>SJYV01000944.1:182176-214469 GCA_006410875.1 Neotragus pygmaeus
GGGAATTTGCTGTATGTCTCAGGAAATTCAAACAGAGACTCTGCATCAACCTAGAGGGGTGGGATGGGGAGGGAGGTTCAAAGGGAAGGGATGTATGTATACCTATGGCTGATTCATGTTGAGGTTTGACAGAAAACAGCAAAATTCTGTAAAGGAATTATCCTTCAACAAATAAATAAAAATTGGGAGGCAAAATAAAATGAATAAATGTAAAAAAATTTTTCTACCACTAATTTGGTAAGAGCAAATGGTAGTAATATCATTTTCCAAAGTAGTTTCCTAAGGATGGAGACAGTGGCCTAGAAAGTACAAATACTATCAAAAATAGCAAGGGGAAAACATACCAATGTAGCCACATATCAGTAGGAGTTTGTTTGGGTTGTGACACATTTGTCAAGAAAATAACCCATATGCTCACCTCTAAGCATAAGAGCTATTATGAGTAGGCATTACTGTAGTAAGCTGCAGCTCCCATAGAGTGAAAGGCAAAATTTATGAGCCAGAAATGGAGAAAAGTAAGATAGGCTGGTTAGAAATACACTTTGGAGTAGGCAGATCTTCTAATCCTCTGAATGATGACATCATAGAAAAAGCCTGCCTTGAGGCATACAGTCCCCTAGGGAAGCCTTAGCAATCAAAGATGTGCTGTGGCAAAATTGCTCGCTCCATAAAATAATAATAAATCAGCGTATGTGTTATCACTAGATCAATCTACCTAAAAAGCAAATACACTCTCATCCCCACCACACTTAAACTCATCCAAGATAGACTCCAAATTCTATTGGCCTGGAATTATGTTCCTTCCTGGTCAGACCCTGTTGTTTACTCCCTAAGTCCTGCTGACTCTTTTGTGACCCCATGGACTATAGCCCACCAGGCTCCTCTGTCCATGGGATTTCTCAGGCAAGAATACTGGGAGCGGGTTGCCATTTCCTTCTCCTGGGGATCTTTCTGACCCAGAGATGGAACTGGCATCTCTGGCACTGGCAGGCAGAGTCTTCACCACTAAAACACCTGAGAAGCTCAGTCAGACTCTTGTTACCATCAGCTTTTGAGAATATTCAACAACTCAAGCATCATCATCCTTCTAAACACAAAAAGTTGACCAAAAAAAAGGGACTTTCCTAGCAAAACTGCATAAGTAAAAATGTATCAGGAAGTGATAGACCTTTCAGAAAGTGTTTAAGAACAGAGTTATCTGAAACAGAGAACCTATTCTAGGAACTAAAGGTTTAATAGCTCTTCCCTTTTACAAGTAAGAGTTTTAATGAGTTATCTGACAAATTGGAAACCCTTGTCTAGAAGCCAATACAAATGACCACCTATAGTGAGAAAAGAAAGTGCAAGATTCTTTTTTAAATATCAATTCTACATATATTAAAAGCCTGCTAAATCACTTCAGTCATGTCCAACTCTGTGTGACCCCATAGACGGCAGCCCACCAGGCTCCCCCGTCCCCAGGATTCTCCAGGCAAGAACACTGGAGTGGGTTGCCATTTCCTTCTCCAATGNCTGCTGCTGCTGCTAAGTCGCTTCAGTCGTGTCCGACTCTGTGTGACCCCATAGACGGCAGCCCACCAGGCTCCCCCGTCCCCAGGATTCTCCAGGCAAGAACACTGGAGTGGGTTGCCATTTCCTTCTCCAATGCATGAAAGTGAAAAGTGAAAGTCAAGTCGCTCAGTCCTACTTGACTCTTAGCAACCCCATGGACTGCAGCCTACCAGGCTCCTCCATCCATGGGATTTTCCAGGCAAGAGTACTGGAGTGGGTTGCCATTAAAAGCCTACACATTATCAAACATAAAATAGATACATAAAGATTTACTTTATGACACATGGAACGATCATCAACATATTTTAAGAAACTATAAGAGAATATATTCTAATACATATAGATACATATATATTTCATTTTATATATATATATAAAACTTCCTGAATCTCCCCGCCAAGGTAGGAGATGCAAGAGACATGGGTTCAGTCCCTGAGTTGGCAAGATCCCCTGGAGGAGGATCTATCCCAGTATTCCAGGGAAGGCTACAGTCCAGGAGGTTGCAAAGAGTTGGACACTACTGTGCACAGCAGCATATATACTGGATGGCATCACCGACTCTACGGACGTGAGTTTGAGTAAGTTCCAGAGGTTGGACAGGGAAGCCTGGCATGCTTCAGTCCATGAGGTCACAAAGAGTCAGACATGACTGAGTGACTGAACTGAACTGAATATGTGTGTGTGTGTGTATGTATGTGTGTGTGTATATATATGTAATTGAATTGCTTTGCTGTATACCTGAAATTAAAACATTATCAATTATATTTCAACTTTTAAAAAGCCTTAAAAAGTTAAGTCAGATCACTTAAATATTTGATAATAACTTAGGATTTTATTTGCATCCTTGAGGAACCTGTAAGATTGGGGTAACTTGTACAGTGAATGTCCACAATGACCAAACAAAACAGTAGGAATACAAAGAAGCATACAAAAAAGAGGAGGCAAGAAGCAAAGTCACAATAAAACAGAGATCGAGAGAGTAGTGGCCTAAGTGTCAAACTGTGAGGTTTCTGGCCATTAACTCCATTAGTTCACATTTTCCTGATTCTCCAACACCTCTCCTTACTCCTTCTCAGTATCTCTTCTCCTTCTATTCCATCCATTTGTGAACCATTTCATCCTCTTTCTCCTATGCTCATATTCTATGACTGCAGTGCAAACTCCCAAAACATGTGTCCAAAGCTGAATTCCCCAACTCCTCTTTCTTCTGCATTTCCCATCCCAGAAAAAAAGATACCATTTACTCAGTTGACCAGGATAGAACACCTCTTCAGCCTCAATGAAACTATTTTACCGAAGTCTTCATCTTCTGATGACAGCCTCAAGACTGCCATCCCTGACTCCAGAATGCTTTTCTCCATTTTTCATACTACTGGTAAGCCAGTTTATCTAAAATGCAAATAGCTATTTTGATTGTTGTGGTCACAAGTGTGTCTGTATACATCTGCATGTTTATCTTAAATGTGTGCAGTGTACTGTATGTCAAGTGTATCTCAATAAAGTTGTAACCAAAAGAATTTGGGCATATCTCTTCCATCTGTAAAATTCTTCAAGATGAGCCTAAATTAATTACATGGCCCACAGAGCCCTTCCTAAGTGCATTCTAGTCAACCTTTCTATGCTCATCTCTTGCCACTGTAGCTTTACACTGTATCTGCACCAGGACCACTTCTAATTTTTTAAATGTGATATTCCTACTAATTCCTTAAATGTTATGTTACTATTCTTTTCTCCCTCTCTCACCCAAACAATTTTAGATGCTTCTCCTCTGCCAGGACATATTTGGTGGTTCAATCACTAAGTCGTGTCCGACTCTCGTGACCCCCTGGACTACAGTCCACCAGGCTCCTCTGTCTGTGGGATTTCCCAAGCAAGAATACTGGAGTGGGTTGCCATTTCCTTCTCCAGGGAATCTTCCTGACCCAGGGATTGAACCCAGCTCTCCTACACTGCAGGCAATCTCCAGCACTGCATACAGATTCTTTTTGATTGAATCACCAGGGAAGCCCTCGGGACATATTTACTCCCTTCTGTTTCTCTGCCTTATCTACTCCTACTTCATCAGGACTTGGTTTAGGCAACATCTCCTTCAGAAAGTTCACTCTGCCCTAATCGTGTGGTTGGTGCTCCTCCCACAGGCTCCAAAGTTCCCCGGCACACTTGTCAGTAACAACCTTCAGACTGTTAGCTTACTCTTTCCTCAGTAGAGCTTCAGTTCATTGGCTAAAGGGACCCGGTGTTAGTCATCCTGGAATCCTCAATTCTCAAGATGTACCAGACACAAAGCAGGTATCTATTGCTTGTTAGTAAACTGATGTGGTAAAAACTGTTTTATGGAATTAATTTGCACTGAGTGAAAGGAAAAACTGTGATTTGGCATTGAAGTAATTAATTATACTTAGTGCCTTTGAGGCATATAAACAAAAGGCCAAAGAAGAGACCAATCGTGGTAGTAGAAACAGTTCATAAATCATCCTAAGGACTCAGAACAGGCTGACCCTGGCTCATTAGGTGGAAAGGTCACAGCCATGGGATTAACACAAAGAAACTCATGCTCAGACTCCTAATGTCCTATCTATTTCTTCTCCATCTGCAATATTACAGGAAGGGTAAGCATATTTAGGCATATCAATGTACATGCTACAGACTGCATTTGGACACTTTACACAGATGGACTGGGGAAGAATACTGCACATATGAATGTCTATGTGGCTACTTCTAAAAACAAACAACCCAATATGTCTTTAAGTATTCCTAAGCAAATTCAGCAGCCAAAAAGATCTGGTTCTAACAGACTGAATAAATGATTATTGAAACAGAGAAACCACTGTTCTGACAAAATAGGGTATTTCTCACTGCATTTTCTATAAAATCAAGGCTCGACAAATGGAGATATCCTGTTTGGCTGACTCTACCATAGATGCAGGGTGATGAATTCAGAGTGCTAGGCAATGACAAGGCAAGGAAACAAAGTATCCCAAAGACATTCAAATGCTTAAAAAGTGCTACCATATTCAGTAATTCATGAATATAGAGCTGTACTTACTGCCTTCCTTAGCCAAAGTTTAAATTTCTTCTTACTGGGAGATTTCTTTTTTAAAACCCATCTTCAATTCTGTGTTTAAAGAATCCAATTAAGAGTTCCTTTTTAGCTCTTTAAAAAACAAAATGGAGTGAGAGACCAGTATTGCTTATAGACAGTTTCATTGGTACGTGACCTTCTTTCCCTAGTCCACACATATGAAAAAACATGGATCAAATATCAGAGTACTTTTAATAAAAGGTAATGAAGGTCGTTATCAGTTGGATAAACACTTATTAAAAATATGAGATATTTCTGTGTTCAATAAGAATAGGACACGTGGAGCAATTTCTTCCGAGGACAAGATCTCATGCAGCCCCTTTCAGTCAAGAATTCTAGGTGTTTTACCAGCTTCCCCCACTGGAAAAAAAAAAAAGGTCTTGAATCAGATAGACCACAGCTAAAATATCTAATGCCATTTCACTGCTGCTTCTATTAAGACATTTTATAGCTATCATAACTTGTGCATGGTGGAAAGCGCTTAGTCTGTCATATATACACTTNGTTTTACCAGCTTCCCCCACTGGAAAAAAAAATGATCCTGAATCAGATAGACCACAGCTAAAATATCTAATGCCATTTCACTGCTGCTTCTATTAAGACATTTTATAGCTATCATAACTTGCGCATGGTGGAAAGCGCTTAGTCTGTCATATATACACTTATAGGACAATGTAAATTTTGCAACATAAGTTAGGAGATTTAATAGAATTCTGCAAGTCTGTTAACAGTCCACACATCATTCCAACTCTAAAAAAGTATTGTAATTTCTTCAATACCTGCAACCTCATCTTTTCTGTAATTCAGTAACATAAGACTTGTGTGTGAAAATTCAAATAAAAGACAGAGGATAAGTACCTACAAAATTTACTATAGACATGTATAAATAATTCTATTAAACTTATATTTAATTTTTTGCATGAATAGACTAATAAATTTTATATTTAACTTTCCACTGATTTTATAATCATTAAATGTGATTTTCAGTACCATATTCACTTGCAGGATTCTCTGAAGATTATTAGTCTTATTCTAGCTCCCTTGAAAGCCATGTCTATGTCAATTCATTAAAACCTCAGCTGGAGATCCCCTCGCCCCTGAGCTCTCTACAGAGAATCTTAAACAAGAAATTAGAGAATATCACATGGGCCACTCTCATCCCTGCCAATCCATAGAACATTTTAATATGGACCGAGCAGTGCAGCGCTAGCTCAGAATACAAAAGACTCCGATGCGACTCTGTTATAAACAGACAGCTATCCAGGGGGAAAGAGTGAATAAATGATCATCGAATGAATTTTCTAATCAATGAAACGCAATGTTGTAAGTTCAGTAATACAGAAATGAATGAACAAGACTCACTATTAGCACAGAGAACGAAATAAAACGCACAAGGTCAGGACAGTGAGTTAGCAGACTGTGGGACTGAATATTGCAGAATGGTTTGATTATGAGCATTAAAAAAAAATAAGGGAAAAGATGTTAGCATCTGTAAGATAAAAAGCACAACCAAGAGTATATCTGAAAATGCTCAAAAACAATCGATACTGCTGAAGCTTAGGTTTAATGCAGAGAGTTCAACTGGATGAAGGTTAGAAAGAGATGAAAGTGAGAGCAGATGGTGTTCAATTGTTTAAATGCAATTAAATCCAATGGGAAAAGAGTAAGGTAAATAATATATAAGAACTCACTCCTCGCCAGGCAACCCTGTTAGTTTTGTTATACACATGCTATCTCTTTATCCTTATAACCTCATTTCATCCTCATTAGACAGATGAAAAGATTAAAGCTCAGAAAGATTAAACAATCTCCCCCAGGCCATAAAATCCAAAGGTAGCAGAGTTTCTCCCTCTATTCTGGTGACATTGCCTTCACAGGATTTTGTAATATGGATTAGTCAGAGCCAAAGTAAACTAGGGACCGATACTTGATCAGAGCTGTGGTTCTGAAGCAGTAGCATCAGTATCACTTGAAAACATTCTAGAAATGCAAATTCTGACCCATTCCTGACCTACTGAATCGAACAAGAGGGGTGGACCCCAACAACCTGCCCTTGAACAAGCCCGCTACAGTTTGAGAATACTCAAGTGCNAGTGGCATCAGTATCACTTGAAAACAATTCTAGAAATGCAAATTCTGACCCATCCCTGACCTACTGAATCGAACAAGAGGGGTGGACCCCAACAACCTGCCCTTGAACAAGCCCGTTACAGTTTGAGAATACTCAAGTGCAGGAAAAGCAAAGGCATGCAGGAAACCTCTCAAGGAGAAAAGGATTTCAGCAGAGGTTGCCCCTCTGCTGTCATTACACTAAGATTTAAGGGCATCACCTGTGGCGTGCTGTCATAAGGGAAAAGTGATTCCCCCAGAAGAGGGCTTCCCAGACATTAACATGCATATGAACCACCCAAAGAGTCATTAAAACAGATTTCCATGGAGCAGATGCAGTAACCTGAGATCAGCACATCTAACAATGTCCTCGCTGACTCCGAGACCGCAGTTCTGCGGAGCACGCTGTGAAGAGCATGGCAGAGGACACAGTTGCATTCTAGAGACACCGACTTCTAAACTTACAAGTCAAACAAAAAGTCTTGTGAGTCACATCAGAGTGAAGCTGCTCAGTTGTGTCCAATTCTGTGTGATCCCATGGTCTGTAGCCTATCAGGTTCCTCCATCCATGGGATTTTCCAGGCAAGAGTACTGGACTGGGTGCCATTTCCTTCTCCAGGGGATCTTCCTGACCCAGGGATGGAACCCGAGTCTCCTGCATTGAAGGCAGACACTTTACCATCTGAGCCACCAGGGAAGCAGAAAATACAAAAAAAAACCAAAAAACAAAAAAAAAACACCACCCAGAGAATTGAACCATTGACAAAACACTAGCATACAATTGCCTTTAAAACATCCCTAAAGCAATTTTTGTAATTTCTAAAAAAGCCTTCATGGAAGAAATTCCTCTCAAACACTAAGCCGCACATTTCTGTATCTGCAAGTTTTTTCCTTGTAACTCAAGTCCTCTGGCTGTAAGGGAAGCCAAATTTCTTTCCCAGTCTCAGTGGAGATGAAGAACAGCTGACTGTAGGCTGTTTAAATATGTCCCTTCAATCAAAGTTGGCCCAAGTCACAGTTAGTTGAAACTTAGCACCATGACAGACAAAGCTAATTATTTTATTTGATTGCCTGAGAGAATGACAGATGACACCATAATATCTGACCACAAGCAGCTCAGAACCACTTAAGGAGATTTTTTAATGGCTTAATCATTGCTTCCTCAAAAAATCTAAGACAACCAAAAAATTAAACAAACCAAATGGACAGCTAAAAATTTTGAGATATAAAAGGGGCTGTTTTGACAAACATCCATCACATTCAAATGTGTCTCCGCTGTGGTATTGACTGCTTTGTTAACTTTCACTTATAGTTCTACCTCAAATCGATGGCACCATTTGCCACTTTGCTACAATATGCAACATAGCTTTCCATCAAAAAATAAAAGTAAAAGCTGCAATCAAAGTGTTACTTGTATGGCTCACACACAAATTCTGGAAGCTTTCTTTGCAAATCTCCAAGCTAGAATGCAAGTGGTTTATGATAAAGAAAACAGGATGACATGTCCTCAGTGGACTTGGGCACTCTCCCAATCGTTTTCTTTTTTTGTTTTCCTCCCTTAATTCTGTATGTATTTAATATCCCTTAGCTACTTGGACTGTCCTTGTTTCAAAAGATTTATTTCAGTAGACCCTTAGCAAAATAGTGCGGCAAGGACTCTGGGTGAAACACAGATCACATCTAGTCCAGCCCTTAAGAAAACTGAGGGGTGTGAAAGGCAGCAGAGGACGATGGTCAAGGAGAGCTTCCAGAAACACACCTGCGTTCCTGTTCCATCATCTGCCACTTAAATTTTCTAGGCAGGTTCCATCAACACCCTTTGCCTTAACTGCCCCGTCTAATTTGAAAAAATAAAAGAATAAGACAATGATAGTATTTTTTTCAATGATAGTGAGATGATGAAAATTAGTTTTATTCAAAAAAATACCTAGAAAGAAAATTGGCACATCATAAAGGTCGATAGTTTAGAAGCAGACGACATGCACCTTAGCCCGGAAACTCAAATCACCAGAGCACCCCAGATACAGTCGTTTTCAACTTGCTAAAATGAAAAGAAATTACTCTTTCCCCTCATTCCAAGTACGATGGAGCAAAATTACTTTCAATCAATCATCTGGCCATATTCAGTTTTTTATCTGAATTTGTTTCTAAGTTCTTAAAGGCTTACAAAATAAAAAGGCATCAAAAAGAAGGAAGGAGAAGAATAAATATATAGTTTCACTGCCCTCTGCCCTCAGTCTCCTGAATCAAGCTCTTTAATCCTTAGTCTAAGCAGGTAGCAAACTGAGGTGCCCCCAACTCTTGTCTACAGGTCTCATTAGGTCTGGAGAGTTTCAACCACTTTTAGTTCAGTTCAGTTGTTCAGCCCTGTCCAACTCTTTGCAACCCCATGGACTGCAGCACGCCAGGTCTCCCTGCCCATCACCAAGTCCTGGAGTTTACTCAAACTCACGTCCATTGAGCCAGTGATTGCCATCCAACCATCTCACACTCTGTTGTCCCCTTCTCCTCCTGCCTTCAGTCTTTCCCAGCTTCAGGGTCTTTTCCAATGAGTCAGTTCTTCACACCAGGTGGCCCAAGTATTGGATCTTCAGCTTCAACACCAGTCCTTCCAATAAATATTCAAGACTGATTTCCTTCAGGATTGACTGGTTTGTTCTCCTCACTGTCCAAGGGACTCTCAAGAGTCTTCTGCAACACCATAGTTCAAAAGCATCAGTTCTTCAGTGCTCAGCTTTCTCTATGGTTCAACTCTCACATCCATACATGAACACCCTGGAAAAACCATCGCTTTAACTATAACGATCTTTGATAGCAAAGTAGTGGTGTCTCTGCTTTTTAATATGCTGTCTAGGTTTGTCATAGCTTTTCAACTACTTTAAGATTTTATAGAAAAAGAACATAAATTGTTCAAGAAAGTAGGAAGATAATGGTATTTGGGGAAATTTTCTTTCAAAGTGATTTACTTGAACAGTGGGCATGGGAACCCGTTTCTCCATAAAAGCTTCAAAACTCTTATCCCCTACCACCAAACTACCGACTCCAACAGAGAAGAAGAGAATGGTTCTCCTTCTGGTTCACTCCACACACCCTGAAATCTCCATAAGCTCATCCACCCAGGGAGCCCAGCCCCAGAAGCAAGGGCCCCTGTGACCTGCCAACTCCTGTGCTCCAGTCTCTCCTCTGGGATCCTTTCCTTCCCTGAACCCTGAAGGGAAATTTCCTAGCAATGGAGACAGGTAACCTCCCCCTCTCCGAAGCCCTAAATATTTTAGTTAAACTCTGAAGTTCACTCCATCCCCCTAAGACCTTAATATTTTAGAAACCAAAGTCAGGAAAAGCTCTTTCGAGTGATTTCCATTCTGTTACATCTGTCCCTGGAGGCAAGGCTCAGTTGACAACCTTCCTGCTTGAAGGAGAGCAGGAGAACATATGAGAATAGGAAGAGAGGAAATATGAGTGAGTGAACTGCTGTGAAAGGCTATCGAGAAACACTTAAGAGCACAGATAACCACAATGTAAAGCAGCATGTTCTAAATGTTGCAAGAAAAGGATGAAGAAATGGTCAGATATTTAAAGGGAGAGATCCCTGTGTATGGAGTTGGAAGTAGGTCAGAAAAGGCTCTGGAGGATGTGGCATTCAGGCTTTCAAGAGGGATGCGACTGGGCAGAAGTGGGAAGGAAAACTTCCCAATCAAGTCTGGGTGATCACTCAAAGAGCCAGGAGAACCCACTGTTTCTACAGAAGGCAAACCAGTTTGAAAACCTGAAACTCCATCTTTGCCTATAAGAAGTTTTGAGGTAGAATAAAACACTGTAACCGTAGGAATACCCCAGACAGGAATAACCACAAATAATCCCCAAGTCCTAGTGAACAGGAAACATTTTTATGCCACTTGGGGCTGGTGTACGGGGATGATCCAGAGAGACGTTGTGGGGTGGGAGGTGGGAGGGGGATTCGGGATTGGGAGCTTGTGTGCACCTGTGGTGGATTCATGTCGATGTATGGCAAACCCAATAGAGTATTGTAAAGTTAAATTTAAAAATAAATAAATTAATTAAAAAAAATAAATATAACTCAATATTAAAAAAAAATTAAAAACTTACTTAGAGTCATTTGAAGCTTCGCTTTGTGCATGTATTTTTTTCTCACTTCTTCAAAATGGAAATATTAATTGCTTTTCAGAAATAGCCCTGGTCATTGGAATTTTATCTCTATGAGCACTTGAGATTTAGAATTAGATCATGGACTTTGAAGTATGGAAAATATTTAAGAAACTGGGACAGATTAGTTTCAAGTGACCTCTCTTTGTCTNTAGAGAAACTTGGCTATGTGAGACCATCATATCCAACTTCTGATTTATTTTAAGGTTACAGAAAAGGAACTTAAAATTCTGATTCCCACTAGTCTCCTACTACCAAGCACAAGATGTTCTAGATACAACATAATGGAATTGACTCACGCGTAACAAATTTTTTTCATTGTGACCACTGCGTCTTCCCAACCCCGGCAGCTCTACATGGCATGTGGGAATGCAACAGAAGCAGTGTAATTTATTTCTTCCCCAAATTACATTCAGGTAATGCTTGTCCTGTCCGTTTGCATAGATGTTAAACTTCTCTCTGCTTTGTTCTCTTATAGGTATTTACTAGAATACTTTTTCTAGGGTCGGAGTTAAATCTTGGTTGAAAAAAAACATGAGAGTTATGTCACAGATAAAATAAATGGACTTTGTAAAGAAGATGAAAAGTTTCAAGGTTAAAAAAAAGTCATGTCAAACCAAAATACATAAGGTACTCTGTTATTCACAAACATTTCAGTATTATAGCCACAGAAAACATTTTTTAAAATCAGCCTTTTCCCTTGGAAAAAATGTGCCATTTCCTCCTAATAATGGTTTTACTAGATTTTTTTTCTTTTATCTAGCACAAAACTGACATTTATCTGTCATCATTGGGTCCTTGGGGATTTGCATTATATTAACATTATCATTTTACCATATTTGCAGAGCTTAAGCCAGCCCAATAGTAAATCTCTCTGGAGATTAATAAAGATGAAACACATAGATAAAATTTCAGAACCTGAAAAATCATCAGCAAAACTATTTTGTTGGCAATCTTCTTAATGCTGAAGGAATTAACTAAGCTCAGTTTTTATGGGGCAAAGTGTCTGCTTTTAAAATAAAAGTTTAATTTCTCAGTTACCTCCATTTCTAATTCTTCAGAGTCTTAACCTCCTAATTGTCTCTTTTCCTTAGCAGTAAACACATTCTTTCAAAATTACAAAAATAGTCAAGAAAATAATCACTGGACAGTGAGTTCAAGCACTGAAGTATTTCTCAGTACAAATTAAATAGAGGTATACATGTAAACACTAGTAGGTTCTGCCTCAATTTTAATTCATACTCTGGTTCCTTGGGGGCGGGGCTCATAGATGTGGAAAATGTTCTTTATTTACTGTATTAGTAAAGAACACAGGGTAAACACAGACATAGAATGCTAACAGCCTTGTAACTTAAAAATAAATCTGTGTTCTGGGTGCAAAGTGCATTGTGTAGGTGGCTGAGTCATACCTAGTCAACCAGAGTAGTTACTGAACACACACGCCTTGTGTTGAGGACCACACATTTCTTATGTCTTTGGATGGGATGGGATCAAACAAAGAATCAAGTTGCCACACTGCAATTCTGTGGCTTGGAAGCCTTTCCTATGTTTCCAGCAAAGACTTTGAGAACTTTGAAGTATTATTTAGTATGTTAATATAAAGAAAGTAAGCAGTGATATAGCTAGTTTCTTAAATCCTGTAACATTACATGGATTCTACCATCATTAAAACTACAAAACTGAAATATTCCTGGCCAGGCAGCAGTAAGGCCTCACTTATTTGAACATGAATCTTCTACTCTGCTTTCTTCTCTGTCTTCTGTAAGCTGGGGTCATTCCTTTCTGCTACCAAAATTTAGAGCAAAACACCACCTATCAGTTGCTTTCCCCCAAGAAACCCAGAAATTTCAGATATGTCCCTAACATTCTGACTTACCAAGAGCATACTGAAAAAATCACCTTACCAAAAGGGGGAAAAGGAAAAAAAGAAAAAAAAAGGGATGAAAATATTCCTATTTCCTTTATTGGTCCATTGTAAGGATATTCTTCAAATACTGCCTTAATTCTTTTTAAATATGCTTTAACTTAGTGTCCTTTTAAGTGTTATTATTGATTACTCTGAACTGTGGCATGTATCCCATTTTTCCAAAGATCATTTGTTTTAAAGTCACAGAAGGACAGAAGCACAGTGTACATTAGTAATGCTACAACTTCCTGAATCTCTACACTTTGGTCTCACCAGTTGCAAGTACACATGTGCCTCCATGTGTCCAGCAAAGTTTTAGCTTATGGCAAATGCCAAAGCACTCCAGCTTTGCCCTCAAAACCTGTAGTGACAAACTGGTGCTCTATACTGCATCCATGAAACCATCATTAAAAAAAATACACCTAACATAACAATTAAGTGATATAAAATGATGTTTTCTCATTTTTAAGACTGAGGAGCCCCAGGAGGATTCCCGCTTGCTTGGTTTTCTGTAGAAATCATCCTGCCTTTTCAATGATTATAATAAGCTTGCATGGCAGTTGGGAAGGTCTTATCTTCATTTTCAACTGACCAAGGCCATTCTTCGTTGTCACTGAGTCCTCCCAGGTGGCGCAGTGGTAAAGAATCCACCTACCAAGGCGGGAGATGTGGGTTCAATCCCTGGGTCAGAAAGATCTCCCGGAGAAGGAAATGACAACCTACTCTAGTACTTGCCTGGAGAATCCCATGGACGAAGGAGCCTGGTGGGCTACAGTCCAAGGGGTCACAAAGAGTCGGAATGACTGAGCATGCACACATTACATAATATAGTGAGTGTATCAGTTCAGTTCAGTTCAGTCATTCAGTCGTGTCCGACTCTTTGCGATCCCATGAACCGCAGCACGCCAGGCCTCCCTGTCCGTCACCAACTCCTGGAGTTCACTCAGACTCACGTCCATCGAGTCAGTGATGCCATCCAGCCATCTCATCCTTGGTCGTCCCCTTCTCCTCCTGCCCCCAATCCCTCCCAGCATCAGAGTCTTTCCAGTGAGTCAACTCTTCGCATGAGGTGACCAAAGTACTGGAGTTTCAGCTTCAGCATCATTATCTCCAAAGAAATCCCAGAGCTGATCTCCTTCAGAATGGACTGGTTGGATCTCCTTGCAGTCCAAGGGACTCTCAAGAGTCTTCTCCAATGGAAAAACCATACCTTTGGCTAGATGGACCTTTGTTGGCAAAGTAATGTCTCTGCTTTTCAATATGCTATCCAGGCTGGTCAAAACTTTTCTTCCAAGGAGCAAGCGTCTTTTACTTTCATGGCTGCAATCACCATCTGCAGTGATTTTGGAGCCCAAAATGATAAAAAATAAAAATAAAATAAATAAAAGTGAGTGTATGGTTATGATGCAACCCTTTTCTACTGAACATAATTACCTGTCTTGGCTTCTTCGCAGCTCTTACTACTGATGATAGAACAGAGGTTTTTCTGCCCTCTCACCTTCTGCAAGCAAGCTCTGTTTCGCCTCTCCTCCCCTGCAGTCCTTTACTTCTTTTTCACTTTTTCCTCTGGGAAACTTCTTCTTTTATAAAAGTGGCTGCACTTCATTGCTCGCCTCTCTTTTCTTATCATCTGCCTTCTGTCACAGCCCAGCTGGGAATTGATTGAACGAAAAAAGCAAGAGCTGGAATTGTTTCAAGTCATTTTCTCCTGAGCCCCAGGACACCCCAATAACTGATTCATATACTTCTCACCTCTTTGCAACCTTCTCTCTTCTCTTCCAAGTGCCAGGCTAAAACCACCGAACAGCATGTGGCAGCCTATCACCAAAGGAAACACGTGGTCCCAAACCCCATTATCACTATGACATTTGATGCCTCAGACAGTGAGCCTAATGCCATGCCTTTGCCAACACTCGTCGAGTCAAGGAAATTGTAGAATGTAATCAAGTTATCCATCTCTGTGAGTTGTGCTGTGTCTTGTCTGGTATTGTAATTAAATGAGCTGTAAATATTGAAATAAGGAGATCAGCCAGGTATCAATGAGACTTGTGCTCAAGTTTGCTACAAACGTCTGCTTAAGGCTCTTAGGATGAAGAGTTGTCCTTTTCCATCTTCACTATAAGAAGTAAATTGGTTATAATAAAGGGGAAAATACAGGTTATAGCCAAGAATCCTAAGCATGCAGCAAGAAATATGAGACATATATCAGATTGACTACTAGCTGGCTTCATTGCCAGCTAGTGACGTCAAGCACCAAGAATCAGTACTTTTATGCAAACTAAATGATGTCTTTTTATCAATGATATTGCTATTAATGTTAAGACCCTTAAATACAGCCATAAGGGCATGCATATGTTCATAGTGGCAAAAAGTGAAAGAAGAACTATTGTAGCCATTAAGGCTAATATACCACAAGAATGACTATAAAACACACTGTGGTCTATCAAGGTTTATATGTGTTCTAAGCCAGAGAAGCCTGGAACATTCTCAACAACTACACAGCAAAAGCTAAGTGATAGCACTATTGCAAGAGAAAGAAAACAGGTTAAGACGCAAGTTATTGAATTATATTTGTGTTTTTATTCCCTAACTGTAAAGGCAATGCTTTCAAAATTCCTTATAGACTTAATCTTGGCTCCTTTATGCAAAGTGATTAACTGTTTTAACTGTAGGGATGGCTTTATGGGAAATTTTTACTGGCTTTTTAAACTTAAACTGTCAAAATAGTCACTCTGCCTTTCTCAGGAATTGAACAAGGCTGAAAATACTTTCCAGTTATTATAATTCAAACAGATTCAAAGCACAATCAAAGCAGAGTCTCCAGCCCATTGTCAGAAGGAAAAAAAAAATGAGGTTGTGAATGCTAAGCACTAAGGCATCTTCTGTAAATGGACCTGCAAGGACTGTAAAGTGGTTTATTTTTCAGTATTACTTTTTCCCACAAGCCAGGAAAAAAAAAAAAAAAAAACACTACGTGTTAACACTGGCCTTTCATTTCTCCAGTTTACAAATGGTTTACATTCCCCCTAATGATTTTATATCTTCACACTACTTCAAAGTTTCTGGTCCATGGGTTAATTTGTCTGAGTGTTTTGAAAGAGACTACCGCATGCTTCNTGTTAACACTGGCCTTTCATTTCTCCAGTTTACAAATGGTTTACATTCCCCCTAATGATTTTATATCTTCACACTACTTCAAAGTTTCTGGTCCATGGGTTAATTTGTCTGAGTGTTTTGAAAGAGACTACCGCATGCTTCCTAGTAGCCATCACTTTTTTTGGTGTGGTTTCTTAGGACATTACAAGGTGGGCAGCAGTGATGACTGACTTCCAGATCACATTGTTGTTAGAAACTACCCAACCTCTCTTTCCCTCTCCTATTGCCTTTAATGCAGATATGATTCTGGTGACACAGCTCTGTCCATACAGACAAAGGAAAACATCCTGAAAAATGGTGGATGAATCAAACGAAGGAAGCCTGGTCCTCAAATGTCCTGCTAGATCATAATCATTTACATGTCGCAGCTAGTTTCTTACCTTTTACATAGGAAAGAAATAAGTTTCTACCATGTTTGCGTCCCTACTTTCATTTTTCTTTATTGTAGCAACTCAGCTTATATTCTATCGCAATTGTTTTATTTTTCATTTTATAAAGCTTTTTTTTTCCCTACTATTCTGGATGAGAATTTTAAAGTCCTAGTGAGTAAACTCCAAAAAGTAACACAAACAGTAATACTGATACAATTAGAAAGTGTTTTACATTAAGTTCACAATTGTCTAAGAAACTTATCATGAGTAGAAAATGACAAACACTAGCCAAAAGTTTATAAAATGTCCCATAATTCTGAATTGTGCAAAATAAAATTTCACTTGAATAATTGTAATACTTCAAGATCAGCAGGGAAGATTTTTTAAAATACACATAATCAAAGGTTCTAAGATATCCTGAACAGGATGGAGGAGTCTATATACAGAGTAACTTTTTAAAATCCTAGGCCTTGCCACAGAAACATGTTCCTGCTAATCTAACAGCAGTAAGGAGGGCACTATTGGTTGATAGTTGTTACTGTATTTATACTAACTCTTACACGTTTCTGATAACCCTGTGGCAAAAACCAGATATTTTTAATTGCTGTTAAGTACTATTAAGAGAGCCATCACTGGAAGCAATGTTAGGGGAAACTAAGGCTAGAAATTTACCCTCAAAACTTGCTTTCTAGGGCTCAGAGGAGACAAAAACAGCCAAACATAATTATCATTGAGCATCAAAAACCCTTTCACTGATTATCTGAAAACCAGTCTCCCTACCATTGATCTGCCTACTTCCAAGGCAGCTTAAGCAGTTAATGCTCAAATATATGGGAAGCACCCAGTGCTCAATGGTCAGCTAAAAAGGGTGAAAGAAGGAAAACAAATATGATTATAACTATATAACAATAGTCTACTGCGTATTCATAGCCTAGTGTTATTTTATAAAAAAGCTCTTGGATATTCTATCATATTCAAGATGATAAAGACACCAGGTAAAATTCTGTCAAGTACATAATAAACTTAATATTATTTCTTTCTTATTCCAGAGAGCATAAATCTTTTAGTCTGCCTGAGAATAAGAACTCTTCTACTTCTCCATAAAACATGAACATTTCAACAGACATAAAGTAATTTAAAGCATGCATTACAGAGATTGAAGACTTCTACTCAACGGATGATGGAGAACCCCCAAAGTGTGAATATGTATGCAAATTTCAAATACAAGGAAATTGCTGTATATGAGATTATGTTTACACATAGAACATCCAAATTGGAATTCACCCTGAGCAAAATTCTTCTTATAGAGTAAAATAAGTCAAGCTGAAGTCAATAGGAAATAAAAATATGGGAGGAGGAGAGGAGAGGACAAATTGTCCCAGGCAAAATAATAAAGACTGAAGGAAGACATGCAATTTTACAAAATGTATGCATTAAAGTCTCACAGCGCCCAATCTGTCAGAGTTCTCACAGCACCTGGCACAAAGTGGATTCTCAATGAACATTAGTTTCCTTCTTTTGCCTCATCTTCTCCTTTTATTCCTTAATATTTTTTATTTAGTTCTGTTCTGTTCTGGTTCTGTTTTCTCAGTTCAGTTCAGTCCAGTCAATCAGCCGTGTCCAACTTTTTGCGACCCCATGAATCGCAGCACGCCAGGCCTCCCTGTCCATCACCAACTCCTGGAGTTCACTCAAACTCATGTGCATTGAGTCAGTGATGCCATCCAACCATCTCATCCTCTGTCATCCCCTTCTCCTCCCGCCTTCAGTCTTTCCCAGCATCAGGGTCTTTTCAAATGAGTCTGCTCCTCACATCAGGTGGCCAAAGTATTGGAGTTTCAGTTTCAGCATCAGTCCTTCGAATGAACAACCAGGACTGATCTGCTTTAGGATGGACTGGTTGGATCTCCTTGCAGTCCAAGGGACTCTCAAGAGTCTTCTCCAACACCACAGTTCAAAAGCATCAATTCTTCGGCACTCAGCTTTCTTCACAGTTCAACTCTCACATCCATACATGACCACTGGAAAAACCATAATTTTGACTAGACAGTCCTTTGTTGGCAGAGTAATGTCCCTGCTTTTGAATATGCTGTCTAGGTTGGTCATAACCTTCCTTCCCAGGAGTANGAGTCTTCTCCAACACCACAGTTCAAAAGCATCAATTCTTCGGCACTCAGCTTTCTTCACAGTTCAACTCTCACATCCATACATGACCACTGGAAAAACCATAATTTTGACTAGACAGTCCTTTGTTGGCAGAGTAATGTCCCTGCTTTTGAATATGCTGTCTAGGTTGGTCATAACTTTCCTTCCAAGGAGCAAGTGTCTTAATTTCATGGTTGCAATCACCATCTGCCATGATTCTGAACCCACAAAAAATAAATCTCTCACTGTTTCCATTGTTTCCCCATCTATTTTCCGTGAAATGATGGGACCAGATGCCATGATCTTAGTTTTCTGAATGTTGAGTTTTAAGCCCACTTTTTCACTCTCTGCTTTCATTTCTACTAGAAGACAATTTAAGCAGACCCTTTTGAGAGCTCTTCATGTCATTAGATGTCACAGAATTATCTAATTACCAGGTTTCTTTACACCATCAGCTCATAACACTAACCAAGAACACATCTTCTCCTCCTGCAGTTAATGCTTTCACATGTACTCTGGACTTCATTTGTTTTCCTGTATCCCAGGACGCTGCTTTCATGAGAGCTCCCTCCCTTCATTAATCTGCAATATTATGTATTTTTTTATTTTTACTCATCTCCCTTTAACTATATTTAAACATCTTCTGTTCAAGAAACTCATAGTTTGACCCTGATCCTGTTTTTATTCTTCTATTCAATGCCAGACTCATCATATATAGGTCCTCTTTACATTGCTTCTAGATATCTCCCATTTATTTGTAAGAAATTTGCTTTTTGTACTGATATTCATGAAACTATTTCCTCAAATATGACAATGAACTTTCTCTACCTACTTTCACTTTTCTGTAGCATTTAGTAAAAATATTAAACCTCAAATCCCTTGATTTTTAAGACTGCATTCATTTGTTAGTGCTTCACTTTGCTTTCCCATAATGTGGATTAAATGAGCTAATACAATTGATATGCTTAAAGTAGGACATTCATATAGAAAACACTCAATAAATGGTTATTTCTTTAGTCCTTTTGTCTAAAGCACCTTGTCTTCAAAGTCTATCTAAAGTCTAGGATGGTGTCCTTCTTCCCATCTCACCATTGAGATGGCATCTCATTCACTGATGTAATTCTCCATGCATGTAATTCCCAAATACATCCCCAGACTTAACCTTTTATACCTTGATTCCATATTTCTAGTTCCCCACTTGATACCTCTCTTCTATGTCTTGCCAGCTGTGGAAACACATCAGATCCCAAGATCAGCTCCTCTTGGCATTTTCAAACTGCACATTTTAAAATCTTTAATTTTTATTCTAATATCTACACCTCCTGCATATAGTATGTAACTTAAGTCTTGATGCTTATTGCAAAATATCTGAATCGCCCATTTCCTTCCATTCTTATAGCTCAGATTCAAATTAGACCAT
The DNA here is from genome assembly GCA_006410875.1 of Neotragus pygmaeus. Lineage (NCBI taxonomy): Eukaryota > Metazoa > Chordata > Mammalia > Artiodactyla > Bovidae > Neotragus > Neotragus pygmaeus. The sequence goes on from SJYV01000944.1 coordinate 202,081, forward strand.
ACCTTAGGTAGAGCAACAATCTGATTGTTCTCCCAACTGTCCCTGTTTCCCAAGTTCCTTCAACATATTACTATTAAGCCATTATTCCTAAAGCATGCCAGAAGCTGTCATTCTCACTGAAACTCATGTCACAGTCCATAGTCTCTGCTTTGTGCTTAAGGCTCTCCTTTCACTGGACCACGTACCTCTGACACTTTGCTTCACGCTGTACTATGACCTGGTACCTGACCTCAGCCCCTTGTCTTGCTTCTTCTTTCTGTCCCTCATCCACTCCCACAGTATGACACACTCTGTTCTCACTTCCACTCACTCTTCCTTCCCCTACCTTAACAACTCCCTAACCTTAATCCAAGAAGCATCCCCAATTTTTCCGTAAAGTTCTCCCAAACTCTTATTTTATTTTGTTCCAAATCTCCCAATTAGTTCAAAGTAAAAGTTGGACATGTTTGCACGGTTTTTATCTTCCCTGATATGCATTATATTCCATTGTCAGCAATTCATCATGTTTAAGCTGATTTTGATTTATGGCCTTGATTTAAAATACAAAAACCAGAAGAGGAAAATAGCAAATAACAGCAGGTCACTTGAGAAAGGGGACTTATTAAAAAGTTAAGTAAAAATAAAGGGACTAGGAAAAATTATGTGAAATGCATATAGACAATTTTATCTGCTTCCCAATATTGCCTTCGATCAGTCCTGGGGGTGAAAATATGACCTTAATGGACTCTTATTTTCTCAGCAGGAATGCTGGGAAGAGAGAGAATAAGAACTTTACCAGTGTCTATGAGGAACTGGCCTGGAGAGCAGAGACACTGCCTGTGAATGACAGGCACTGATTACCTGTTGCATCTACCCTTATTGTCTAGAGGTATAATTCCTTCAGGCTCTATCTCAACTTAAAGGAAATGTTCCTTAAATCCATCCACTTCCCTTGCTGTGGTCAATTCTATGCTTCCCAAAGCCATCAATTATTAACAAATTGAGTTTCCCACATATATTGCTGTCAAAAGAGTGGTATCTTGAGAAGACAGCTGGTTCTAGTTATAGATAGCCCTAGGTGGATCTTGCTTTATAAATAAGCCAGACTCTGGTTTGCAAATCCATCTCTTCAGAGTCTTATTACTGTGAATCAATTCATCAACATGAAAACAACTTGGGGCAGCCATTAGTCAAGGAGAAAACCCTGCAGCAGAGAAGCGAACAACACAGCGGCGTGAGAAGCGCTGAGCCATCTGCCCCCTTACAGGCCCTCTTAGCAACACTAGAAGAGAAAGGAGAACTCCAGGAACCTGCACAGGTATTGTTCCTTGACTTTCTTTACTGCAAAATTAGTAAGTTGAAATAGGCATGAGCTAAGGAATAATTCTTAAAATATCCTATAAAATCTAGATAACCAACTTCTTCCCACTAATTTTGCCCATGGGCCATATTACCTCCTTACCTTCTTTTATGGAAAGTAAAGGATGATACTCTCTTCTCTGAGCTCTGACTATAATAGTGCTTTATTTCTAAATGCCCTCTCAACTCCTCTTTAAAACCTTACCTGATGTTCTTCTCCCAATCTTTTTTTTTTTTCTTGAATCAAATAAATTGTGAAAGACTATCTGTGAACAATTACAAAAAACCAACTGGGAAACTACTTCCCCTCAACTCCCATCCTATTCAGGTAATGACTTTATCTTTCAATTCTCCTTATTGCCCATGTTTTTCATGTAATGTAAATGGATAAGCAAGTTAAAAAGCAAAATGAAAAAAAAAATGGTGTGTATTCAGACCAGATAAAGCCTAGCCTTGGGAACTCCAATAGTTTGGCCACTTAATGCAAAGAACTGACTCATTTGAAAAGACCCTGCTGCTGGGAAAGATTGAAGGCAGGAAGAGAAGGGGATAATAGAGGATGAGATAGTTTGATGGCATCACTGACTTGATGGACATGAATTTAAGGAAGCCCTGGGAGATAGTGAAGGCCAGGGAAGCCTGGCATACTGTAGTTCATGAGGTCACAAAGGGTCAGACATGACTGAATGACTGAACTGAATTGAACTGAACTGGGATTATTCATGGAAGACAGTGAGGAACTCGAAGTGTTCAAAGCAGGAGCAGTGCAGGTTTAGGATGGGTCTTAAATGATATTCACAATCATGGAAGATGGATTTGAAGTAAACAAAACTGAAAGCAGAGATCCCAAAGAGAAGATAATTGAAATAGCATAGCAAGAGTTGAAATCCTAAGATAAAGGTATAACAGTAGGAATTATTAGCAGACAAGGAGAATTTGAAAGAAAAGCACACACAAGTAAAAAGTCAATCTTGTTGATTAAGGGAATATTCCAAGTTTCGCAGGTGAGTAACAAAGCAGACAACAAGGTAAGAATATACAATAATAAGAACTCAGGGGAAGTTAATGTAGGAGGCAAGATAGTAAATTCATCCTGAAAATGATGATTCCAGATGTCAAAATATTTTGTGGTGGAGATCTCCAGCAAGAAGTTCAAAATGTTAATATGAGGCTCTGAGGAAGCTTTGGACTAGGTTTATAAATTTGGAAATACTATGTAAATGAAAGCTAAAAATATCAGAATAAGTAAAGCTAATGAAAGTCAGTGTGAAGTGTAGGTAAGAAAGAAAATGGACCAAGACCCAAATTGAAATAGAGGAGCTAGCCCACCCAGGACAAAAAAATGAAATGAACAAAGATAAAGGAAAATGGATAGGGAGATAAAGATAATGGATAAAGGATAATGGGGATAAAGGAAAAAGGAAATGGTAGAGAAGAAGTAATCCATGATGCCAAGTTCATGGCTCAGTTTTTCAAGAAGTTTATTAATGACCTTATAGAGAGCAAAAAGACCTTATAGAGAGCCAATCAAAATGTGTTGGAAGGTGAAAGACGTAAATGGAAATACATGAATTACACATTAGTTGAGGGAGGAAACCACAATAATTGCAGAAATGTGACATTAAATCCAGGGGATTTTTAATATGAAATGTTGAATATGTATTTATGTCACAAGAAAGTGACAGAAAGATGGAGATAGAGAAGATAAATGATGGCAGAGACAGACACTGATGGGGCAGCATCTTAAGAAGACAACACACAAGGGTCAGTAACACAAAAGGAAACAGTCTCTGGAGAGGAGGAGAAACAGGTAAAAAGTTACTATGATGGAAAAAAGAAAAGATAATGTCTTTGGGAATTCCAGCTGACAGGAGGGAGATAAAATTTTTTTTTCAAAAAACATAATTTTTGCTTACCAGGTGTCCATGCCACCCTTCTAGAAATAGCACTTTGCAGGAAATTTTGCTTTGGGGAAACGTCTCAGTCTTCATCGTTTGGGTACAACTGAAACCATCTCCCTGCCACCACCTTCAACAGGAACTGAGATCTCCTAGTGAGCACACTCCATTCATCTGGCTAAAATAATTGGCTAAGGTCAGGTGACCCACATACTAGAAGGATTTCTGCCATGATGACTAAGCTGCCATGATCCACTACAATTCCAGACTAGAATGGCTGCAGCCCGTCTCACAGCCACAGGTGAAATATGCACAAGACCAATTCAGGGATCAGTAGGGTGACTACAAAAATCAACATCCACAGGAAAACACTTTTGTCCAGGAGAGCTGCTAAAACTGGCCTCCAGAAGGACAAAATGGATCTGGACTATCACAGGCAAACCAAGTCACCTGACCAAGAGATGGAGATAGATTCTCCATAGTATTCTGAGAATCTGGACCCAGATTTTCAGATTATATTGCTGACAAATTCCCAACTTTTCAAAATCCAATTCAAGTAGGGTTTCTCTCTCCTAAAACTTCAGGGAAATGCATATAGAAGCTATGTAAAAAAGAAAAAAAAATGTCGTACAGAGTCATGTCAGGTTCAGTTCAGTTGACCTCAGTCACTCAGTTGTGTCCAGCTCTTTGCAACCCCATGGACTGTAGCACGCCGGGCCTCCCTGTCCATCACCAACCCCCAGAGCTTACTCAAACTCATGTCCATTGCATCAGTGATGCCATCCAACCATAGCATCCTCTGTCATCTGCTTTTCCTCCTGCCTTCAATCTTTCCCAGCATCAGGGTCTTTTCAAATGAGTTTGCTCCTCGCATCAGGTGGCCAAAGTATTGGAGTTTCAGTTTCAGCATCAGTCTTTCCAATGAATATTCAGGACTGATTTCCTTTAGGATGGACTGGTTGAATCTCCTTGCAGTTCAAGGGACTCTCAAGAGTCTTTTCCAACACCACAGTTCAAAAGCATCAATTTTTTGGTGCTCAGCTTTCTTTATAGTCCAACTCTCACATCCTTACATGATCACTGGAAAAACCATAGCCTTGACTAGATGGACCTTTGTTGGCAAAGTAATGTCTCAGCTTTTTAATATGCCATCTAGGTTCATCATAACTTTTCTTCCAAGGAGCAAGTGTCTTTTAATTTCATGACTGCAATCACCATCTGCAGTGATTTTGGACCCCAAAAAATAAAGTCTGTCACTGTTTCCCCATCTATTTGCCATGAAGTGATGGGACCAGATGCCATGATCTCAGTTTTCTGAATGTTGAGCTTTAAGCCAACTTTTTCACTCTCCTTTTTCACTTTCATCGAGAGGCTCCTTAGCTCTTCTTCACTTTCTCCCATAAGGGTGATGTTATCTGCATATCTGAGATTATTGACATTTCTCCTGGCAGTCTTGATTCCAGCTTGTGCTTCATCCAGTCCAGTATTTCTCATGATGTACTCTGCAAATAAGTTAAATAAGCAGGGTGACAATATACAAACTTGATGTACACATGTCATATAAGGCAGTCATATTCACAAGGTTGGGAACATGAGGAGAAATAGGAAATCACTGACTTCACAGCATTCTACAATAATGTCAATCTGGGGAGTTTGAATAATTAAATATGCTAACGTAACACTATGCTTTTTATGCTTAGAAGAGCTATGTATGATGTATGACATATAATAGTTACAAAATGTAATAAAGCAGATTTTCCTAGAGTGGTACCTACCAAAGCAATCACATTATTAAAAATTCTTAATACATTTCCTCTAGGTTAAGACAGGAAAGGCAAATATAACATATGGATCAAAATTATTTGAGACAGAGCTCACCTTTATTGATTGCATCAACTGAAACAGCTTCCATTAAGAAGATCAGTGAGCAGGAGTATGAATTCCATCAACAACATAAGCAACTACTTTCACTGGACTCATTAAATTACTTAAAGCTCTATTCCTTGGTCTTTCCCGCTGCAGCATGTTACATAACATCTACCTATTGGGATTGCTATAAGAATAGATCTAAGAGTATTTCTCAAGTACTTCAGGCTTTAAGAAAGTCAGTATTAATCCAACTCTTTTATTTGGATTCTGATGTCAAGTGATAGCTGTGAGGAGATGAAAAAGGCTAGAGTAACTGAATGACCGTTCTAGTTAGGTCTCTCTCAAGGTACCTGTACTTCAGTGGAACTGGTCCTGAGCATGCAGCAATGGAATGCAAATAAAGGAACTCTGGTGCAGATGCAAAAGTCCAGAAGACAGTCAACAGGTTTGGTTTGAGGACCAGTTTTTACACAAAGAGCTGAATAACCTTGGACAGGTCAAATGAACTTTACAGGACTCAGTTCTCTCATGTATGAAATGAGTGTATTAAAAAGTATATATCATGTATGCTAAGGTAAAAGGATTTCATGTGCAGATGTGTAAGAGGAGAGTTTCTGCAGAATAAGGGGAGGTATGTGGTAAGGGATCAGGAGTAGGTAGTACATACTTAAGAAAATAAGGAATTAGAGAGCAAATGGTGATTTTTCAGGGTTGGAAGTGAATGAAAAAATTGAGTAACAGCTACAGGAAAGAGCAGAGGCAAGAGAAGCACTTTTCAAGATAAAGGAGATGTCCTTTCCTTCCAAAATGTCCTTGATGGCTTCTCTGGGCCTTCTTGATTCTGGCACACAGTTTTGTCTACCATCTGGTACCGGTCTATTAGCCAGCCTCATCGACCCTGCGTCCAGCTTGAGTCCCGAACTTCATAAAATCATCTTACTGCCACTGTAACTCTTCACTCCCATAACTGACTCCAAGTATTTTTCATGCCATTTATCCTATCTGGAATCCTTTTTGTTCTGGCTCGTAGGCTTTGAATAAACTCTAGCTCCTGTTTGGGATCTTCTGTAAGCTTACATCTTCTCTTACACTGTCCCTTGTACAGCCCACAGGAAGTAATCACTGTTAAGCGTGACAGTGATAATGTTGATGACAATTACAAATGGCTCAACTAATCTAACCCACAATAGCATGTGTGTGGGTGTGTGCTCACAGACATTGTATGATTTCTCTCTATTCATGAAATGGCTAAATAATACATGCTTTATCACTCCATATTTCTTTGTCCAGATTGGCCAAAACATATCCTAACTTCTCAAGGGACCAAGGATGGTGTCATGTTTATATCCCTTAACTTTACAGCTTAACATAAAATATTGACCAATCAATACTCATTTTAAGAATGAATTCATTTTAAGGATGAAACTGGAGCCTATTATACAGAGTGAAGTAAGCCAGAAAGAAAAACACCAATACAGTATACTGACACATATATATGGAATTTAGAAAGATAGTAATGAGGACCCTGTATGTGAGACAACAAAAGACACACAGACATACAGAACGGACTTTTGGCCTCTGAGTGAGAGGGAGAGGGTGGGATGATTTGGGAGAATGGCACTGAAGCATGTATACTATCATATAAGAAACGAGGCGCCGGTCTATGTTCGATGCAGGACGCAGGATGCTTGGGGCTGGTGCACGGGGATGATCCAGTGAGATGTGGGGTGGGAGGTGTCGGGGGGGAGATTCAGGATTGGGAGCTCGTGTACACCTGTGGTGGATTCGTGTCGATGTATGGCAAAGCCAATGGGAGTATTGTAAAGTAAAATAAAGTAAAAAAAAAAAAAAAAAAAGAATGAATTCAGCTACAAACTATTGCTTGGCTTCAATTATGTAGTTAAGTCATACGTCTCCAAAAGATAATTGTTCCTATTCTTTTACATCATTTTTTTTCTATTTGCTTTTTCTTTTTAGGGCAAGTCAGAAGTTGTTCATTTCATTGAATGTAAAACACCATTGATTTTAAGAAGCACTATCATTTTATGTACTTCTACAATTTACACCACAACATGCTATCACTTAATAGGATGCATCCCAATTCCAAAGATGTTCAAAAGTGAAAAAAAAGAAGTATGTCTGNACTTTTTAGGGCAATTCAGAAGTTGTTCATTTCATTGAATGTAAAACACCATTGATTTTAAGAAGCATTATCATTTTATGTACTTCTACAATTTACACCACAACATGCTATCACTTAATAGGATGCATCCCAATTCCAAAGATGTTCAAAAGTGAAAAAAAAGAAGTATGTCTGGTAGAACTAATGCAGCATGACAGTTTAGCTAGGAAACATTTGTTGTAAAACACCAAGAACTCGTTCATTGTCAGTTATTGATAAAGGCTTTATAGAGATTCTCTCTAAATAAAACATGTTCAGGAGACAAATATTTCAAATGCCTTTAAGCTTATAGCAGTTTCTAAAGATTATTTCAAGATAATCTGTAAAGAAATGCTAATTAAAATACACTGCAAATACAATTAATATGGCTGAACCATGCTTACTGAGAAAGTCAATAAATGTTAATTGTAGTTGGAACAAACTTTTTCATTGAACATGAAAGTCGCTCAATCATATCCAACTCTTTGCAACCCCATGGACTATACAGTCCATGGAATTCTCAAGGCCAGAATACTGGAGTGGGTAGCCTTTCCCTTCTCCAGGGGATCTTCCCAACTTAGGAATCAAACCCAGGTCTTCCACATTGCAGACAGATTCTTTGCCAGATGAACCACAATGGAAATGGAACTATTGCATTACTTTTGAAAATTAGAATCCTGACTTACGATCTAGAAAATTTAGGTTTGCTTTCTTTGTTGAAGACAATTGTTGTCATACAAATGAAATTTAAGATTAACACACTAGTGGCATATCACCTACTACTAGTGACATATCACAACAAAAACTCTAGACATACACTACATCCAAAGAAAGGCATCCACGAGATGAAGCTAATGGAGAAGTGTCTTGAGATTATGAATTACTGTTCATGATATCTAGAGAGCATCAGCCTCTCCAATAGGTGACAAACCTGAGCTGTGCAACAGCTCATAGCCATAAGAAAATGAAATCAGTGATTGCAAGCCTTATGTCCCAACACGGAAAGACACTTTGACAAACTATGAGGCATGGCAACGGTGGAAGATTTAGCCCAAATATAACCGACTGAACTTACTGAACTCTTCCCGAAGTTATCATCCAGACATTAAAAGTACCTACATGGTCTGGTTATTATCTGCACCCAGAGAAGCAGTTGAGCAGGCCCTCACAAGAATGGTTTGTCTGACTGGATGACCTGGTTTTCTTTTTGGGCTAACAACTCTCTCAACTGCTAGACAAGCCTTCAGCCAATCTGTTGGAAGTTTCCTTACCAGGTACATAGGAACCAATTTCTCAAAGGCTTAGTTCTGACCAGGGAATCGTTACAGAGCCTTTGTAACTGAAAGACAGAATTTATTCCTGAACTATGCTTTTATATTCTTTTTCCTTTTCAATACACAGTATTTTTATTTTCCTGAATGATTTATTAAAGTAGGTCAGGTTCTTTTCCAAGCAGTGAAATTATAAAACATCAGTAACTATTAGGATTCCTTTTCTGTAGAGGGACTTGACATTTCCATAATAGATTAAGTAAATGCCATTTGATTGTTGAGGATCTGATTTTGTTTACCAGGTGTCATTTTGTCTTTATTAGTGCAGACAAGTCAACCAAATCAACATTTTCTTCTGTCTGATCAGTTACAGCTCTATAAACTCAAAGAGTAAGAGCTCTAAGAATATCGGTGTTCCTATATATCCAATCAACCAAGTAGTCTGGATGTTAGCCTGAATTATTAAAAATAATATAGACATGGTACAAAATGTTTGGATCCTGTAGGTATGAGCAAATTATGACCCACAGACCAATTCGGTCCTGCTGCGCATCTTTGTTCAGGCTGTGTACAAAGAATGTTTTTTACATGTTGAAATGTTTACATAGTAAAAGGTCATACTGGTATACCTACATAATAGCTTTGATTTGCTTCCTGACTCAGAAAAACTAGGATGTTAACTTATCTGGTTCTTGACAAAAAAGGTTACTGACCGCTTCTATAGAACATTAATGTTTATATTAAGAAGCTTCCTAGGCCTCACATTTTATTTCTGGACGCTGCTGTGACTGCTGCTGCTGATAAACCCATATAAAGCATGCCATGACTACCAACNATGTTAACTTATCTGGTTCTTGACAAAAAAGGTTACTGACCGCTTCTATAGAACATTAATGTTTATATTAAGAAGCTTCCTAGGCCTCACATTTTATTTCTGGACGCTGCTGTGACTGCTGCTGCTGATAAACCCATATAAAGCATGCCATGACTACCAACTCCGCAGCCACAATCTATTTCCCAAGCCCCTACAAAACAAACCCCTGACCTATCTGGGGAAAATCTGTGCTTACTCTGCACAGGTACCCCAGGTCCTAATATAAGTTACACGGTGGTACCCAGACTCTGTAGCTCTCAAACCTCCAAAGATTCAGTCATATACTACTGTATTACTCTGCAGAACTCGATTTTGTTAGGGGTCTGTTTAGGGCAGTCATCTGAACTGTGAGTTCTATGAACCTTCTGTCTATAGTTTAGCAGTGTATGAACTAGAGATAGGAGACAGATGTATATCATGACATCCACGCAGCTCGCTCTGGGCACAGTTATTAGAACCACAATTTGTGGATCCCTTCCTGTACGTTACTAGCCATGAGCTTATGTTTCAATCTAACACAGTACCTCTCCACCCAGAACAAAATTTCACTTTTGTTATCTAGTTCCCACAAAGGAGCAAAGGCTTTTTATCTTGATAGTGAACTTTGATTTGGGTCCTTAATAATAGATGTGCTTTTACAAGGGTGCAAGTCTTGAGGCTTAAATTGTTTTGCTAATAAATGTGAATACAAATACTGAAATACAACTACCTGAGATGTGAAAAACACTTGCGCAAAACTTCCACACAGCACCTAATGATTTTCATTTTAGCTGAGGGCAACTTTCCAAAGGCCGTATCTAATGATGTTAGCACAGCCAGGTATGGGGCTCTTCACTGATGCCAGACAAAATGGTGAAAATAGAACGAAGTCATATGATTGCAATTTGCCATAGGAAGCCATTATTGAAAGGGCATGTGGTATTTATAATGAAACACACTATTTGGGCTGATAAAAGGTGAAGTAAATTAAACTTAAAAATACTTGATGACAGTGAAGCCTGAAATGTACACTAGGAAAATCTGCTGAGTCTGTTTTATATGCATAATCAAAGAGATGACTTAAAAAAATAGAATATATTAACTCTCACTTAGACAACACTTAGACATGACTTAAACAGTGCTTGATGAGTATCTGACTGCTTTCATGCCTTTGGGAAAGAGTGTAACATAAATACAAAGGAAAGCAATCAAACTGATTTTTATTGCCATCTATGGAGAAGGAAACGGCAACCCACTCCAGTACTCCTGCCTAGAGAATCCCATGGATAGAGGAGCCTGGCAGGCTACAGTCTATGCAGTCCCAAGAGTCGGACACGACTTAGCAGCTAAACCACATAAGGTTACCTCAATTTTACCCATATAAACTAGCTGAAATTAGCTACCAAGTATGATTTTTAAAAAAAAAGAAAGAAAGAGTTAAGCTTTAAAATTAAGTTTAACTTGAGAATTGGCTGAAAGGTCACAGATTACATCACTACATGCTCATTTAATCAACCATCAGTTTCAGTACATGTGAAATTGGCAATAGCAAATCTTTTCCAAGTGCTCCAGTGCACCTAAATGTTTTTTTTTTTTATTTTTTATTACCCATGTCTATAAAACAGAATGAGGAGAAAATCATTCAGGAGGCAAGTTGTTAACATGGGCAAGTAAACTGTAAGGGGCCTTGTCAAACTCAAACCACTGTTTACTACTGAATTGCCGATAACAGTTGGTGCCTCGTATTCCTTATTACATCTCATGGAACGTGTCCCCACCTTTTGATAAGTGGAAAGTCATTAGCCGCAAAGAAACAATGAACTTGCCAACCGTGTGCTGCACTAAATCTTAACAAAGAAGAATTAAACACTCAAGTGGAAAATATCACAAGAGAGAAGAGTGCCACCTTCTGTTCTTCACCAGAATGCTTAATCATTTATCAAAATGAAGAGAAAGAAAAATAACTACCAGGACTTGAATGCTAGCAGGGACACTACTGGAGTTAATTAAAACATTTCAAGAGGGAAAAAAAAAAGATTTTAGCTTTAGAAAAATCACCTCAAAATTCTTCGTTCATACTTAATGAATACATATTCATGTCTTTCTTGTAGAAATGTTTCTGTAAATATGAGACAATACTTTCCTTTCCAGATCAGATAGTTTGAGATTCCATGAAAATGGCCTTTGCAACACTACTACTTCACAGATAAAGTTCCTAGTTTATAAGATTCTCTTAATATACCTCCTTTATTTGTATATATTTTTAATTTTAAAAACTCCACTCCTACTAAACAGATAAACATCATGCATTTTGCAATTCAAATTTATTCTTCAGTTAATCACCAATGCTTATGATAGGGCATTCTATTTGCCATTACACATAACCTGAAGTTCTAACAATCCAGTGGGAAAAGACTCCATATACAGAAAAACACTCTTTCAAATATAACTTTCTTAAACTATTTAATCAAGGTCATGACCAGGATTTTTTTTTAATAGTTTTCAAAAATAATTAGATTTTTCTTTTCAAAATAAAACTTTCAACTTATGATGCATGTGATATAATTACGTGTGTGTATGCTAAGTCGCTTCAGTTGTGTCTGACTCTTTGCGAGCCCCACGGACTGTAACCCAAAGGCATCTCTGTCCATGGAATTCTCCACCCAAGAATACTGGAGTGAGCTTTTCCAGATAGCAACAAAAGAGTTGTGTTTTTTTATTACTTATATTTAACTTGTATTTAATTATCTTTACTCTCTGTTTTGCTGTGTGCTACTGCCTACAGACAATAAATGATCTAGGACAACTTTTTTACATATTGCTATACTTGGGTCTGTACTCAGATATCATTACTACCCAGGGTCAGAATATCCATTGGCCACAGTGTGTGCTCAGCTCTGTTCAGGGTTCAGTGACCACTTTCTATGAAAGTAGAAGATGTTGAAATGTACTGCAGGTCAAAGACTAACAAAAAGAAACAAAATATTCAATTTTTTTAA
>SJYV01000944.1:227690-245314 GCA_006410875.1 Neotragus pygmaeus
GCGTGCTGCAATTCATGGGGTCGCAAAGAGTCGGACACAACTGAGCGACTGAACTGAACTGAACTGAACTGAAGAACACCTTGTCCAATACCTCTTTATCAACTTTATACATCATGATTTTTAATACTTGCTAACTTGACAAGCTAAATAAAAATATGTCAAAATATTACCCATTGTTATTGTCCACCTGCACAATGAGAATAAGAACAGTATCTGATACAACTCATGTATCTCCAATGTCTGACTCAGTGGTTGGGCATATAACAGGTGTTCAATAAATATCTATTAATGGATATTTTTGAATGAACATCTTAATTTGTTGTTCTGGTTGTTATTCAGGTTCAACACTGTTTGCATGTATACTTTTGCACTTACTTTTTCTCTTATAAATGAACTTTTCATACTCTTTATCAATTATCTACTGGGATCTTAGTGGTAAAGCATCCGCCTGCCAATGCAGGAGATGCAAGAGGCCTGGGTTCGATTCCCTGGAGGAGGAAATGGCAACCCACTCCAGTATTCCAGTATTCTTGCCTGGAAAATTCCCTGCGCAGAGGAGCATGGTGGGCTACAGTCTAAGGGGTCACAAAGAGTTGGACACAACTGAGTGACTGAGCATGCAGGATCTTAGTTTTTATAATTAAGATATGGCAGCTAGGAACATTCATGCACCAAGTCATGTAAAATCAAGTTAGAAAACAAAAGACCATCAGATGCAAAGATAGCTTTAAAGAAAAACAGTTTGAATGGCAGTTTTCAACATTCAACTGCTTATATCAATCCAAGTAAATAAAAATAAGTGACATGAAGAAAATCAATAATAATTAGTAAGGATAAAATACTATTTGCAACTTTGCAATTTACAGAGAATATTTTATGCTTATGTGTTTGTTTGTTCAGTCACTAAGTCATGTTTAACTCTTTGCAGCCCAATGGACAGCAGCATGCCAGTCTCCTCTATCCTTCACTGTCTCCTGGAGTTTGCTCAAATTCATGTCCACTTAGTTAGCGATGTTATCTAACCATCTCACTCTCTGCTGCCTTCTTCTCCCTTTGCCTTCAATCTTTACCAGCATCAGAGTCTTTTCCAGTGATTCGGCTCTCCACATCAAATGGCCAAAGTATTGGAGTCCAACTTCAACATCAGTCCTTTCAATGGATATTCAGGGTTGATTTCCTTTCAGATTGACTGGTTTGATCTTGCAATCCAAGGGACTCTCATGAGTCTTCTCCAGCACCACAGTTTGAAGGTTTCAGTGCTTAGCCTTCTTTATGGTCCCAATCTCACATCCATATATGACTACTAGAAAAACCATAGCTCTGACGATATGCACATACAATACTTTAAAATGCATTGCATTCTAGGTCACAACATTCATGGCGAATGTTTCAAGCTGATTACTTCACCTGCAGATGCTTTCTTGAGCCTANCATATATGACTACTAGAAAAACCATAGCTCTGACGATATGCACATACAATACTTTAAAATGCATTGCATTCTAGGTCACAACATTCATGGCGAATGTTTCAAGCTGATTACTTCACCTGCAGATGCTTTCTTGAGCCTATTCAAGGCGCCTCTACTGGGCCCTTCTGACCTCAAACCCTTGATATGGATGATATATTCTGTTCCTTTGCTTGTTTGCATCTGTTTGTCTTGCTGTCACTCTACGCAGACTTTCACCATCTGAATCCCTTCACTCTTTTCGACAAGACCAAAAACAGATCTAGTCTTGCATGCTCTCTCTTGTGAGATCTACCTAGTCCACGGGAAACACTCCCAATTCCTTTATTCTATTAAATTTGGGGGTAGAAGCTGACTTCCATCCTGCAATCACAGATGACATTAGTGCATCAGTTAAGAGTCAGGCAGTCCCCTCAACCCTTGTTTCTCCCTTCTTGTCTGAGATGTAGGTATGGATTTTTTTCTCGCAAAGAAATGTTTTCACAAAGCCTTTCTCACTCTTCTCTGACATCTCTCTACAATCTTGAACTGGCCAAGAAATCGAAGAGTCATGAGTATGCTTCTAGATACTTTTCTTTGTAACATCAGAATATGAGGATTTAGCTCACACTCATTCTGGCATTGAAAATCAACAGTACTGATGACTTTGGAAAACTTAAGGCTGGAAAGTTTCATCTTCACACATTCAACCAAAACAGTATATGANGAAGAGTCATGAGTATGCTTCTAGATACTTTTCTTTGTAACATCAGAATATGAGGATTTAGCTCACACTCATTCTGGCATTGAAAATCAACAGTACTGATGACTTTGGAAAACTTAAGGCTGGAAAGTTTCATCTTCACACATTCAACCAAAACAGTATATGATCAGTGAACTAAAAACCAGGCAAGCCCAAGCACAGACTATGATAGATAATTCTATGTACACTCTATGGCACAGCTTCAAAAATAAAAAGGAGAAAGGCTAGGAGAAAAAGAAAGAGAAAGAGAAGAAGCAATAGCAAAATAAACATAGTCTGCCAGGAAATGCCAAAAGCATTCCTAGAGACATTTCTTTACAAGAAACAGCTTTGGACCAATCATTTGGCAGATCATATGCAGTAGCAATTTCACAAGAAAAGAACAGTTGCCTCAAATCAGGCTCTTTTCTCTATGTGGTGAAAAAAAGAGAGAAACCCATCTTTCATCATAATTTCTAATTAAGCAAACCGAATTTAAATTCAGAGAGCCAAGGAACTGTTCATAGAGTCCAATAACTCAGCTTCCTGGGACACGAAGCAGAGTGGGGAAAAGTGGGAAATAGATCTAGAAGGATAAATAGAAGGTGACCAGCCCATTAATGAAGTTTGTGGAAAGTTTCTAATACAGCCAAGATCTTAGAACTGGACATCAGAATTTAGCATTTGCAACAGAAATATGTCACCTACTATTCCCCAGCTAGTATTACAGTCAGTATATAATATGTTATAATGATATATAGGGTAATCCAGACTTGATTTCTTGAATGGAAGGTAAAATGTTCAGTCAATCTGGAAAATAAAATATAGGCTCATTCATTGTGAAATGGTCATCTTAATTCTATTTAATGATAGTGTACCGATTAAAGAATGGCACTTTTTAATAACCTAAACAAGTTTAAGATTTACAATCTTAAAACTGTCCAACACTCAGACCATTTCATCTCATAGTAATGGGGCTAATCTAGCCCATGGAAATCCACGGAAACACACTAAGAGAGGAATCCTTTTAACTAAGGTTTCACATGTGTGGAAATCAAGACAATATACAAAGTGACGGCACATAAGAAAATGGACATCAGAAAATAATCTGAAAGCCAATAAGGTGATAAAAGTCGAAGATGAGGAGAACGTGTAAGTAATCCATCGGAAATGCCTCTAACAGACCTGGCTTTCTAGGATTTTGAAGGAAAGGAAACTTTTGGCCAAAGTACAAATCATTTAGAATTGAATTTATCTGCACAATTAAGAAAGAGTGCAGAAGAGAAGATGCCTGATGACTTTCCATTTCTTATGAGACTTGACTATACTTTTTAAAATTAGTTTCTGTTAGATTTACCACTATTCATTCAATAAATTTACTTTTACTTGAGACAAAGTGAGTATATACTTTTTCTTACAACCAAACAACCAGTGTATCTAAGATATTGAACGACTGCTATTAGAATTTCTATCCTATCAAAATTTATAGGAAACATAAGTGAAAATAAATCATTGTTATAAACATAAAATAAAATCCTAAAACTTTTGGAAGAAAACATGTGAGAAAATCTTTGTGATCTCAAGTGAGACAAAGATATTTTAAATACAACAAAAATTCAGTCCATTTTTTAAAAAACAGAAAAATCAGACTTTTAAATTAAAATATATGTATGCTGCTGCTGCTAAGTTGCTTCAGTCGTGTCTGACTCTGTACGATCCCATAGACAGCAGCCCACCAGGCTCCCCCGTCCCTGGGATTCTCAAGGCAAGAATGCTGGAGTGGGTTGCCATTTCCTTCTCCAGTGCGTGAAAGTGAATTCGCTCAGTCATGTCCGATTCTTAGTGACCCCATGGACTGCAGCCTACCAGATTCCTCCGTCCATGGGATTTTCCAGGCAAAAGTACTGGAGTGGGGTGCCATTGCCTTCTCCAAAATATATGTATAGCTATGGCTGATTCATGTTTCATTTGACAGAGAACAACAAATTTCTGTAAAGCAATTATCCTTCAATTAAAAAATAAATTAAAAAAAAAAACTTTTGCCCGACAAAATACATCGTTAAGAAAATGAAAAGGCAAGTCACAAATTGGGAGAAATTTTTCAAATTATATATCTGATAGAGGACTTGTATCCCAAATACATAAATGATTTTTTTAATTTAATAACAAGAATGAAACAACTCAATTAAAAATATTTGATAGACACACCAAAGGAAATAGAAGAATGGTTAATAGGCACATGAAAATATATTAAACATAATTAGTCTTTACAAAAATGCAAATAAAAATTACAGTGGCATACCACATCACACCCACTAGAACGTTATATCAGAAAGACAGATAATAACAAACATCATAAGCATGTAGAGAAACTAGAACTCTCCTCATACATAGAAAACCAAAGGAGTTTCTTAAAATATTAACCATAAATTGGCACACACAACTACACTCCTAGGAACCTACCCAAGAGAAATTAAAATATATATCAATACAAAGGCTTATATTCAAATGTTCATATCAGCATTATTCATAATGGTCAAAAAGTGGTAAACTTCCCAATATCCATAGGTGGAAAAACAAAATGTAACATATTCGTACAATGTATTANCTAAGAACCTACCCAAAAGAAATTAAAATATATATCAATACAAAGGCTTATATTCAAATGTTCATATCAGCATTATTCATAATGGTCAAAAAGTGGTAAACTTCCCAATATCCATAGGTGGAAAAACAAAATGTAACATATTCGTACAATGTATTATTATTCAAAAATAAAAAGAGACAAAAGTACTGACAAATGCCAAAACTGAGATGAATCTCAAAATCATTAAGCTCAGTATAGATGTAGTTCTAATGAGGTGGATGAAACTGGAGCCAATTATACAGAGTGAAGTAAGCCAGAAAGAAAAACACCAATACAGTATACTAACACATATATATGGAATTTAGAAAGATGGTAACAATAAGCCTGTATGTGAGACAGCAAAAGAGACACAGATGTATAGACAGTCTTTTGGACTCTGTGAGAGAGAGAGAGGGTGGGATGATTTTGGAGATGGCATTGAAACATGTATAATATCATATAAGAAATGAATCGCCAGTCTAGGTTCGATGCAGGATANAACATCCAAATCAAAAAGGAAAAGCTACATTGACTGTGTTTGTAGATGACATGATCTAGCCTATAGAAAGCCAGAAAGATTCAACCAATAAGCTGTTAGAAGCAATAAATTAATTCAGTAAAATTGAAGAACACAAAATAAACACACACAAAAAGAGTTATGGTTCTATACACTAACAAGAAATTGCCTGAAAAAGAAATTTAAAAAGCAATGACATTTACAATAGCATCATAACAAAATACTTAGGGATAAATTTAACCAAGGAAGAGAATGACCTGTACATTGAAAACTACAAGAACTGGGGGGAGGGGGGGTAAAGGTGCTATTGATAAGTTAAAATAATAAATAAGAAAGATAGTCTATGTTTTTAATCTGGAAAAACTAATACTGTGAAAATCTTCATACTACCCAAAGTGACCCACAATTAAACACAAACTCTATCAATTTTGCAATGGCATTTTCACAGAGAGGCCATTTGGTATTTCTGTGGAGTGCTCATTGTCCACCCTCAATTGCTCAGTCAAGTCTGACTCTTTATGACCCCATGAGCTGAACCCACCAGGCTCCTCTGTCCATGTGATTCTCCAGGCAAGAATACTGGAATGAATCTTCCCAGCCCAGGAGCAAACCCACATCTCTTATGTCTCCTGCATTGGCAGGCAGGTTCTTTACCAGCAGTGCCATATAGTGATATGCCATTTCACAAAAACGGCATCAAACTACTACACAATGGCACTTATCTCATACACTAGCAAAGTAATGCTCAAAATCCTCCAAGCCAGGCTTCAACAGTACATGAACCGTGAATTTCCAGGTGTTCAAATCGGATTTAGAAAAGGCAGAGGAACTAGAGATCAAATTGCCAACATCTGTTGGATCATAGAGAAAGCAGACGAGTTCCAGAAAAACATCTACCTCTGCTTTATTGATTACACCAAAGCCTTTGACTGTGTGGATCACAACAAATTGTGGGAAATTCTTAAAGAGATGGGAATACCAGACCAGTGGAACTGCCTCCTGAGAAATCCGTATGCAGGTGAAGAAGCAATAGTTAGAATTGGACATGGAACAATGGACTGGTTCCAAACTGGCAAAGGAGTACATCAAGGCTGTATATTGTCACCCTGCTTATTTAACTTATGTGTAGAGTACATCATGAAAAATGCCAGACTGGATGAAGCACAAGCTGCAATCAAGATTGCCGGGAGAAATATCAATAACCTCAGATATGCAGATGACACCACTTTTATGACAGAAAGCAAAGAGGAACTGAAGAGCCTCTTGATGAACGTGAAAGAGGAGAGTGAAAAAGCTGGCATAAAACAACATTCAAAACACAAAGACCATGGCATCTGGTCCCATTACTTCATGGCAAATAGATGGAGAAACAATGGGAACAGTGACAGACTTTACTTTCTTGGGCTCCAAAATCACTGCAGATGGTGACTGCAGCCATGAAGTTATGACACTTGCAGTTTGGAAGAAAAGCTGTGCCCAACCTAGACAGCATGTCAGCAAGCAGGGACATCGCGTTGCTGACAAGTGTACATACAGTCAAGGCTATGGTTTTTCCAGTGGTCATGTATGGATGTGGGAGTTGGACCATAAAGAAAGCTGATTACCGAAGAATTGAAGTCTTTGACCTGTGGTGTTGGAGAAGACTCTTGAGAGTCCCTTGGACTGCAAGGAGATCCAACCAGTCCATTCTGGATGGAGATCAGTCCTGGGTGTTCATTGGAAGGACTGATGTTGAAGCTGAAACTCCAATACTTTGGCCACTTGAAGTGAAGAACAGACTCATTGGAAAAGACCCTGATGCTGGGAAAGATTGAAGGCAGGAGAAGAAGGGGACAACTGAGGATGAGATGGTTGGATGACATCACCGACTCGATGGACATGAGTTTGAGTAAACGCTGGGAGTTTGTGATGGACAGGGAGGCCTGGCATGCTGTAGTCCATGGGGTGACAAAGAGTAGGACGTGACTGAGCGACTGAACTAACTGAATGTGACTGAATTGGACTGAACAATTTTGGTGCAGACATGGAGAACAGGGAATTCTGTACACTGTTGGTGAGAATATAAATTGATACAGCCATATGAGAAAAAGTATGGAGATTCTGCAAAAATGTAAAAATAAAATTATCCTATGATCCAGCAATCCTACTTGTGGGTATATGTTCAAAGGAAATGAAATCACTATCTCAAAGAGATATTTATACTCCTCTATCCACTGAAGTATCATTTACCATAACCAACACATGGAAACAGCCCAAGTGTTTATTAACAGATGAACAGGTAAAGAATATATGGTAAATGTACATAATATAATATTAATATTCAGCCACAAGAAAAAAGGAAATTCTGCTATTTGCAACAACATGGATTGGGCATTACACTAAGTAAAATAAGCAAGAGAAAGAAGACAAATCTCTAGGATCTCAACTGTATGTAAAATCTGAAAAGTTGAACCCAAAACAAAAGGATAGAGTAGTGGTTACAAGGATATGTAGGTCAAAGGCTATAAACTTTTTATTATAAGATGAATAAATTCTGGGAACCTAACATACAGTGTGTTACCTATATTTAATAATATTTCATGTATACACGAAATTTGCTAAGAGAGTAGACAAGTGTTTTCACCACAACAACAACCAAAAAAGGTGACTGTGAAATGGTGGATACATGAATTTATTTATTTGTGGTAATAATTATTTCACAATGTAAATGCACATCATATCAGCATGTACATACATACGATTTTATGTCAATTATACATGAGAAAAGCTGGCAAAAACTGACAATCAATACAAGGAATCTACTTAAAATTCTTCATATTCAATATAAGCAATATTCTCCCTTTAACGTTTATTTGCTTAAATTTTGACTCCCTCAAATAAATTAACCAATAAAACCTGTCAAATGTACAATAAACATAGTCTTTTCTCCAAACAATAAAAAGCAACACAGAGTTAACTTCAAATCTCTTCAGATAATTTTACTGACTATCTGCCTTAAGTGTTTAAGCAGCCACATTGATTATATGATTACTGCAAGATTTAGAAAGAATTGACCGGCTAGAAAAAAAAATTACACACAAATTTGTAGACAAGCAGTTAACTCTTGATTCAAAAGTTGTAACTGAGTGTTAACAATGTTTTCTCCTTTCCATGGTTCTTTACTTTTTATCTTGTATGTATCCAATGGAGGGCAGAAGATTCCTATCACTAAAATTCACATAGTTTAAATAACATTTTTTATCAATATGACTGATCACTAATGAAAGTGAAGACAGTAATCTTTTGGTTCTGATTCATGGGATAAGAAGACAGTACTTAGCCTCTAGAAGATGAATACAATTAACATGAAAAAGATAAGGCAAATCACAAAAAAAGATGGGATGTACACATAAAGGAATTTAGAAACAAGGCAGAGATGTGTATGTCTTAACTCATGTCCACGAATCTCAGGAACTGGGCTTTAATCCCCTCTTTTCTTCCACTTTGGAGCCCAGTACTCTTTGGCACTTTCCCTCAAATTACCACTTCTAGTGTGACTTCAAGAACTGCATGTCTGCAGCTGGTGGCCCAACATTCACTCTCATTTACACAGTGAAGTACAAGCAGATCCAGGACCTCAATCAATGACCGAAATTAATTTCCAGTCCCTCCCCAGGCAATACCACTAGAAGCTAAAACAGAAGTCAACAGCCTGAATGAGAAATTAAAATCAGGATTAAAAAAGTACTTCAGTATACGTCAGATAACCGCAACAGTTCATTAATGTGCCAAATGGAAACTAATGTTAGGGAATGAAACAAAATATTTAAAACCAAAATTGTACTCAAAGTACTTGTATGAGCGAGTGAAAGCCGCTCAGTCGTGTCTGACTCTTTGCAACCCCATGGTCTCCTCTGTCCATGGAATTCTCCAAGTAAGAATACAGGCTGCTATTTCCTTCTCCAGGGGATCTTTCTGATCTAGGGATTGAACCTGGGTCTCCTGCATTACAGGTGGACTCTTTACCAGCTGAGCCACCAGGATACAACAAAATACTTGTACATGAATGTTCATAGTAGCAGTATTCTCGATAGCCAAAAGGTAGAAACAACCCAAATGGCCACCAGCCGATGAGTCAGTAAACAAATGATGGTATATACACGTGATGGAATTTCTTCCAGCCACTAAAAGGAATGAAGTACCAAAACATGCTGCAACATGGATGAATCTCGAAAACATTTTGCTCAGTGAAAGAAACCAGATACAAAACATAATATTCTATATAACTTCATTTATATAAAATACCCAGAATAGGTTAATCCATAGAGACAAAGTAAATCTGTGTCAGGGGCTGGAGGGAAGGGGAAATAAAGAATACTTAATGGGAATGAGGTTTCATGTGATGAAAATGTCTTGAACTAGATAGAGGTGGTGGCTACACCACTTTATGAATGTACTAAGTGTGACTGACTCACACTTTAATAGGACTCTTTTATGTTATGTGAATTTCACCTCAATTTAAAAGCAAAACAAAACACTGATTGTAGCCATTTCTTTCTGAAACCAAAGGCATCATTCACAGTGCAAAACTGAGACTAAGTTCTCTTCCCTTCCCTTCCCTTCCCTTCCTTTTACAGAGGTGGCTGATGGAGGGAAAAATGGAATTTAAAGTCTCTGTAACTTCTTCAATATAGAAAACAGTTTGGTATATTGATAAGAAATCACTCAGAAGTATAGTTGGACGTGGAAGAAGCTGAGTATCAGATAGAGCAGTAAATTACTACCTGAAACAAGCAGAGAAAGATTTGGTGGGGAGAGGAAAAACAGTTCACTGCTAAAAGGCCCAAGACCATGGACAAAGGTGGCCAGTGAGAAAGTCTTGATGTGCGGGTGACCAAATAACATTGAAGAGCAAGGATGTCTCACATCCAAACGCATTTTATATTTGCATATATGCAACGAATTGTATAAGTACAATGCAGTTTGCCTGGGGAAAAGAAAAAATTATTGATTTGCTGAATTGAGCACACACACACACACACACACACACAAGAGTGAACAGATCAGATACTGGAAATTAGACCCAACAAGAATAAGAGTTTAAAGCCAGTATTAGTGACCACTAAAACATGTAAGTTACTCAAGAATGCCCAGAAATCTAGCTGCGGCATTGGATCTCTATAACATATGACAACATGCTGAAGGAAATTTTATCCATGGGGTCAGAGAATGGGACTATCGGTTGGTGCCGGATTATAATTCGTTAACTGCTAGGCACAAATGAGGTAGGTGTATCTTGTCCACCTATTCCTTAAAACTACCTAATTAAACATATGAACGCGCCATTACTCAGTCACTCCATTTCATTCCCTGGGTATGTATGCAAAGTTTCAAACTGAAATTGATATGCCAATAATTTTTAAACCAAGGATAATATTATAAGGAAAATGGGGGGGACGGGGATTTGTAGTCCCTTTAGTCTGAGTTTCTTAAAGTACAATGTTCTAAGGAACTACATTGGAAATATCGAAGATGCTTGAGACAGCTACTAAGTCCCAAGCCCCACTCAGACCTAATCAGAATCTCTCTGGGAAGCCCCTAGAGACTTGTATTTTAATACTCTTTGTAAAGGATTCTTACACACACTAAAGTTTGAGAACCACCACTTCAGCTCAGTGCTCTCCAAAGTAGTGGGTAATCTCCAGGTGTTTGGAACCATCTGCTGGGATTTTAACTACTTAATTATTCATTTTTAATCTAAAAATTTGTCCGTATTAATAATCCTTATGTGGGTTGGTCCCAACACAGCTGTGAAGCAAACTGCAGAAAGAATAAATTCTATATCAGAGAGTATTTAACAATCGTTCCCTCCCAGGTACAGCCTTTGTGGGAGACTGCAGCTGGTTACTTTGTAATATCATTCTATTGTTACACTTACTAAAACAAAAATGTTAAATACTAGAATATTTGTAATACTCGCTTTAGTCACGTCTGACTCTGTGCAACCCCAAAGACGGCAGCCCGCCAGGCTCCCCTGTCCTGGGATTCTCCAGGCAAGAACAGTGGAGTGGGTTGCCATTTCCTTCTCCAACAATATAAGAAGTCACTAGAAAATTCTTTTCTACCACAACAGGTTCACTGGTTAGCGCTCACCCTTCTTTATAGTCCAACTCTCACATCCATACATGACTATTGGAAAAGCCATAACTTTGACTAGATGGACTTTTGGCGACAAAGTAATTCTCTGCTTTTTAATATGCTGCCTAAGTTTGCCATAGCTTTTCTTCCAAGGAGTGTCTTTTAATTTCATGGCTACAGTCACCTGCAGTGATTTTGGAGCCCAAGGAAAGAAAGTCTGCCACTGTTTCCATTGTCTCCCCATCTATGCCATGAAGTGAGGGGACCGGATGTCATGATCTTAGTTTTCTGAATGTTGAATTTTAAGCCAGCTTTTTCACTCTCCTCTTTCAGCTTCATCAAGAGGCTCTTTAGTTCCTCTTTGATTTCTGCCATAAGGGTGGTGTCATCTGCATATCTGAGGTTATTGATATTTCTCCCAGTAATCTTGATTCCAGCTTGTGCTTCATTAATTTAAATTTGCAAAATTGGTAGATGATTTTTTTTATGAATTCCATGATAGATTAATGCAGCCAATGATAACATTTCTTTCTTTTTTTCAATTTATCTTAGTGAGATATCTTTGTCACTGAGGTATTTTAACACCTTTTAAAAGCAAGCTATGAAATAAACTGAACTTAGATATAAACCTTCAAATAACCAGATCACAAAACGTTAAACCAAGTTTTTCAAAAGGAATGAAACATACTCAAGTACATTTCTACTAGTAATAATACTAGTATTTTAAGTAAAAGCAAAACTTGTTTTTAATTTTTGAATATCATCTATTTCATTTTACTTGTGCTTTAAATTTCCATTTGCATGTACTTTTTACAATGTATATTAACACTTCATAAAATTGTAAAATAAATAAACATAACATAATTTGGAGAAGCATACTTTAAAATACTTTACCAAAAAGAGATGCCATTTGGAAAATGCAGAAGCAATTATTAACACCTCAGATGGTAACATTTTAGCTGGCAAGGCTATATTTTCTTGTTAAGTTAAAATTGGAAAAGAAAGAGCAAAAATTCCTTTTTCTAAGCCATTCAAAATAAAACCATCTTATTTATATTACAGTGACCTGGTGAAGTTTTTGCTGATGCGATTTCATCGTGAGCCCTGTAATATGCATAATATCCCATGTTTTCAGTGTGTCTCTCACATAACAGTCCTTGAAATCTCCATGGCTGAGGAACTTGGTCCTACAAAACACTGACTTGTCTACTTCTGTTCCGTAGAGATAACAGTTTATTGGTGTTGTGATAATCATTATGTGTTAATTCCTTTTCAAATCTATGGCTTTCAACAGCTTCAGGGAAGAAAAATAAAATCCATAAGCTGTCCAAAAACCTTTTGATTTAGATCAAAGTCTCAAGAACTGTTGAGCCCAATTTAACTTTTTGTAGCATTGTATTTTGAGGCCCAAGATACACTTTGAAAACAATGGTTTTACTTTGTTTCTCCCCAAACAGCAATGTACATTTATAGCTACCTCTTTTACAAATCTTAAACTTTATCTCGCTGTTTTTTTCCCCCTCTAGAAGCATGTAGAACTCAGAGTAGTATCTCTACTTATGTGTCTACCTATAAGATCTTAATCAGAAAAGTAGGTGTGAGCAGGCATAATTTAAATGGGAAAAAAAACCACAAAGGGCACAACAGCCTATTTATTCCTTTGCACTGTTGCTGATGGAGTAGAACAGACTCCATGTCATTTCTCCAGACACGAACATTGGTTCTTTGCTAGAAGCAGTAGAAGGATCTGATAGAACAAACACAGGCTTGGGATTCACAGAATGGGTCTTTGAGATTTACATACTGTCTTTGTCACATTTAGCTGTAACTTTATTCCATGGTTTTTCATATATAAAGAAGGACTAAAAAAAAAAAAGTAACATAAAATTAATGAAAGCAATATATGACATAACCTATGGTAAGTGCCCTGTGCATACAGGGAGTCAAAAAGACCCTGTGAATTAATGACCCTGATTCACTTAATTGCCCTATCATTTGAACCATCCTCTGGCTACCAATGTAGGCATTTTTGCAGCAAATAATAACAAATCCCTGCAACTTCATCCAGTTCCAACAATCCTAGAAATATGATTAGTATCTGAATACTCCCTGATCTGCTTTTGTTTGTTTGTTGTTGGGGTTTGCATAAAGAAGACAATAGTTTTGGAAATATTAAACCAATATATGGTCCATGACCCAGTAAATCATGTCCCATTACACGCCTTGGTCATTGGGCATTTGCCTTGAGTTTAACTGCATCAAGAAGAAGAGAGTGGGTTCAAAGAGGTTTTATCACTAGGAAGCTTTCCTCCAACAGAGCCGAGAACAAGACTGGCAGAGATAAGCTGAAAGGGGAAGGAGAGCAAAAGGAGATGGCTTGCCAACTATTACTCCCTCAATTCATTAACAAGAGGCAATGATATCCAAGCACGAGAGAGGATACAGTTGATATTGGACAAGTTTTGTCCCACTGACCATTAGAGAGTCTAACAGGAAATCATGTACCACAATATGAAACAGCTACAGCAAAGCAGGAACTGTGTGGAGAACATTTAGGCAGAAGGTGATCAGAGGAAGCACCCCTCAGCTCAGTGGGTACAAATAGGCTCCCTCCTACCTTCAGCTCCCACATTAGCATATAGAAGGGGGAAACTGTGGCATTAGAACTTTGAATGGAATGATGATTGCCGGCTTTAAATTGACTATTTATGCGCTTTAACCCTGAGGAGACTAAGAAACCTTTAGTTGGCAAGCTTATGTTCCCCTGACCTCCCCCTTCATTGGAAGGACTGATGCTGAAGCTGAAACTCCAATACTCTGGCCACCTGATGTGAAGAGCTGACTCGTTGGAAAAGACCCTGATGTTGGGAAAAATTGAAGGCAGGAGGAGAAGGGGACGACAGTGGATGAGATGGCTGGATGGCATCACCGACTCAATGGAGTTAGAGTAAACTGGGAGTTGGTAACAGACAGGGAAGCCCGGCATGCTGTACTCCATGAGGCTGCAAAGAGTCAAGACACAACTGAGCAACTGAACTGAACTGACCTCCCCCTAAGTCTTCTACCTCAGCTACCACCAGGCAAAATAGGACCTGGAAATCAAAATAGTTTAGAAAACCTTAAATTCTCTTTTTTGCAGGTATGTGGCTGTTTGTATGTGCCAACACAAAAGATCTGATTGTCACAAGACTCATATTCCCACCCAGTCAGAGATCTTCCTCACTCTCAAACTATGTTAATAATTTCAAGGATACATGCAATCCAGAAGCACAACTGAAGCAGGGAGACACCTCAGAACATCTCAGGCACCTCCTGAAGTGCACTCTTTATGGATTCTCTCTGGCTCACACTGATAGATGAAGCCTCCCAGGGAGGTCTGTAGGTCTCTTCACATAGTGAGACGTGTTTAAGTTATGAAATATTTTGAGCCAAATCTTTATAGGCCCTTTGTGACAAAATATTTCCAAGAATCCTTATCTCATAAATTAGAACAGAGAAAGGAGAAAACAAAGAGGAAAGATGACTAATAAGATATAAATAAAGATATATAGATAGACATGAATCAAAAGAACACTTTAGTGTCTACATTAATATTTTACAAAGTAAATTTCAGGACAAAAAATATCATGAATTTACCAAGGATTTTTTAAAAAGTTATTTCATAATGACAAAGGAGTTAGCTCATTAAAAAATATAACAATCCTAAGAGTTATGTACCTAACAATAGAGCTTAAAAATATATAAAGCAAAATCTGACAGAACTGTAAGGAAATATAAAAATAGGCAAATCTGTAATTAGAGTCATAGATTTCAATACCTATCTCTCAATAATACATACAAAGTAGACAGAAAATCAGTTAGGATATTGGTATGGATTAGACCATGTCCCCACCAAAATTCATATGTTGAATTCCTAACCCCTAGTATCTCAGAAGGTGACCTTGGAAATAGAAATTACAGATATTTGATTAACAGATATAAACTGCTATATATAAAATAGATAAACAGCAAAAATTTACTGTATAGCACAGGGATTTATACCCATTATCTTGAAACAATCTATAATGGAACAAAATCTTCAAAAAGAATGAATCACTATACTGCATACCAGAAACTAACACAATCAACTATGCTTTAATATTTTTAAAAGCAAAAAAGGAAATTTTTTTAAAAAGTAAGAGTATCATGTTTTGACCGTGATAGAATTGAATTAAAAATCAATAAAAGTCATTATTTTTTCATTTTCTCTTTTGACACAAACTGATTATGTTTCAGTACTTTATACATACAGTTTGGAATGTGGTGTGCAGATGATCCCTTTATAGATTTATAACAAAGAATTTGGGTCTTCCATATTAATCCAAATAGGATGTAGGCAAAAACTTTTGTGAAGTACATATAATGTCAATCAAAATACCTGGGGCTAAATTAAACAAATATGCAAGGGCCTATATACTTAAATGTGCATTATTGCCTTGTTTAAAACCACAAAAAATAGAAACAATGTAAATGTCAATATTAATTATTTGAGTAACAAAAGAGAAATGAACATGAAAAAGAAAATAAATCTGAATAAGCATTAAGGTATTGATCAGTTACCAGTGCTATAGTAGAAATCCATCAATGGCTTACATTTTACTCCAAGAAATTCCGCATTAGCTAAAAACTATTCTGAAGAAGCAAATTTTATAATCCAAAACCATAAATTTTTGGCAAAAGTATGAAGCTAATGAAATATTTAATAATCCCTTTAAGCCACATAATAGTAATAAAATCACTATCATTTTTCATGGAGATTCCAATTTACACACTGATTTGTCATAAATTACCTAATGAAAGTTTCAATATGTCCATAAAATAAACAGGATGAGGATCATGCTCAGTTTCCAGAGAAAGAAATGTAGGCACAGAGATAAAGAGAAAAAATGTGAAAATTGGAGCTAAGAATCAGTTCTTCTAATGGTCAAAGCATTTGATGACTCAAAAAGGTGTAATTTACAATGAACATTTTCTTTCATCTAGGAAATGAAGTTTCATATGTGAAAGTAGATCTTTTTATCAACACCTCTTATCACATAACTAAAAACATGTGAATAGAAAAACACTGTTCCAAATTACATTTGGAAAATTGAGTGAAATCTATGTCGCTTATCACAATACCAAAGTGAATGAGTTACTAATCTCAAAAAAAAAAAAAAAAATCACAATGACTGGTCCAAAGGCAGAGCAAATGGCCCACTAATTTTCTCTCACATGTACCTAGTCAATTTTCTCTTCCATTTTTAAAGCCCCTGAATCCCATTACAGTGTAATCAATGTAATGAATTCAGAAATAAATAAAGGAGGCAGACTTTGCCTCACAGCAGATATTTGCATTACATCCATGAGAATTTACTGTTATTAAATTAGCTGCAGGAGGGCTTTTTTTATTGCTACCTAAATGCAGAGAAATAGTCAAAGCAAATAAAGTTCCATTTTTAACAACCAAATATTATACTAAAAAGGTCAAATATACCTGTTTCTACTATTACATGCATGCAAAATTTGATACACAGAAGCCTTTAATTTTCAATTAAAAATGCCAATAATGTTTGCCCTACATTTTAACTATTTAGATCTCCCTACAAATAAAAAAGACATTAAAATTGCATAATACTGAAATTCATGTAATAAAGAAAATGATGACCTTCAGTTCAGTTCAGTTCAGTTCAGTCGCTCAGTCATGTCTGACTTCTTGCGACCCCATGAATTGCAGCACGCCAGTTCATCACCATCTCTCGGAGTTCATCACCATCTCTGTTCATCACCATCTCTCGGAGTTCACCCAGACTCACGTCCATTGAGTCCGTGATGCCATCCAGCCATCTCATCCTCGGTCGTCCCCTTCTCCTCCTGCCCCAAATCCCTCCCAGCATCAGATTCTTTTCCAATGAGTCAACTCTTCACATGAGGTGGCCAAAGTACTGGAGTTTCAGCTTTAGCATCATTTCTTCCAAAGAAAACCCAGGGCTGATCTCCTTCAGAATGGACTGGTTGGATCTCCTTGCAGTCCAAGGGACTCTCAAGAGTCTTCTCCAACACCACAGTTCAAAACCATCAATTCTTTGGTGCTCAGGCTTCTTCACAGTCCAACTCTCACATCCATACATGACCACAGGAAAAACCATAGCCTTGAC
>SJYV01000944.1:245463-325676 GCA_006410875.1 Neotragus pygmaeus
TAGTGATGCTTTCTAAGGCCCATTTGACTTCACATTCCAAGATGTCTGGCTCTAGATTAGTGATCACATCATATTATTCAAATAGAGAAATAGCACACATGTCGTTTCTTTATAGCAGAGAATTCTTCATGCTTCCTTTATAATGTTGCTTCCAAGAATATATCTCTGGACAGAAGAATAATTTTAATCTTACTTAAGCGTTAAGAGTATAGGGTACATCTATTTTTCCTAATTTTGTTTTTGTTGAAACATGAGGAAAGAATGATATACTCATGATTCCAGCATTTTCTCAATCAAAAATGTTATTACCTGGCCTACACCATTTCTTATTATTTTTTTAAAATATGAAACGTATTGCAGAATTAGAAAACCTATATCACATTTAGCTTTATATTATTGAATCTTATTTACAAAAATTGTATAGAAAAGCATATATAGGACAAGTTGAAAAAAAAAAGAAACCATTTTTAGGGACTTGCCTGGTGACCCAGTGGTTGAAAATCTGCCTTGCAATGCAGAATATGTCAGTTTGATCCCTGGTCAAGGAACTAAGATCCCACGTGCTGTGCAGCTAGAGAGTCTGTTGCATTGCAATAAAATACCCTGCATGGTATAACTAGGAGCTGACACAGTCAAATAAATATTTTAAAAATTCTAAATTNGAGTTCACGGTTCACGTATTGCTGAAGCCTGGCTTGGAGAATTTTGAGCATTACTTTACTAGCATGTGAGATGAGTGCAATTGTGCAGTAGTTTGAGCATTCTTTGGCATTGCCTTTCTTTGGAATTGGAATGAAAACTGACCTTTTCCAGTCCTGTGGCCACTGCTAAGTTTTCCAAATTTGCTGGCATATTGAGTGCAGCACTTTGACAGCATCATCTTTCAGGATTTGAAATAGCTCAACTGGAATTCCATCACCTCCACTAGCTTTGTTCATAGTGATGCTTTCTAAGGCCCACTTGACTTCACATTCCAAGATGTCTGGCTCTAGATTAGTGATCACATTGTCATGATTATCTGGGTCGTGAAGATCTTTTTCATACCTTAATGGCATATCATTTGGTTTTTCTGCCAAGTTTACTGCCTATATTAATACCCTCATTAACCAAACACCAGCCAAAAGCCAAAAAGTAAACCATGTATTACAGTGAAAACAGAACTGAATTGTGGAGTCAGATGGAACTGATTTTTAATCCCAGCATAATCATTCACTAGCAAGGTGAAGTTGAGTAATTTACTTAGCTTCAACTGTAAAACAGAGATAATGATAGCTATTTCTTATGGTTATACAGCTTAAATAAGAAGAGAATAAAACATGTGGGATGGCTTTTGCACCTAATAAGTACTCAGTTGTTATTGTTGTTATTAAGCTGCTACCTCATAAAACTGAAATTTTACTCCTCATAGAACCATGGAGATAACAACCAAGAGTCTAATTGCTCTTGTACCCTTGGCTCTAAATATCTCGCTTTCCCTAATTCTCTGTACTAATTTTTTTTTAATTTACTCATCCAACATATATTTATTAAATTCCAACTATGTGTCAGGCACATATTTAATCATTGGGGCTACAATAGTAAGCAAACAAAAGTCTTTGTTCTCATGGACAATATAAAAGGTACACTAGAAAAATACGCAGTATGATAAACAGTAATGAGGGCTAAAGAATAAACACTTAATTGGATAGTGGGGCAGAGACTGCTGTGAGTGGGCATGAAATGTTGATGTGACCTACCTTGACTTCCATTGAGAAACTGGCATTTGTGTAAAGACATACAGGAGGTGAAGGAGGAAGCCATATAAAGTGGTAATATTGTGGTTATATTGCAAAAGCAAAGCCAGTAAGATTTGACAGACTGGATCTAGGTTATAAGAAAAGGAGAAAAATCAAGGATGACGTCAAGATTTTTTGCCTCAGCAACTAGAATACAGTTGCAGTTTACCAAGATGGGAAATATTAGGAAAGCAGTAGGTCTGGAAAAAAACTAAATCAGTTTGGCTCACACTAACTTTGAAATAACTATCAGACATGTAAGTAGAAATTTCAAGTTGTCGATTAAATACAGAAATCTGGAATTCAGACAAACGTCCATCCTGGAAGTGAATTTGGAAGCCATCAGACTGTTATCAACATATAATCCATGAGACTTGTGAAGATCTTTAGACTCATTCAGAATTGGATGTATACAGAAATTCTAAAAGGACCAAGGATTAGGACCTGAGCTTTCTATCATTCAGAAACTGGAGAATGAGAAGGGAAAAATAGCCAGCCAAGATGACTAATAAGTAAAGGTTAGTGACATAGAAACAACACAATAAGCAACAGTGTCTAGGAAACCAACCAAGAAACAGTACATGAAAGAGAAGGAAAGGGTCAATGGAGCCAAATGCTTTTGAAGGTGACATAGCCTGAGGACTGAGATTTGCCCATTGGATTTTTTTTCAGTTTACTGATTATTCTTTTGTAGGATGCCACTGTGATTCCTTTTTTTTAATATAAATTTATTTATTTTAATTGGAAGTTAATTATTTTACAATATTGTATTGGTTTTGCCATACATCAACATGAATCTGCCACAGGTATACACGTGTTCCCCATCCTGAACCCCCTTCCCTCCTCCCTTCCCGTGCCATCCCCCTGGGTCATCCCAGTGCACCAGCCCCAAGCATCCAGTATCATGCATTGAACCTGGACTGGTGATTCGTTTCAGATATGATATTATACATGTTTCAATGTATGATTTTGGATGATTTGGATGATTTGGGAGAANAGCTAAACACAGAGGTAGAACTCCTTAAAAGAAACTGAGGAAGGAAGTATGGAGAAAGTTCTCAAAGACGTTTACAACAAAGATAAGCAGAAAAAGTGATGGTAGTAGGAAAAGAAAGTAAGTCAGGAAGTTATGTTGTTGTTACCTTTAAGATAAGAGAAGTTCCAGCATGTGAAATGGTGAAAAACGAAGTTCTAAGAGATGAGGGAATCTGATGATGCAGGAGAAAGAGAGGACAAGTGTTAAAACAATGACCCTGGGTAACAATGAAAAAGGGATGTGAGCTGGTGTGATGTAGATGGATAATAAGAGGTAGGAAGACAGTGAACATTAGTGCAAATGTTCATTGGAAGATATATATGTGGGAGTGGAATCTTAAAGAAGTTCTCCCCTGATTGCTTCTAATTTCTCAGTAATATGGAAATCAAGATTAAGAGCTGAGACAGAACCATAATGGGTTTGAAAAAATAAACTAAGGTATGAAATAATAGTCTGTGAGACAGAATAAAATGGACTTGAGAACGGAGTAAGACCATCTGGCAGCATTGAGAACCAGTGGAGACAAGTGATCACAAATTTAAAATAAAATCACAAACGGAAAAATAAAATATGCTGTATTACACACAGCCTTAAAAAGGAATGAAATTCTGACATACGCACAACACAAATGAACCTTGAAAACATCATGCTAATGGAAATAGTTCAGTTCAGCTCAGCTGCTCTTTGCCGTATCTGACTCTTTGTGACCCCATGGGCTGCAGCGTGCCAGGCCTCCCCATCCATCACCAACTCCCAGAGTTTACCCAAACTCATGTCCATTGAGTCGGTGATGCCATCCAACCACCTCANATTCTGTGCGGCAACCGGGGGAAGGAGAGTCATTGACATACACGTGAAAACAAGGCCTGCCCCCGTTGTTCACTCCCTGCGCACAGGCAAGGAGCTCTCTGTCACCGCAGAGGCGTTGTGTGGGGTGGAGGGGGATGCGAGGGGCCAGACTTGGGTTTCGCATGCTATCCCTTTCTGTACTGTTTCAGTTTTCCAGTCATGGGCACTCTGTTATTTTTTCTATTACGGTGTAACAATGTACCATAAACTCACACATTTACATTTCACTGTTCCGGGGGTTGAGAGTCTGGGTGCAGCCTCACTGGTCTCTCTGGAGGCTGCCATCACGGGCCGGTCAGGCTGCACCCTCATTGAGACTCCACGACGGCAAGATTTGCCTCTGAATTCCCCCAGGTTTCTGACAGAATTCTTCTTCTTGTGGCTGTGGAGCTCATGGTGGCTTGCACCTCAGGGGCCAGTGGAAGAGACTTTGACATCCAGGAGGGTGCCTCTGTCTCTCTTTTATGGGCTCTCACCTGATTAAACGAGGCCCACTCAAAAGAACCACCTCTTTAATCACCTAGAAATAGCTGACTAAGGAAGGACTTTAACTACATCTGCAAAACCCTTTCACCTTTGCCATCTTCTGTGGGTTAGAAGCAGGTTCACAGGTTTGCCTACAGTCAAGAGCAGAGAATCACAGAGAGGTGTGAGTGTGGGTGTGGGCTGGGACGGGGAGGTCGGCGAGCCACGTGTATTCTGCCCACCTCCCACATGCAGAACACAGACTTGAGGAACGTTAACAGGAGTTATCCAAGAAAACGGTCCATTGCTCACGTTTGGTTTTCTCTGTTTTCCTGTACATTTAGAAACGAAAACTGCACTTTTTAAAGCAATACTTTGGAATGCTCATCTCCACTTCCTCTTGTTAGTTTCCGTGTGTGAACACTGTCACATCCCTCCATGCCTGCCTCGCGCTTACATGGTCAAACACAACCATATAGAGCTAGATAGAGGTTTCACTCCCACACTTTTTACCCCAACACGATGGAACCTTAAACATCACCTTGCAGGCTGGGCTGTCTCTCTCCTCCTGTGGACACCTCCCTGATGCTTCTCCACCTCTTCCTGGTACCCTGCAACACCTTCCAGGGAGGGATGTTCCACTTGTATCCAGGTTGTTTGGCTTATCAGTCGGTTTTCTTGCTTGCACTGCATATGACGCTGTGGCAGACATTCCTGTAAATATTACCGCACACGCTGGCGGTTTTCCTTCTACAGAATGAATGTTCTGAGGAGGGACCTGTGGCCACACAGGTGTATGTGTTGCATGCGGCCTTCTTCAAGGTGGTGGCAACCTGCAGTCCCCAGACCCTGACGAACACGCCCTCTGCCCCCTCGCTCTCCTGATTAAACAACCTGCCAGACCTGAATTCAGATCCTGGTTTCCCCAGTTCCTTCTGTGTCGTCTGGGATAAACTGCTTAAATACCTCTGGGCCTCAGTTTCCCCATCTGTAAAAGGAGAATAAGGATGGTACCCACTTCACAAGATGGACTTGGGGATCGAATGTGTGCACACAAGAGCCCTGCACATTCAGTTCGCGGCAGCCACTCAGAGAAGCAAAAGCCGGCCTCCCAGGATCAACCCAAATCAGTGCTCCTCATCACCCTTTGCCTCCCCCGAGAGTCTTCTGTTCAAGCCTGAGTGGAAATAGGTTGTGGATATTAAACCTGCATCCTCCAGAAGCCAGGTCTCCCAAAGTGACAGAGAAAGCAGAATCATTAGCGTAACCCTTGTCCCTGTCACCTCTGTGTCGTGATGACCCCCACTCACTGAGCACTTGTATTTGTTGTGAAGTTTCTCTGCAGGAAGATTACTCTGAAGGGTGTCTCCCTTCCTAGACATGAATCAGACAGGCTTTTGGCTTTTAGCAGCAGAAACCCAATCCAAGGCAGTTTGTACAACAAGGAAAACATACTGTCTCCCAGGAAAATTAGTTTGAAGGCTCAGAGGCTCCAGGGTTGGTTAATCCAGTGTCATCAACAAGAACCCATGTCCTTCCTTCTTGCTGCTTGCCCATCCTCAGCAAATCAGCCTCTTCCTCACTATCACAAAATAGTTGCCACAGCTCCAGCTGTCACTTACAGATGTCCCAGTATCCGATGGGAAAAAACAAGCTGTTTCTTCTTTGTGTCTCTTTCTAAGAGCATGGCAGCCTAGAGGAGATCTGAACACTTTCTACCCAAGTGCCCCTCTCCCATCTAGAGTCAGACAGATGTGCTCAAGGAGTGAATGAATCCTACCCCCAACACTTACTACACGGCAGGGGGTGAACTGCTTCACCTCTCTGTAACCCAGCTTTGTCATCTATAAAAGCTGATAAGGTGGTGTCTGTTTCAGAAAGCTATTGTGCAGATTCCATGAACCACAGATGCCAGTCACACGTCCTTGACAAGCCTTACCATTACTGTTGCCCTGTTGTCACTGTTACTATTGTGGGTCTGGGGCAAGTCTGGCTTAATAAATACTTGAACTGCTGAGTGACTGACGGGAGGGACCTGTCACGTCGGCAGGCTGCGGGGAAGGGAAGAGGTATGGGAGAAGCAGGGGTTGACAAGCGGCCGGCACAGGGCCACCCAGCACGCCTGGATTTGGCGTTTGGACTGACTGATCCCATCCTGCAGGAAGATCCTGCGCCCGTGGGGGCCCAGCCGGCTGCCCCCAGACCGTCCTGGCCTTTTGTTTTTATCTGGCCTGCCCGCCAGCCCTCGGGCTGACACTCCGTGTCATTACTCTGCTTCAGACACTCAGGTACCAGCTCATTTGTCAATCAGCACGAGCGTTTCGATTGTCAAAGACGCTGCCATCTGTGTGCAGGCGCGGCTGGCTTCGCAGCCGGGAAGGCCCCCAGCTGCTCCACGTGGAGCCAGGGAGGACAGCCCCGGGAGAGGCTGATATGGGGGGGGTTCGCTCAGCCTAACAAAGCACCCCCTGGGCCAGGCTGGAGACAGACCCCAAAGGGATCTGAGGATGCAGAGTCCCCTGGAACTGTGGCCAGGCCCCAACAGGTGACTGGATCCTCATGTCCCTTCTCCAGCTGAGCAACTCTGGACAAGCAACTCACCCTCTCTGAGCTTCCATCTCCTGAAAAAATGAGTCTGTTTCCAGCCTTTGATTCTACAACCAGTTCCCAGCATGAA
The DNA here is from genome assembly GCA_006410875.1 of Neotragus pygmaeus. Lineage (NCBI taxonomy): Eukaryota > Metazoa > Chordata > Mammalia > Artiodactyla > Bovidae > Neotragus > Neotragus pygmaeus. Next base: position 252,266 of record SJYV01000944.1, read on the forward strand.
CAGAACAGCCCAGGGAGGCAGGAAGGATACTCATGATGCTCTGGAGAGGGAGATGGGGCCCCAGCGCAGCCCTGGCCCTGGGAAGCCACTCTGTGTGCTTGTGCCTCCACTTCTCGCCCCCTCCCCAAAATTAGGAAGAGGGGGCATTTCAACANAGGGAGGCAGGAAGGATACTCATGATGCTCTGGAGAGGGAGACGGGGCCCCAGCGCAGCCCTGGCCCTGGGAAGCCACTCTATGTGCTTGTGCCTCCACTTCCCGCCCCCCCCCAAAATCAGGAAGAGGGGGCATTTCAACACGTCTGCCTTCTTAGGGCAATATTCTTTACCCTGTGGGTCTCTAGTGGGTCATAAAATCAATGCAGTGGGCAGAATCCAGCACGTTTTTAAAAGAAATGAAACAGTATTGAATAGAATGAAATATGAAAGGCTAAATAAGGCCAGGCCTGGAAAGCTTTGCTGTGCTTCTCTGCACCTGCAGAAACCGGGTCAGGGTGTGAACTCAAGTCCACGCCGTGGGCACGATCGAGCGGGTTGGAGAGTCACCACCAGCCACACACATTCTCAGGATTGCCTGTCACTTGACCACTGTTCCCGGCACAGGCGCCATGCCTGGCCCTGGGAGGAGAGGAGGTGAGGGGGTGGTTATGCTGAGCCCACGGTCCCACCCTCTCAACCGATCATCAGAAAAGAAGGGCACAAATAAATCACTGTCTTGAAGCCGCAATCACAGCACTAAGGAGACACCTGAGCACAGGTGAGGGCAGTGATGCAGCATTTCCACTGAGGCCGGGGGCTGGGGTGGGCGGAAGAACCATGAAGGGTGGAAGCAGCTCCCGGTGAAGCTGAGAGACCCTCTGAAATGACGCGTGTGCAGTTCCTCACTCTTGTGGCCACCCCTGCAAGACTCGACGGCCAGAGCTAGAAGCCCCCGGGGCACCTGCTGCCATCGCGCCTTGTTTTTCTTATCTGCTGGCCCCGTGGTCCTGTGCAAAGGAACAGAGCTGAGGCCTGGGTCTGTCCAGCATTCGCATCCCTGGGGAAGGGAGGTGGATATTCCTAACTTTCCTCGTCCCAAGACACTGGATGAGGCGGGTTAGCGGGATGGGACCGGAGATGAGTAGGGTGACCGAGGGTGGGTGGAGGGTCCCCACACACAGCCTGAGGAGGGCCCCGCGGGAGGCAGGGGCCGCGAGGGCTTGCCTCTGCTCCTGCTGCTCGCGCCCTGCTGCTGCAGCAAAAGCGCAGATGGCTGAGCTTCCGGGAGGGGAGCACAGGGAACAGGCCACCCCCAGCCTGGGTTCAACCCTGCTCCAGCACCCACGTCTCCCTCTTCCCCAGAAAGGAGCCTGAGACTCCCGTGGCCGGTTCTGCAGCGCTGCCAGCTTCCTGTCATTGCCCCTTAGAAAAGGAGAAAACTCCCGTTGTTTTAGGATTAAGTAATCAGCATGTCATTTATTTCTCCAAACCACAAGTGCAGGGCCTGCTGGAGATCTGGCATTGGGAAAGCACCAGGCCTACGAATGAGCCCAGCTTTCTTCCCCAAGGAAGGTGCAGCGGGTCCCGCCAGCCGGGGCCCACGTCCCGACTCGGCTGCAGCCAGAATCCGGAAGGGGACGGCAAGGGCCGGCCTCTGAGACCCTCTGGGGACCACCCCGCCTCTCTGAACTCGACTGTCCCCTCCGCAAAGGACAGCAGCAACTGCCGCACGGCCGACGCTGTGCGACAGCTCCCTGCCAGCAGGCCTGCTCAGAGTGCCGCCCTAGGCTGCTGCGTTCCATCTTCAATGGTGGCGCCTGAAAGGCAGGTGCTCTTGTCATCCTGTTTTTACCCATTTTACCAGCAGCAGCCAAAGCTCAGAGACGTTAAGGAGCTTGCCCAAGGTCACATAGCCAGGATGGAACTGCCCTGACCCCAAAACCCAACTCCTCAGACCTTCATCTTGTCCAGCAGCCCTTAAGGAAGATGAGGTGGAGGTTGTGACAATACCTGTTTGCTTTTTTATTTCAATCCTTCATTAATCAAGAGGTGGTTTTACCTCCAAAGCCATTTTTAAGTGCACAATTCAATGGCTTTCAGTGTATTCACACATATGTGCCGCCATCACCGTGGTCAATTTCAACACGTGCATTNCCTTTTTATTTATTTCTTACGACTGTACTGGGTCCTGGCTGCAGCGGGCAGGCTCCCCTTCCTTTTTATCTCTTGCGACTGTACCGGGTCCTGGTTGCAGCGGGCAGGCTCCTCTCTAGTGGTGGCGTGGGGGCTCAGTTGCTGTGGCACACGGGATTAGTTCCCCCTTGGCATGTGTAATCTTAGTTCCCCGGCCAGGGATCGAGCCCGAGTCCCCTGCACTGGAAGGTGGATTCTTAACACTGGACCACCAGAGAAGCCCCCAGCTCCCCTTCCATAACCCTCTAGATTCTGGAAGCATCCACGCTCTGCCCAGTGGGGAGGGGTAAGGAATTCTGAACCATCACGGGGGGGACCCATGCTACAGCAGAAGGAAGTGCTCCTGAGCTGGCCTCGTGGGGCAGGGCCTGTGGGGGAGGCAGCCTAGGGCCAGAGAGAAAGAGCGTCGTCCCAGATGGGGGCCCAGACTGGGGGACGGGGGTGCCCAGGCCTGTGCTCAGCCCGCTCAGGCCACAGCCACTAATCAAGTAATCGCATTGGGCTGTAGCTGGAGTGGGAGAGGCCTGCGAGGGAGGGTCAGTGTGAAGTGGGCTCCCGTCCTGTGGGCTGGGCTGAGCTTAGAACGTGGAGGCTCTCTGCTCCCCATGCCCACACCCCAGTGAGCTCTCAGGTCTGGATCAGTGTTTCAGGGCAGAGGGTCTTAANTGACTACTGGAAAAACCATAGCCTTGACTAGACAGATCTTTGTTGGCAAAGAAATGTCTCTGCTTTTTAATATAAACAGCTCTCAAAAGAATAAATACCATTTGATTCCACTTATACCAGGTACCTAGATTACCTCGAGAGTAGAGTACCTACGAGAGCAGTCACGAGATAGAATGGTGGCTTCTGGGGGTTTGAGGAAACATGAAATGAAAAGTTATTATTTAAAGCTGTTGTCTGAAGTTATTGTTAGAGTACCAGTTTCGGAAAATGAAAAAGTCCTGGAAATTGGTGGTAGTGATGGTTGGAAAATAATGTGAATGCACTTAATGCCAGTGAATTGTATACTTCAAATGGTTAGAATGGTAAGTATTCCACTACACGTGTTTTATCACAGGTCATTTGTCATTCATAAAACATAAAATAAAGAAAGTCAGACATCAGGGTTGTGCATTTCTCTCTAGCCATGTTCAGCTATACAGCCATAGAACAGGGGGAGAGTTACAAGTAAATAACATTGTTGTTTTACTCTTCAAGGTCAGGTAAGAAGTCATTATAAGGGTAAATTGTGTAACTTAAGACCTAAAAGTAAGGAAATGAGGACACAAAGCGAGTTACAGGCACTAAAATTCTGGTGGAATCATACCTGATTGGATTGGAAGAGTAGTGGAGTTAATTTGAGAACATAAGCTGAAAAAAAAAAAGGGGAGATGATTTTCAGGGAGAAGGGTGCTTGAAATTAAGATTATGGGAATATTAAATTATGTGTACTGACAGAGTCTAAAAGATGACCAGGGGAGTGAAAACTTTAGGGATTGCTGAGGACAAAAATCACCAGAGAAGGGTAGGTCAAGGAACTGTTGGGTCAGGGTTTTGGATGTAAAAATCTCTGCAGACAGTGAAATGATCAAGAATTACAACAGTCTTACTGTAAAGATTGTCAGTAAGCCAAAAGCTAAAATCTTCCAAGAATAAAAGGTAGTGGATGTGGGTGAAACAGATGGTGGCAACAGATGATTGCAATCAGGAAGAGTAGGGGGCAGTAATGCAGTCTGATGAAATATGATTTAAAGCTGAGCGTCTGCAAGAAGGAGGGATGATTGGAATCCATAAAGAGAACATAGACTCCATCTGCAGGTCCAGCAGTAGAAAATGCGTGAAAGAAAATACAGCTCCCGCTTGGGAGGGCTGCAGGGGAAGAAGGCCCAGGTGCAGTTAGAACACAGCATCAATGTCATGTTCAGGAAAGAGGTCAGTGATAAGGGCAGTTTGCAGTGACTGGTCTAATCAGCCAAGGACCACGAGGAGCAAAACTGCAGTCCGACAAAATCAGATTTATTGACTTGATGCAGTGAAAAAAGGCACTCAGAGGAATCCTGGAACACCCCTTTCAACAAGAGAGAGATGGAAAGCACGCTTTGTAGGGCTGGGTTCCTGCTAAGGGATTCGGAGGAGGGTCTGAGGGAAGCCAGAATCAGTGCTACATCCTTCCCGTTTCTCAGGTGGAATGCGGGGAAGCAGGCACTAACTAGCACTCCCCTGGTGGCTCAGCTGGTAAGGAATCTGCCTGCAACACAGGAGACCTGGGTTTGATCCCTGGGTTGGGAAGATCCCCTGGAGAAGGGAAAGGCTCCCCACTCCAGTATTCTTGGGCTTCCCTGGTGGCTCAGCTGGTAAAGAATCTGCCTGCAACACTGGAGACCTGGGTTTGATCCCTGAGTTGGGAAGATCCCCTGGAGAAGGGAAAGGCTACTCACACCAGTATTCTGGCCTGGAAAATTTCATGGACTGTATAGTTAATGGAGTCGCAAAGAGTCAGACACAACTGAGCGACTCTCACTTCACTTCACGCATTAACTAGGGATCAGGGGATTTTATGAGGTGAGAGTGGCTGAGTGATTGGGTGTCCCCAGTAATACATGAGGAGAGCAAAGTAGGTCCAGGATGTCGTGGGTAAGAAAGCAATAGTCATTCTAAGAAGGGAGCCTTGTGGCCTTTTAAGGTGGCCGCCTCCTATCCGCTTCGCAGTTGGCTTTATCCTTGACCACCGAGCCCGATGAATGGTAGGGATTTTTTTTTTTTCCTCTTTTCAGTCTGAGCTGATATTTGCTCTTTCAGTCCCAGACAGACTCACTCCTTCACTGAACATGATCCCAGAAGGCACGATGGAGGAGGTTCAGAAGAGGGAGAAGCAGGGAGAGATGGGGCCACAACAGACATAGCTGGACAAAGAGGATTGAAGTTTAGGAAATGAGTGATAACCTGGAAAGCATGGACGTCTTGTCCTGATCACTTAAACCTACTGTCCCGAGATGCTTCGTGGAGGAAAGGGATGGGGTTGGGGAGGCTGAGTACTCTGGGAGTACTCAAGACCTGGAGTCCTGCCTCACCTCTGCTGTGGGGGCCCTGCAGGAAGGTGGGCCTCTTTGGAGCACTATGGCCCTCCCTTGACTTCTATGAGAAAGCAGAAAATAAAAGGGAGAAAACATCTGGAATGGGTATTGCCTCATAGTGAAGAGAAGTGACAACAGAGGAGGAAATAAAGATTACAAATATATAAAATATATCACATTTCACAATACACAACAATTTGGAATTATTTGATATCAAGGTAAATAACCTAATATACAGCATGTTCCCCAAAGTCATCATAATGTTATACCAGAGGATGATTAATATTCTTAATGCTGTCCTTGAATTACCAATAAAATGGGAAATTATGGTGAGTGTGCTCTTTATAAGGCAATTAGATAGAACCAGAATATATTTTCTATTTCCTTTTGTTCACAATAAATAATCCATCTTCTCTTCTTCACTAGTTTCTTCTTCATCAAATTTATGTGGAAAAGATTCCCATCAAGAAATATTGCCAGGCAGAACACTTGGCCCTAAAGACAGACTGTTAACCCAAAGGTTGTCCAGTAAGTGGACTAAAACATGCCAAGTCCCCAAGTTCACATTCCATCCCTCGACAGGTGGTAATAGAACCGGTTCCTTCTACCAAAGCCATCCTTAAAAGAAAAATGCTGGAAAGTTAGAGACAAAGAAAATAATCCCCTCCTACCAGCGCTCACAGTCTAGCACAGATTTGTAACAGTAAACTCACTTTCTCGTGTTTCACAATTCACTTAGTGTTTTCAAGTGCATTCTCCCACTTGGTCCTCACAAATATCCTGTGATGATATTAACATGTAATCTCATTTTACAATGGTGGTAACTATGCTTCAGGGAGTTTAAGAAACTTGTCCAAGGTCACATTACTGATGAGTAGAGTGGTGGATGTTGTTTAGTCACTAAGTCCTATCTGACTCTTCTGCGACACCATGGACTGCAGCCCACCAGCCTCCTCTGTCCATGGGATTTCCCAGGCAAGAATCCTGGAGTGGGTTGCCATTTCCTTCTCCAAGGATCCTCCCAACACAGGGATTGAATCTGCAACTCTTGCATCGCAGGCAGAATCTTTCCTACTGAGCACCAAGGTAACCTTAATTAGTAGAGACTGGACTTCAATTTGTGTCTCAAGCTTCACATCTGAACAATTCAGATTACATGAGGGTTTTATATGCTTCCTGCATATAATCAGTACACAGAAGACTGGTAAGATGGATCAAGAGAATGAGAAAATGTCTGCACCTCAAACACAGGTGAGATACAGGAAGCAGCCACACTTAGCCACTGGCTAAGACATACTTCCCTTTGGTTCCTTCTCTTTCTGAGAAGAATGGATAAGTTCTAGCCTTGTAGCAGGTCTTACTTAGACAGTATTCATCTGAGTTTGACCTCAGAATAATAAAATCATGTTATTGGTCTAATTTGACTTGAACCATAATCTTAAGTGTTAACTCATTGTGTTTATGTTGGCCAAATTATATAAGTTTATTTCATAAACAAAATGGATATCACCCACTTTTCCTCATGTGAAAACTGTTTTCATTTTCACTGTTCTTATATGTTACTACCTTAGTGATATGGGAAGTATATCAACTGTGTTTAAGAAAGAATAAGATCTACATTAAAATAAAAGTTCCCTCCAAAAACTAAATAAAAATAAAAGATCTCTAAATGTTATATGTACATCCTCCTGATGCCTATAGAGATTATCATCCTAGATCATTAAGTCAAGAACACTGACTTATAAAGTTGGACTACAAAGAAAGCTGAGCGCCAAAGACTTGCTTTTGAACTGTGGTGTTGGAGAAGACTCTTAAGAGTCCCTTAGACCACAAGGAGATCCAACCAGTCCATTCTAAAGGAGATCAGACCTGAGTGTTCATTGGAAGGACTGATGCTGAAGCTGAAACTCCAATACTTTGGCCACCTGATTTGAAGAGCTGACTCATTTGAAAAGACCCTGATGCTGGGAAAGATTAAAGGTGGGAGGAGAACGGGATGACAGAGGATGAGATGGTTGGATGGCATCACCGACTCAATGGACATGAGTTTGGGTAAACTCTGGGAGCTGGTGATGGACAGGGAGGCCTGGTGTGCTTTGGTCCATGGAGTCGCAGAGAGTAGGACACGACTGAGCAACGCAACTGAACTGAACTGAACACTGACCTGCATAACAAAAGAAACATTTAAGAACCTACAAACTGTAGAAAACACGAGAAATAGATAGTTGTTTATTAATGTGCATGGCAAGCAAGTGGAGGTGAAATGTAAGCATTCATTACTAATATACCTTAAATGTGCTGAGATTCTTATCATGTGTTCCTGCACTTAGATATAGTAAAGTGAAGTCGCTCGGTCGTGTCCGACTCTTTGCGACCCCATGGACTGTAGCCCACCAGGCTCCTCTGTCCATGGGATTTTCCAGGCAATGGTACTGGAGTGGATTGCCATTTCTTTCTCCAGGGAATCTTCCCAACCCAGGGATTGAACCCGGGTCTCCCACATTGTAGACAGACGCTTAACCATCTGAGCCACCAGGGAAGTCCCAAGATACAGTAAGCACCTGCTATATACCAGCATCTGCCCTCATGTGGTTTGCAGTTTAGCAGGGAAAAATATCCATGTGAGAAATATGCCATGAAACCTATATGGTAAGGTGAGAATACAAAAAGTGAAATGGTAAATTACATATTATATTATTGAGAAATTCGTATCAGCAGAAATAGCTTTTAGTCTTGATCATGGAAGAGGATTAAGTGTTTGCTATGTTAATTGGGAAAACTGGAAACTTTTAGAAGAGGGCGTTTACAATAAAACTGCATATGACAAGAGCCAAAAAATGCAGAATGGAGCTCTTAAGAGAGCTAAAGAAGAAAACAGCTTTATGCTATAAAAATCAGCTTGGACTTTATTTTCTCAACAGTATCCTCATTAATCAGAGCAGGCTAACTTACCATAACTCTCAATTTCAGTATTTTGAAACCAATTTTATACCAATATTATGATGATATATCATAAGCGGGTAGAGGGTAATGTTTGCAATAGCATGACCAAAATTAGCTGTCAGATCTTGCCCTTGGTTTTTATTTGCTTCAAGATAACACTTTTCCCTGTGGGTCAATGATTCAAGACAATCACAAAGTTCTGCTTTCATAGGTATTCCATGTCCAGTAAGTCTGGAGAAAAAGTGAAGTCACTCAGTCATGGCTGACTCTGCGACCCCATGGACTGTAGCCCACCAGGCTCCCCCACCCATGGGATTTCCCAGGCAAGAGTACTAGAGTGGGTTGCCACTTCCTGCTTCAGGGGACCTTCCTGATCCAGGGATTGAACCCAGGTCTCCTGCATTGTACTCAGACGCTTTACTGACTGAGCCACCAGGGAAGTCGTGTATAAGAACTGAAAGATTGGGACTTCACTTCTGCTGGTGGAACAGGAATCTTCCTGTCAATGCAGGGAACATGGGTTTGATCCCTGTTCCAGGAGGATCCCACATGCCACAGAGCAGCTAAGTCCACTCACCACAACTCCTGAGTCTAGAGTAGTTTTAGACTACCAGAGTCCACATGCCGAAATTACAGAGCCCATATGCCTAGACCCTGCACAGCACTTCTGAGGCCATGTGCTGCTACCCTGAAGCCTGCATGCCTAGAGCCCGTGCTCTGAACCAAAAGAAACCACTGCACTGAGAAGCCCATGCCCCCGAACATAGAGTAGCCCCCACTCGCTGCAACTAGAGAAAGTCCTTTCACAGCAGAGAAGACCCAGCATGACCAAAAGAAAATAAATAAATATGTTTTTAAGTCTTAAAAAAAACCTGAAAGATTTATTCTATATCTGCTGGGAATAACCGATTATAATTACTGAGTATGTAATATCCTTCTAAGCTAAGTGCTTTCTGTGTATATACACTTTCATCCTCAAGATACTTGGATTATATAATACCCTTTTCTCCATTTTTTCTTTTTAAGGAAGAAACTGCAGCTCTAAAGATATAAATAGTTCATCCAGGGTCATGCGCGTTATGAATGGCAAATTGGAACTCAAACCCAGGTCTCACAGACGACAAAAGCCATATTCATAATCATTACACTGACTCTGGAAATATAAATAATTACAGGTCCTTCACTCAAGGAACACATAATTTAGTGGAGTAAATAGTCAACTGCAAAATAGATGGTAGATACACNCAAATTGGAACTCAAACCCAGGTCTCACAGATGGCAAAAGCCATATTCATAATCATTACACTGACTCTGGAAATATAAATAATTACAGGTCCTTCACTCAAGGAACACATAATTTAGTGGAGTAAATAGTCAACTGCAAAATAGATGGTAGATACACAATCTGAGGGCACAATGGATAAACAGCTACCACACACTCGAGTCCCGGGTGAATGTATTCCGAATGAAGGAAGAAAAGAAAAAGGCTATTTCAGGCTAAAGGGAGAGAGAAATAAGAGACCAACGTCTCTATGCAAAACCACAGTAGCCACTTGATTTTGGTTTTAATACTCTACCTGGTATCAGTCTAGTCCAAAAGAATACATTAAAGTTAGAGGTCAAAGACACACACAAAATATAAGCTGCAAGGAGAATGGCGTCTGTTAAACATGATCAGAAACATGTGTAGTTTCTAAGAGCTTGCAGACTTCTATTGTTACATCCAATGAAAATGTTGATCTCTGTCTAAGCCTGTAAGTACCACTTACCCTTTCATACCTCGGGGGTCAAGCATTTCAAGTTTATGTAAACAAAAGGGCAGCTCTTCAGGGAGCCAGCTCAGTGTACCTGTAGGTCAGAAAAGCATAAAATTTGTAAGATGATCCAAAACTGTTTTATCTAATTTCAAACTTACAGTTTCAGGATTGTGAAATACCACTAAGTATTATAAACTCTAGCAAAGGGGATGGAAGTAGAAAAACAAGGATGCTTGGGGCTGGTGCACTGGGATGACCCAGAGGGATGGTATGGGGAGGGAGGTGGGAGGAGGNCAATAGCCTTGACTAGACAGACCTTTGTTGACAAAGTAATGTCTCTGCTTTTCAATATGCTGTCTAGGTTGGTCATAACTTTCCTCCCAAGGAGTAAGCAATTCAAAGGTATTAATTCTCCAGCTCTCAACCTTCTTTATGATCTAACTCTCACATTCATACATGACTACTGGAAAAACCATGTATGTGACTATAGCGACCTTCATCAGCAAGTGATGTCTCTGCTTTTTAACATGTTGTCTAGGTCTATCATAGTTTACCTTCCAAGGAGCAAGCATATTTTAATTTCATGGCTGCAGTCACCATCTGCAATGATTTTGGAGCCCATGAAATTAAAAGCTGTCACTGCGTTCACATTTCCCCCCTCTACATGTCATGAAGTGGTATGACCAGATGCCATGATCTTAGTTTTTTTTTTTTAATGGTGAGTTTAAAGCCAGCTTTTTCACTCTCCTTTTTCATCAAGAGGTTCTTTGGTTTCTCTTCACTTTCTGCCTTTAGAGTGGTATTGTCTGCATAGCTGAGATTGTTGATATTTCTCCCAGCAAAATTGATTCCAGCTTGTGATTCATCCAGCCCAATATTTTGCAGTTATGAGTTAAATACGTAGGGTAAAAATATACAGCCTTCTCATACTCCTAGTTTTGAACCAGTCACTGGTTCCGAGTTCAGTTCTAACTGTCATTTCATGGCCCATACACATGTTTCTCAGGAAACAGGTAAGGTGATCTCATAATCCCACCTCTTTTAGAATTTTCCACAGTTGTGACCCACACTGTCAAAGACTTTAGCACAGTTAATGAAGCAGAAGTAGATGTTTTCCTGGAGTTCTCTTGCTTTCCCCATGATCCAGTGGATGTTGGAAATTTGATCTGTGGTTCCTCTGCCTTTTCTAAACCTAGCTTGTGTATCTGGAAGTTCTCAGTTCATGTACTGCTGAAGCCTAGCTTGAAGGATTCGGAGCATAACTTTGCTAGTATGTGAAATGAATGCCAATGTATGGTAGTCTGAGCATTCTTTGGCATTGCCCTTCTTTGGGATTGGAATGAAAACTGACCTTTTCAAGTCCTGTGCCCACTGTTGAATTTTCCAAATTTGCTAACATACTGAATGTAGCACTTTAACAGCATCATCTTTTAGGATCTGCAATAGCTCAGCTGGATTCCATCACCTCCACTAGTTTTGTTTGTAGTGATGCTTTCTAAGGCCCACTTGACTTCACATTCCAGGATGTCTGACTCTAGGTAAGTGACCACACCATCATGGTTATTAAGGACATTAAGACCTTTTTTATATAGTTCTTCTGTGTATTCTTGCCACCTTTTCTTAATCTCTTTTTCTTCTGTTAGGGCCTTAACATTTCTGTTCTTCACCGTGCCCATCTTTGCATGAAATTCCCTTGATATCTCCAATTTTCTTGAAGAGATCTCTAATATTTCTCATTCTACTGTTTTCCTCTATGTCTTTGCACTGTTGATTTAAGAGGGCCTTCTTATCTCTCCTTGCTATCTCTGGAGCTCCACATTCAGTTGGGTATATCTTTCCCTTTCTGCCTTGCTTTTCATTTCCCTTCTTTTCTCAGCTATATGTAAGGCCTCCTCAGACAACCACTTTGCCATCTTGCATTTCTTTCTCATTAGGATAATTTTGGTTATTGACAATATTAAAAACCTCTCTCCATAGTTCTTCAGGCACCCTCTCTACCAGATTAATCCATTGAATCTATTCATAACCTCTATTGTATAATCATAAAGAAATTGACTTAGGTCCTACCTGACTGGCCTAGTGATTTTCCCTACTTTCTTCAATTTAAGCCTGAATTTTGCAATGAGGAGCTCATAATCTGAGTCACAGTCAGCTCCAGGTCTTGTTTTTGCTGACTGAATGAAGCTTCTCCTTCTTTGGCTGCAAAGAGCATAAGCAGTCTGATTTTGGTATTTACTTTCTGGTGAAGTTCATGTGTAGAGTCGTCTTTTATGTTGTTAGAAAAGGGTGTTTGCTAAGATCAGCGTGTTCTCTTGACAAAACTCTGTTAGCCTTTGCCTCGCTTCATTTTGTACTCCAAGGCCAAACTCAACCCATTACTCCAGGCATCTCTTGACTTCCTATTTTTGCATTCCAGTCCCCTATTTGAAAGGGATATCTTTTTTGGTATTAGTTCTAGAAGGTCTTGTAGGATTTCATAGAACCCTTCAACTTTAGCTTCTTTGGCATCAATAATTGAAGCATAGACTTGAATTACTGTGATGCTGAATGGTTTGCCTTGGAAACAAACAGATCGTTTTATCCTTTTTGAGTTTTCACACAAGTACTGCATTTCAGACTCTTTTGTTGACTATGATGGCTACTCCATTTCTTCTAAGGGATTCTCACCCACAATAGTAGATATAATGGTCATCTGAATTAAACGTACCCATTCCTGTCCATTTTAGTCCACTGATTGCTAAGATGTCTATGTTCACTCTTACCATCTCCTGCTTGATCACACCCAACCTACCTTTCATTTACCTGAAATTCCAGGTTCCTATGCAATATTACCATCTTCTTTATAGCAACAGACTTTGCTTTCACCACCAGACATCCACAACTGGAAGTCGTTTCTGCTTTAGCCCAGCCACTTCATTCTTTCTGGGGCTAGTAGTAACTACCCTCTGCTCTTCCCCAGTAGCATATCTGACACCTTCTGACCTGAGGGGTTCATCTTCCAGTGATGTCGTACCCTTTTCCTTTTTCACACTGATTAAGGGGTTCTCCAGGCAAGAATACTGCAGAGGTTGCCATTTTCTCCTCCAGGGACCATGTTTTGTCAGGACTCTTCACTGTGACCCATCTGTCTTGGGGCCCTACACCGCATGCCTCAAAGTTTCACTGAGTTATGCAAGTCTCTTTGCATTACAAGGCTGTCATCCACGAAGGGGAGAAGCAAGGACTACCTGGGAGCAATGAATTCCTCTGACACCAAGATCATGATTCTAAATATCACCTCTGACTCGACTTCTTGATTTATTTCAACAAGAATAAGTTATTAGAACAAGAAGCTTACACCACAGATCGGATCATCTTGCTGCACCAAAAAAGCAAGAAGCTATGAAGGATGAGAGGGGTCCATATCAGAAGGACACAGAAGTCCACATAAAGGGACCCGTGATACCAAAAAAATTGGGACAATGTGAACACAAAATGGAATAACAAAAACAATAAATTGAAACACATCAAATTCAAATATAAAAACAAAATTTAATGAGTTCATAATTTTAATTTTTAAACAAACTCATCATCACCATCAAATACTGCCAGGGTACAATTCCTTATTTTGAAAACTAACAAAGAGAAGAATTAAGCACAATATTCGGATGAGGTGTGACTTTAAAGACAAATCCCAGACAAAATATACAGAAGGAAGAATCAAATTAGAAAATCATCTTTTTGATTATTCCTCTTACCTCTTCATCCTCTAAATCCTGGGCAATGAAAGATCATGATATACCTGGATCATCTTGTATCAGAAAGCAGGTAACTGCTCAAAGAATAATGGAGTCATTTCAAAAGAACACAGGAGCCAATTCTCAAGGGGCTCTGACTGGCCAAATCAATTTGAGCATGAAAATTTTAAATGATATTAATGGATTATAACTCATTGAGTAAAGTAGGAGAATAAAACATACAACACTGCTATAACAATAAATAACTTTAAAATCTCATGAAGAGCAGGACATTTGAATAGTTTCAAAGTACCTCTCCGTAAAATATTAAGTAATTACAAAAGGATAAAGAATAACCTCACAGTGGAAAAACCTGGCAGAGGCTACCTTAATCAAGTGATGAAAGTGAATGTCATCAGCAAAGGAACAAATCAAAATCAAGAGACACTTGATAGTTTGGAACAAGAACACAGTATCACTTTTGTGACATTTCTGCTACAGTTGCATAACTTGGCTCTAGTCATCAGGAAATACCAGTCAAACACAAATTGAAGGACATACTATGAGTGCTCGGTAATCTTCAAGAAAGCCAAGGCTGTAAAGGTCAAGAAAGAACAGAGAAACGGTTCCAACTCAAAAGAAAATAAGAAGCTTGACAGCTAAGCACAGTGCAAGATTCCGAACTGGATCTTTTTCTTATGAAGAATATTACTGAGGTATTTGGCAAAACTTGAATGGGGTCTAAGATTAGATGATAGCAATATGTCAATATTAATTTACTGATTTTGATGTTTGAACTGTGGTTATATAGAATTCCCTTGTTGCAAGAAATATATGAAAGTATTAAAAGATGGCTGGGCATCACATCCTTAACAAACTTTCAAATATATAGAAGTGAAGTCGCTCAGTCGTGCCCGACTCTCTGCGACCCTGTGGACGATAGCCTACCAGGCTCCTCCGTCCATGGAATTTTTCAGGCAAGAATACTGGAGTGGGTTGCCATTTCCTTCTCCAGGAGATCTTCCTGACCCAGGGATTGAACCCAGGTGTCCTGAATTGTAGGCAGACGAGTTATCGTCTGAGCCACCAGGGAAGTCAAATATATAGGAAAAAACCACTTTCTGTACTGTACTTCTAACTGTTCTACAGGTTTAAGATTTATTTTTTAATAGAAAAAGAAAAATCACCATTTTGTAATCACAATNGTCCTGAATTGTAGGCAGACGAGTTATCGTCTGAGCCACCAGGGAAGTCAAATATATAGGAAAAAACCACTTTCTGTACTGTACTTCTAACTGTTCTACAGGTTTAAGATTTATTTTTTAATAGAAAAAGAAAAATCACCATTTTGTAATCACAATTAAATGATTACCTAGATAACAGTCAACAATGGATGCTATAATTATAAGGTATCTTGCAATACGATATCTCATAGATTAAGCTTCAATAGCCTCTTCTTTATAGTGGAGGGTTTAGGCTGACTCCACTTGAACCAACTGATCAATCTTAATGTCATCAAATGTTAGTCAACAAAGGAAAATATAAATTATGATATAATATAATATGAAGGATACAGTAGCCACTATCAAATATCTTTTCCTCAAAATATGAGTGTGAATCTCATAATGCCTCTAGCTCTAATGAAGAGTGGCCAGAAAACACAGGGAATAGACCAGTCATTTAATAATTTAATAATACCACAAGGATGCAATCAACCAAATCTACAGTGCAGAACATTCTACTGGACAAATGAGCTGGTCTCTCCAACAGGTCAGCTATGAAGAGGAACAAAAGTGGTGTATGAGGGGAGACTTGAGTAGAATAAGAGACTTCAGGGAAAGACATTTACTCCTTGGAAGAAAAGTTATGACCAACCTAGATAGCATATTCAAAAGCAGAGATATTACTTTGCCAACAAAGGTCCCTCTAGTCAAGGCTATGGTTTTTCCAGTGGGCATGTACAGATGTGAGAGTTGGACTGTGAAGAAGGCTGAGCGCCAAAGAATTGATGCTTTTGAACTGTGGTGTTGGAGAAGACTCTTGAGAGTCCCTTGGACTGCAAGGAGATCCAACCAGTCCATTCTGAAGGAGATCAGCCCTGAGATTTCTTTGGAAGGAATGATGCTAAAGCTGAAACTCCAATACTTTGGTCACCTCATGCAAAGAGTTAACTCATTGGAAAAGACTCTGGTGCTGGGAGGGATTGGGGGCAAGAGGAGAAGGGGATGACAGAGGATGAGATGGCTGGATGGCATCACTGACTTGATAGACATGTGTCTGAGTGAACTCTGGGAGATGGTGATGGACAGGGAGGCCTGGCGTGCTGCAATTCATGGGTTCACAAAGAGCTGGATGCAACTGAGCGACTGAACTGAACTGAGGGACATGATAACTGAATGTAACTATGGACCCTGTTTGATCCTGATTTGAATAAACCAGTAGCAAAATAACATCACTGAGACAATAAAAAAGACTTAAATAAGGGCTAGTCATAAAAAATATGAAAAACCAATTGGTAAAATTGTTAGAATTAATTAATACATAATAGTTACATTTTTAATTTCTCTTTATAGGCTAGAAATGTGTATCAGTGTATTTAGATGATATGATGTTTCAGATTTGCTTTAAAATACATTTAGCAAATGTTAACAATTTTTGAAGCTAGGTACAAGTTCATTGTGGTCTTCCCTAATGGCTCAGCAGTAAAGAATCCCCCTGCCAATGCAGGAAATGTGAGTTTGATTCCTGGGTCAGGAAGAGCCCCTGGAGAAGGAAATAGCAACCCACTCCAGTATTCTTGCCTGGGAAATTCCATGGATAGAGGAACATTGTGGGCTATAGTCCACAGAGTTGCAAAAGAGTTAGACACAACTAAATACATAACACACACACACACATACACACACACACATAAGTTCAGTATATTATTCTCTCCTCCTTTGTGTATATTTAAGAATTCCCATTTTGAAAAAATCAATATGCAAAAAATTAACTTGTTCCATTTCTTTAAATGACTGAATATTTTTATTACCCTTTAATGAAATATGTGTGTGGTGTGTGCTAAATCACTCCAGTCGTGTCCAACCCTTGGTGACTCTTTGTACTGTAGCCCGCCAGGTTCCTCTGTCCATGGGATTCTCCAGGCAAGAAAACACGGAGTGGGTGTCCATGCCCTCCTCCAGGGGACCTTCCCAACCCAGGGATCGAACCCACATCTCTTATGTCTCCTGCATTGGGAGGCAGGTTCTTTACCACTAGCGCCACCTGGGAAGGAAATAAAACGTCAACAAAGAAATTTGGGGAGAAGAAAGGACACAGGGAAGGTTTGGCTTACTTCAAATGGTTCAAAATTAAGAATGAAGTTGTGAATTCACATACACACACACACATACACACACTGACAAACAAATCCCTTAGTTAACACTATGAAGAGGCTTGTGTAGAACCTTGCTAATGAAAAGTGACGAATGGAGCAAGATCATGAAGAGACCATACTTTAAACCCAGTTAAATCCAGGTTGTGCTTTGAATCACTGTAATAAGTCACACACCTAGTGTGGAGAAGGAAACAGCAACCCACTCCAGTATCATTGCCTGAAGAATTCCATGGACAGAAGAGCCTAGTGGGCTACAGTCTATTGGGTCACCAAGAGTTGGACACGACTGAGTGACTAGCGCGTGTGCGTGCACACACACACCCCTAATCAGTCTTTAGAGTGAACTCTTGATTCTGCACATAATACTGCAATTCTCAACTTCATCAAAAATACTAAGATAAACCCTTGCTTCCAGCTTTCATATAAAGGTCCCAGCTTACTTTTACTTTTCAGAAGACTTAGAGTAAAGGATTCATCACTCCCCCCAGGAGAGAGTAATTCAATTACTACAAGGTCAGCTTATCATGAGGATGTCCTTCTACTTATCCAGATTTTGGCCCCATGGGTCAGGGCTGGACCATCTTCTATGAAATCAGTTATCCAGACTTGTGGAGCTACAGTATTAAATTCTTTCTATTCTGGTGTTGTTCAGTTGTTAAGTCATGTCCAACTCTTTGTGACTCCGTGGACTGGAGCCTGCCAGGCTTCCTGTCCTTTATTATATTTCAGAGTTTGCTGAAATTCATGTCCACTGAGTCACTGATACCTTCCAACCATCTCATCCTCTGTCGCCCCCTCTTCCTGCCCTCAATCTTTCCTGGTATCAGGGTCTAAAGAAATATAAATGTGCCAGCATAATGAGACATACATTTCTGTGCAGAAAATCAATATTCAGAAATGTTTCATTGAAAATAAAATTACTCAATAAATCAAAAATCTTCCAAAGGATTTCTTAAAGAAACTGACTTTACTCCAGCCACAGAACTCTTCCTCACAAAGGGACTTGCAGAATATCTTTAACACAGTAACCATCTAACAACTGCTCTACTACGTTTAATTAAAAAACAACAACCCAAAAAGCCCTACTGAATTCTTTCATCGACTGACAGGGATCATTGTACTCGATCTGCTGCTGCTGCTGCTGCTAAGTCACTTCAGTCGTGTCCGACTCTGTGTGACCCCACAGACAGCAGCCCATTGGGTTCCGCCATCCCTGGGATTCTCCAGGCAAGAACACTGGAGTGGGTTGTCATTTCCTTCTCCAATGCATGAAAGTGAAGTCACTCAGTCGGTAGTGTCTGACTCAGCGACCCGATGGACTGCAGCCTACCAGGCTCCTCCATCCATGGGAGTTTCCAGGCAAGAGTACTGGAGTGGGATGCCATTGCCTTCTCCTGTACTCAATCTAGAGCTGCTAAATCTGAATATCAAAGAGTTTCAGGTAGCTTGCTCCAAACTACTCAACTGTTACTCCTTAATAGTAAAACAAATAGCTGCAAATTAAAAACTTCAGTTTCCAGCAGCCTTTGTGTTAGGTCTTTTCTTCTCTCTTTCCCCTTAAAAGGCTAGGTCAGGGAATAAAGGTAATCTTTGGAAGTGAGATAGATGGGCAGAGCAATTCCAAACAAATCCAGAGAGAACCAAGTTTCCTGTGGAGGAAGTAAACATTACTGAGATGTCACCGTGTGTGAAATGTATCTTCTGAGCTTAATATTTCATATTAACTTTTTTTCCCCGCAGAAATTTACTTTAGAAAATTCAAGCCAAAACACCCCTTTGGGATCCAGGTGTGTCCTTTACCTTTGACCTCAATAGAAGTCCTACACGTATGAAAGCAGAAATTGGCTTTTTATAGTAGGTCGATAAAAGCTCTCTGGGAATGAGCGGAATGCCTCCCAGAAAGATTTCTGTCTTTACATCTCATAAAATGACCTCGATATCTGGGAGAGAAAATATTCTCTCTATTTTCCCATCCAATTCTATTTTCTCGTATCACAGAGACTGCACATTGCTTATACTATTGCCAGTACACACGACAACCGGGAGAGAGATTTATCATGTTCTGATACTCCTCAGTTCAGAGAGGTCTTGCTGCTGTTCCATTTCATTTGTATGCATCTGGAGAACAGAGAAAGTGGACTCAAATACTCAATATAAGAAAATATTCCATCAAGGAAGTCAGTAAAGACGTCGTCTGTCCTGTCTTTTCATCTTTCCTTTCTCCATCTCCATCTTCCCTTCTCTTTTTCTCACATAAACACACAGGATTGAACATGCTGTAATACATTCCAGAATTGTGTCCCCTACACTTTAATTATCAGCACATATTATGGATAAAAAAAAATTTATTCAGGCAAATTGACACAAACAATGTATGACCTTCAAATGAACTATACTAGATTTAGGGAAAACATTTAGATTTTATTTTTCACATATAATTTTCTGAAAAAAATTTACATTGAAAGAATGCTGCAAGCTTGCCTGTCTTGGCTTTCCATGAAACAAATGATTTTAGGAAAACTCCTGCAATTGGAATTTAGATATCTTGATGTACACAATCCCAAAAGATTTTTAAGTACTTTTTAAAAGCTAGTTACTTGGATTTAAAAAGGAGAAAATCAGAGTTTAGTTTTAAAATTTTTGACCATCAGGAGCTCTTTTTCAAGGCCGTAGGGGTGTGTGTGTGTGCGTGTGTGTGTGTACAACTAAAGCAGTAATATACTATGGCAAACATAATGCCAACTTAGCAATTTCCAGATGGGACATGAAGACATGTACCTTTGTGCAGCGTTATTTTGGATTTTATACTTCTGTTCTCCTACTTCAGGCACTTTAGTTATTGAGTCCAAGTACTCATCTAAGCCCAAAATTTCACTGGCTATTCTTATTTCTATATCTTGTTCATATACCCTTATATTTGAATTATCCATCCTTGTAATCTAAATATGGTAGCTGTATGGCTATTCAAGTGTTCATTTTAATTAACTGAAATTACATAACATTAAAATTTCAGTTCCTCAGTCACCCTTGCTTTATTTCAGGCACTCAGTAGCCGTATTTGGCTCGTTGGTACTATATGAGACACTGAAGATAAAGCACTCATCATCATAGAAAGTTCCACATGCAGAGATAATCTACACTATCTTTAACTTTGGGCATACTGTCTGTCCCTGCCCCCAATTACTAACGGAAAACGCTGCCCAGATAAATCTCATACATCCTTCAGAGCTTCTGCTCTGCCGTTGGATTCTCACCCTTCTACACTTCACAGCTCTACTTCCAGGCCCCTTGTGCTTCCAATCCTGCTTCGTATTATTACCTCTTTTCTACATATCTTTTCTCACCAACTACCACACTCATTCAGTCTTCAAATATCCACTGAGTACCCCATGTAGCAGGCACTATTCTGCGTTCTGGGAGGTGATGCTTATCAAGACAGGCAAGAGTATGAGCTCCTTCAAATCACAGCCAACACTTTGATTTCTTTAGCTCTTAGGACAAACTAAGGACACAAAAAGGGAATGAAAGATACACTTATTAAGCAGCTTTGGAACTCTGTTTTAAAGAAATAAGTTTGAAAAATATACATATGTATTGTGACAGGAAAGAATTTGATGTCTTCTCCCTGGGTCTACATCCTGAATTAGACACTCACTGAGTCACATACATACCGTCATGTGATTTCACTTGCGAAAGCATGCCACCAAGCGTATCATTTCAGAAACTTTCTAAACATCACTGTGTTGCTGAGGCAATTAAATATCACATACACTAGGCTATATGTTGAGCTCTTTCACAGAAGCAAATGTTTATTTCAAGCATAAAAGATGAGGCATATTAGTTACAACAGAGGCTAAGGAACTTTAACAAAGAGAGAAAAACCGTGGCTTACTTCTCTCTCATATAACAACCCCAGGGGGAGAACTCAAGTTTGCGAGGATAGTTCTGCTACTCAAGGTCCTTCAGGATTACAGGTTCCTGTCATTTTATTGCCCTACCATTCAACAAAGTTATCACTTTCATCTGCATGAGTGAAGCTGGGTCACAAACACATTATGTTCCTAGTCACAAGAAGGGGAAAAAAGAGGAAATCCAGAATATACATATATATTTCTTTATTTTTAAGCAAATGAGTCTGAAGTTGTCCACACAGTTTATATTCCCAATCCATCGGTGATAACTTAGATTTATGGGCACTCTAGACCAAAAGAATTTGGGGAAATGTAGTCTCTAACTAGATAGTTATTTGCTCCTAAAGAATGAGAAAATGGAATGGTGGAAGGAAGGGGAGTCTGCCAGTGAAATTATTTTAGCTATATTACCAGGAGAAGCTATTCTCTTAGGTTATATCCCATTCATACATAATACATTAAGGAACTACGAAAAGAATTATAATGCTAAGAATGTACCTGTTGAAGAAAGCACTACCGTGTTCTATTCAGAATTCATATTGTCATTTTCCATACATTTACATATGACCTGGAATAAAGCTGATAAAAGAAATGCTTACCAGTTAACAGTAGGATGCAATAAATGCTATTGACTTACCAAATTACTATAATATATGTACATACATGAATCTTCTTCAAAGAACATATGACTTCAGTGGTGATCAGCAGAATACGGCATAAATAGAAATGCAACTACATACTGCATTTAGCATAAGCTCAGATAAAATTGTGAGGCACACGATTTATGTCATCTCTTCTTTCTCTCTATTTCAACACTCAGCATCTACCAAAAAACACCAGCAACTCTTTAAAGGCTCTTTAAACAAGAACACTTTGAAAATTCTTGTCCCTGTAGGAAAAAAAGATTATATCTGAAACTCCTTAATGCCTGAGTATAAGTTTGTTCAAGTCACATTCTTCAAAGAATATTAACATTTTAATGGAGGTTTAGGGGGAAAAAAAGAACACAAATGATTGAACCTGAAATGGGCACATTTCAGGATTTAGACTCTTATGTGAGGAAAGTACTTGTAAATTTTTTCCTGCTGGCTTTTACAAGTCATACAAAATAAGGAATCAGTTCACTGTAACTGACACACAGACTACCCTTCCTGCATTCACGTTATTAAACCACTAAACATTTGCACTGTCTGCTTCCTGTCCACTTTAAGTGTGCAGTTTTTCCCTGAGGACAAAGCCTTCCACCAAGTGTACTCTGACACAGCCACCAGGGACACCCTAGTGAGCTCCATGTTCCCTTAAATTATTATGTTCTAGAATTCTAGTTTGACAGTAACTCAGAAGACTGTAAGAATATTGCCTGTTGCCAACTTTGAGAAATACCTTACTGAACCCAGTCCTTGGCAGTGTTACTACGACTCAAATATTAATCTACCCACTTGTCCCAGCTGGCAACCAGACTGCAGCTAAAATAAAAAAGATAGAAGATAGATAAATAGATAGATAGATGGATACATAGATAGATAAATAGAGAAATGTGATTTGTGCTCATTTCTTCAAATCCACAGGCTGTTTAACCATTTCCAGAGGTTACAGAAAATCTGTGATGATGTTGGAAGCTCTTTAGGAGTAAAATTCTGACAAAGAAAATACAATGTTCCTGGAGTTTCGAATCACATAAAGCAACAATTTATTATGACCCCTTACATCATTGACTTGGCTGGAACAGCCAGACAGTTTGTGCTTGGAGTTTCTTATTGATTGCATTTGGCAAGTACCTGGGGCTTAATTTATCCAAGGACTCTATTGGACTGATATCTAGATGGTTCATCTGATACTGACTGCATGATGAGACATCGATAGAGCTGCTCTCCAGGGCTCCTACCCATGACCTCCACATGTATGTGCTCAGTTGCTCAGTCACATCCGACTCTTTGTGACCCCATGGACTGTAGCTCACCAGACTCCTCTGTCCATGGGATTTTTCCAGGCAAGAAACGGGTTGCCATTTCCTACTCTATGGGATCTTCCCCACCTAGGGATTGCACCCGTGTCTCAGGTCTCCTGAATTAGCAGGCAGATTCTTTACCACTTCACCACCTGGGAGGCTCCGACATATGTGTGTAACTTAAGCTTTACACTGTGGTGACTTTATTCCAAGAGTGTCTATTCCAAGAGAAGCTGCCATTTTCTCAAGGTGTGGGCCTGAAAGCTGGCTCAGCATCAACCCTGCCATATTCTACTGTCTAAGCAGTTGTATAGTTCACCCAGATTCAAGGGGAGGGGACCACAGGCTCCCCTTCTCAATGGAGAAGGGTCAGACCATTTACAGACACCTTAAATTGGTCACACATGGCCAAACACTCACTGTGGATGGAAAAAAGAGCCCAGAGATCATTAAAAACATATTTTTGGTATTACTAGATAATTAAACTAAAAGTGATATTTCATAACAAAATAATTTACTTCAAATTACTTCACATGAAGTTCATCTGGCCTCTAAGGAATTACAAAGTCCTGTTATGATTATTACTTTGTAAGTTATGGTGTTCTCTTCAACAGAAGCAATGAGCTTGATAATTAAAGTAAGATCCTAAGGTAGCAATAAATATAAAAATAGGAACTTAATAGTTATATTCAGAATACCCTAAATTACAAAGAAAGGAAAAGTGAATAAGTCTTTCATGAAAAAGCAACAAGGATAAATTTCAATTAATGTATCAGCTACCACCTGTTCATCATTCAAAGGGAAGTTGCTCAGTCGTATCCGACTCTTTGTGACCCCATAGACTGTAGCCCACCAGGCTCCTCCGTGCATGGGATTTTCCAGGAGAGAGTACTGGAGCGGGTTGCCATTTCCTTCTCCAGGGGATCTTCCCCACCCAGGAAGTAAACCCAGGTCTCCTGCATCATAGGCAGACGCTTTATCATCTGAGCCACCAGGGAAGTTCATCATTCAAAGTGAATTTTAAATGCTGCCGCTGCTGCTGTTCCATCATAAAGTCGTGTCTGATTCTTATGATCTATGGACTGCAGAGACCAGGTTCCTCTGTCCATGGAATTACCCAGGTAAGAATACCAGAGTGGGTTGCCATTTCCTTCTCTAGGGGATCTTCTGACCCAGGGATCATTCCGTGTCTCCTGAGCTGCAGGTGGATTCTTTACATAAAGATCTAAATTTTTCCAAATATATTCCAATTAAACATGAAACATTTGTAAAACAAAAATTTATGCAGCTTGCTTGTCAATGCCATTTTCGCTTTCTGGGCCTCCGTACATACCCCGCCTCCCTTGTGGTTGGTTAGGGCTATGTGACCGGGTTCTAGTCAGTGGAATGTGTGCAGAGTTGATGTGCACCACTTTCAAAACTGTCTGTAAAACCACCTGTATGATTCTGCATGCTTTCTCTTTGCTTCTTAGCTAGGCAGATGAAAGAGAGTGTGGACTCCCAGAAGACTCTAAGGGTCAACCAAAACATGTCAGCTTCTAGTAGAAATTTACCCTGTCCACAACTAATCTATTTCTGCTTTATTGACTATGCTAAAGCCTTTGACTGTGTGCATCACAATAAACTGTGCAAAATTCTTCAAGAGATGGGAATACCAGACCACCTGACCTGCCTCTTAAGAAACCTATATGTAGGTCAGGAAGCAAGAGTTAGAACTGGACATGGAACAACAGATTGGTTCCCAACAGGAAAAGGAGTACGTCAAAGCTGTATACTGTCAGTTCAGTTCAGTTCAGTTGCTCAGTCGTGTCCGACTCTTNCCAATACTCTGGCCACCTGATGCAAAGAACTGACTCATTGGAAAAGACTCTGATGCTGGGAAAGATTGAGGGTAGGAGGATAAGGGGACAATAGAGGATGAGATGGTTGAATGGCATGAGTTTGAGTAAACTCTGGGAGTTGGTGATGGACAGGGAGGCCTGTCATGCTACAGTCCATGGGGTCTCAAAGAGTCAGATATGACTAAGCAACTGAACTGAAATGAACTGAATAATGGAACAAGTTAAAATCACAGACTACTTGATAGGATACAATAAAAAGAACACATCTTTACTTCTGGGTTTCTGTGATATTCCTGCCATGTATATAAAATCTAAATCAAATAATAAGGAAACATCAGACGTACCCACATTGAGAAGTATTCTACCAAATAACTGGTCTCTACAGGTCATGAAATTCAAAGACAACTGAGATTCAACACTGAAGGAGATTAAAGAGAAATGACAACTAAATGCAACATGTGGGCCTTGACTGGATCTTTTTACTGTGAAACATATTACTTGGACTGCTGTCAAAACATGAATGGGGAAGCAACTAGCTGGAAGTAATGTAGCAATGTTAATTTCCTGGTTTTGATGATTATGTGGCATTTGGGTTCAACATGTCCTTGCTTTTCCATTTACCCATTAAGTATTGGAGTTAACATGCATCATGTCAGTAACTTACTTTCAAATAGTTCAAGCCAAAAAAGTTCACTGTACTTGTAAATTTTACACATAATTAAAAATATTTCCAAGGGAAAAAAACTTAAGGGTATGATTTTTTTTTTTCATCCAAGCCCAGAAACTATAGTTGAATGAGTCAGCACCTCAGACAGACAAGACTGATTATGTTGTCTTGAGTATTACTGGTCAAATAACCAAACAAATTCTAAAAATGATGTACACAATTTAATATGCCACTTTATGGAATTTGATGATGCACTAGCCACAGTTGTTTCCTGATTCAGATATCTATCACTGACACTGATGTATTTCTAATCTCCTCCTTTGGGGAACGCAACCTGCATGGTAGACACCAGTAGCTGTCTACACAGAATCCATTACTCCTTCCTCTTTTCTAACAAAATCCCCCTCTTGTTCAGGCAGAGAGATTGGTTCAGCTAATCCAATTAGATCATGGTAGTTGCCTAGCCTCAAAAATTGGTTCAAAAATTAGCTTGTAACCTACTATGGGCCAGTAAGTCCCAGAGCAACAACAAAGACTTCCTGTAATTTTTCATATGCTTAGTTAAATGGAGGCTAGAACCTCAAGGCTCAAGAGGCATTTTTGCCACCTTGAGGCAAGTCAGCCTAAGCAAAAGCCCATCGTACTAACAGCAACAAAGCCAAGGAATGCACAGTAAATTGAGCTGTGTCCACTGAGTTAACCAAAACCTATCCTGCCCTTGACTATTACTTTGTGAGCCAATTTAAACGAGTGGGATTGAACTAAATTTTCTGTTACTTGCTTCCAAAAGTATGCTAATCTATACAGCCTTCAATTTCAGGTTTGAAAAGTGGCATACACAGGCCAATCTTTTTAGGTAATTTCTTATTTTGTTCTCCCAAAGCCTAGTATGAGTAGGGGGAGAAGATAAGAAAGAGAAGTTGAAAAGAGGTCTGAGGTTAGATGGGTGTTTGCACATATATTTAGATGAGGGATAAGTATTTTATTTCTTTAAGAAACATGTATATGGTAGTATATGTTTGGCACCATTTAGATGTTTCATAATATTAACTTACTTGAATGAAAGTTATTTCATTCCCATTTTCAGTTGAAGAAACTGAGGCATGTGTAAGTTAAGTAATGGGCCTAAGGTCACACAGCTAGCAAGTTGCAGAATCAGGATTCAAATCATTAAGTATATTAACACTGGAGAAAAACAAAAAATCATCCAATGAGGACATTTCAGTTTTATATGTCTGTTACAGGATATGGCATGTAGTTAATTCATTTGGAAACATAAAATTTGCATCAAGAAACTAGATATTTCTCAACTATCAGAAAAAGAATAAATGGAACTATTAGTCATTTATCTAAAAAAAAGATAATTACCAGATGTCTATGTTTATTTAAAATCAACACATGAGTAGACAGTACCACAAACTCAGTAATTAAGACGTACTACAATAGAAAAATCTATTAAAAATAGAAAAATAAAAACTTCTCTTTTTAAAAATGCAGAGTGTGTGAGTTATATAGTGGGAAATCTGAATAATTACCAGTTGTTAACTTGGAAACAGTATCAGATACAATTTTCTTTTTTGTCTATTACATTGGGTATCTTTGCTCATTCAAATCTGCCTAATTGACACCTGAACTTCATGTCTCATCACCTTGACCCACTTAATCTGTACTTCCCATGGAAGGATGATCTAAAGAATCTTCTCCAGGCTTGAAGGGGGAGTAAAACAAGAAGGTGGACCCCCCCACCTGAGGCTAAAGAAAGTCTTGTGTTGCCCAACAGTTTGTATATGACTTAGGGGAGCTGCTTGTCTCTCCTTGAATAGATCCTCCCAGAATTTTCCCTTTCAAAGCTGTCCACCTTTTTTTTTCCCCTTTAATTCTTTATTTTCTTTAATATAAATGACATTTATAATAAAATTCAATAAAAGCTCAGCAAACAGAAAGACTTAAGCCAACAAATGTGACCTAATTTACTAATGAGGTCACATTTTCTTCATTTGCCAGTTTATTCTGTTTTTATTAAAAAAAAAAATTAAAATAAAATAGAAAACTATCCCCCAAAAACCCTTTTCAATTTTTACAGTTAAGATTTTACAAATCTGTCCATCATATTTGAAGTAGGTATAGAGAAGAGGCCTAAAATTAGAACACAGAGAAAATGAGTAGGAAGGCATCTCCCTTCAACCCATCATGACTGAAGTGCTTAATGATGCCTTTAATTATTTAAATGCTGCAACGTCTAAATTTTAAAAGGACAAACACAATATTGAGCACACAGGAAGCTTAACAGCACAATTTTAAATATTTTTGCTCGCTACAAGGAAACCGATCAGAAACAAATCACCAGGGAAACGTCCCTGTACAGTGTTTAAGCCGCCTGGCTCGTTCCAAACAGTCCCCAAAGCTCAGCTAAATTGTAAGAAGGCAATCAACATCACTGTTAAACTGTTCTGTTGCTCTTGTAGTTAGCATCTTTGTCTTATCTAAGTCCGATGTTATGGAATTTGGGGGGTTTTGGTTTGTTTTTCCATTCCTGTATGTCAGAAAACGTCTTTATATTCCCCAAACTCAATGGTCATGAGTTTGAGCAAGCTCCAGGAGTTGGTGATGGACAGAGAAGGCTGGACGCTGTAGTCCATGGGGTCGCAAAAAGTAGGCCACAACTGAGCAACTGGACAACAGCAGCAAATATTCCCCATAGTGTGTTGAATATGGGCTTCCCTGGTGGCTCAGGGGCTAAAGCGTCTGCCTGCAATGTAGTGGAGACCCGGGTTGAACATATGTTGAATCTAGCAGCTACCATTTTGAATTTAGCTGATAGTCCTTCTACGTCACAGAAAGAACACTTGGAGATGCACCTTGGCCAGACTGTGAGAAGAGAGGGCCAACCAGGCTGACGCAACTCCGAGGAACTCGCAACTCAAGTAACCCGCCTTTAGTGAAACCCGGCGACGCTCATTTGTCAGGAGAGGGTCAGGCTCCGGGCGGGCTGCCAACCAGCGGCCGCCGGTAGGAGGCGCCGGCGAGCGGCCGGCCCGTCAAGGCTGATGGGTTCCGACCTCTGCTCTGCACTCCTCTGACACCCGGCCTTTTCAATTCATTTGTTCAAGAGGGATCGTTTCAGTCAGTTCAGTTCAGTCGCTCAGTCGTGTCCGACTCTTTGGNCAGTCGTGTCCGACTCTTTGCGACCCCATGGACTATACAGCCCATGGAATTCTCCAGGCCAGGATACTGAGTGGGTAACCTTTCCCTTCTCCAGGGGATCTTCCCAACCCAGGGATCGAACCTGAGTGTCCTGCACTGCAAGCGAATTCTTTACCAACTGAGCCGCAAAGGAAGCCCTGACTTACTATATAATCATGGACAGATTAACTTCTCAGAGTTAAGGAATTTCTTCTTCTCTTAAGTTTTCCTTCAAGCCAAAGGTTGAACTGTTAAGAAAGATTAGGAAATGACTTCCAACATGGTCCATATCCACGCTTTCTTTGACCACATATCGGGTGTATATGTGTTTAACATTTTAAATTACTTGCCCACATTTTAAGTTGACTGGAATTTTTTTAGTAGATTCTCAAAAATATAGAGATTCTGATTCTGTAACACAATTTTATTAGATTTATTGTAGGTTTATCATTGTGTCTTTGCTTTTATAATGTGTTGCTAGTCACAGCCATGACTTATTTAATAGTGATATAACTGAGCAGGAATGCAGCTGCAACTTTAGGTTCCTGTGGGAAAATGCAATGTGTTTATAATGCATTTTCCAGAAGAGAACTGGGGGAAAATGAGGATTATCCTGTGATTTTGTTATAAACTCTCATGCTCCCTAAACTAGCTTTTACTTTGTTTGTATAATTAGTTTTGATCTCAGAGTTTATAAGAGTTTGCTGATATGATAAAATTTAGATTGTAGCTAAGGTTGCTAATATTTTCTTAAAAGTTTGGTTGCTAACTGTGGAATATAAATAGCTGAAATTTGTATTAGGGCCAACCGAATTTGGTTCTGTTTTCTTTCAGCTGCTTGTCTTTAACATTAGAAAATAAAGAGGAAAAAAGCCAAAAATCTTAGGAATGTATCTGAAGTTAGTTTTCAAATGCCATTCAAACAAATTGNAAAAGTTTGGTTGCTAACTGTGGAATATAAATAGCTGAAATTTGTATTAGGGCCAACCGAATTTGGTTCTGTTTTCTTTCAGCTGCTTGTCTTTAACATTAGAAAATAAAGAGGAAAAAAGCCAAAAATCTTAGGAATGTATCTGAAGTTAGTTTTCAAATGCCATTCAAACAAATTGGGGAAAGTGAAAATAGGCATAAAGGAGTAACAGAGATATGTGGAAAATTCTACAGGAGAATTTTACTTTTAAATTTATTGCATGATTTAAATATGTGTAAAGTTTGCTTGTATGTATATTTCTGATACACATTAAATAACAAACATTAGATATATATGAGATCTTTAAATAAGTTGCAAATATATGATTAATGCAGTAGTGTTTTTATGCTGAAAATAGGCTGCCCTCTTGAAATTAGTTAAGATAATATCATCTTCCAAACTAGAATATGCTTTTATTAAATGAGTATTGGTTATCTGGATAAGTAACACCTTGAAATAACATTTTGTAATGGTAATGCTAGTGAATCTGGATAGTCTACTAAAATCCTTTCATGGAAACAAAAAAATAAATATAACTCATACAAAATAAACTTTAGTCTGCATGACNTATTGGTTATCTGGATAAGTAACACCTTGAAATAACATTTTGTAATGGTAATGCTAGTGAATCTGGATAGTCTACTAAAATCCTTTCATGGAAACAAAAAAATAAATATAACTCATACAAAATAAACTTTAGTCTGCATGACATTTTTAAAATTTTATTTATTTTTTAATTGAAGGATAATTGCTTTACAGAATTTTGTTGTTTTCTGTCAAACCTCAACATGAATCAGCCATAAAAAACTGAACTCAAAGGGTAAAAATTCCTTTGTCTCTGGTTCCGCCTTTTCAGGAAAATGAGTTCCCCGGTATGATGGTAAACTTTATGTATCAGATTGACTGGGTCACAGGATGCCAGATATTTAGTCAAACATTTTTCTGGGTGTTTTCTGTGAGAGTGCTTTTGAATGAGGTTAACATTTACATCAATGGCCTGAGTAAAGCCCTCTCTAATACGAGTGTGTCGGGGGTAGGTTGAGGGGGCAGGAGGAGGGTTCATCCAACCCACTGAAGGCCTGATAACAAAAAGGGTGATCCTCCCTGAGAAAAAGATCGTTCCTCCTGCCTGAATGCCTTCAAGCTGGGACTCAGCTTTTTCTGGCTTCAGACTCAAAGTGAAACCTCAGGTCTTCCTAAGTCTGAAGCCTGCCAGCCTTCTGTTTCTCTCAATTCAGTTCAGTCACTCAGTCGTGTCCAACTCTTTACAACCCCATGGACTGCAGCACACCAGGCCTCCCTGTCCATCACCAACTCCCGGAGTTACTCAAACTCATGTCCATTGAGTCGGTGATGCAGTCCAACCATCTCATCCTCTGTCGTCCCTTTCTCCTCCTGCCTTCAATCTTTCCCAGCACCAGGGACTTTTCCATTGAGTCTGTTCTTCACATCAGGTGGCCAAAGTATTGGAGTTTCAGCTTCAGCATCAGTCCTTCCAATGAATATTCAGGACTGATTTCCTTTAGGATGGACTGGTTGGATCTCCTTGCAGTCCAAGGGACCCTCAAGAGTCTTCTCCAATAGCACAGTTCAAAAGCATCAATTCTTCAACGATTAGCTGTTTCTCTGCTGCTGCTGCTAAGTTGCTTCAGTCATGTCCAACTCTGTGTGACCCCATAGACAGCAGCTCACCAGGTTCCCCCATCCCTGGGATTCTTTAAGGCAAGAACACTGGAGTGGGTTGCCATTGCCTTCTTCAATGCATGAAAGGAAAAAGTGAAAGTGAAGTCGCTCAGTTGTGTCCATCTCTTAGTGACCCCATGGACTGCAGCCCACCAGGCTCTGCAACAAGAGAAGCCACAGAAGAAGCCAACACATCACAGCTAGAAAAGACTCAGTTCACTGCAGCTAGAGAAAGCACAGCCATCACGACCCAGAGCAGCTAAAATAAATAAATTAAATTAAACAATAATTNGCAGCCCACCAGGCTCTGCAACAAGAGAAGCCACAGAAGAAGCCAACACATCACAGCTAGAAAAGACTCAGTTCACTGCAGCTAGAGAAAGCACAGCCATCACGACCCAGAGCAGCTAAAATAAATAAATTAAATTAAACAATAATTTTTAAAAATCACTGGTTATAATCCACTACACACACACACACACACACACACACACACATATAGCATAAAAGAACATATTTTTTTTTAATTAATAAATCAGCTTCTTCACACTATACCTATCTCTGAAAACCTAGTTGTTCCTCAACTCACAAAATAAAGGTGCTCAGAACCAAGGCTGCAGAGGAAATCCTAGGTTCAAGGTGGGCTCACATGGAATATACGCCCCCTATGGCCTCTCTGAAACGCAGCTTCAATCAGCCACCTCTTCTCTCCTTGTCCTCCACCCTTTATCTTTCCACTCCACCCTAACCCCACTGACATCACTAAATTTCAGAATTCTCCACATCATACAGTCTCTAGGGAATAGATGATGGTAAGCGTATTCCAATTTAAATTTCTGATTCAAAGTCACTAGTACTGGCGGCCTCACCCACTTTGCTGAGGATTAACCAGCAAGCGTAAGCTATAGAGAGAAATGATTAATGAGCTATGTCTGCCACGGGTGAGGGAGAAAGCAGTGGCTGCAAGAGTCACGCCTTCACCATCCGTGCTCCAGACACTTTAACTGACACCCTTTCAAAATATACATGGAGAGAAGTGTTGCAGGGTAATTTTTTGAGATCATCATTTCTCCTGTTCCTACCCCTACATAATACTCTCAGAAGAAATACGATTTTTATTTCATTGTGGTTACCTAGACCCTTAGAAATAGGAACTCCAAGCATTGCACTCTGATTTCCTTTACTTCTAGGGACTGTTAACAGCTTTGGGTTCCAGAAGCAGAAAGAGGAGTTGTCTGCCACAAAGAAGGCACGTCCTTTTTAGGCTTTTGTTTGGCTCACTAAGGCTGGGTAATCCCGGTGGAGAGAGGGAATAGTGACAGTGCTTGGAGTGGTTTTGAAAATGGCTCATTCTGGAAAAGAAAGGATAATTTCTGGGAGGACTCATGAATAGGGACTGTCCGACTTTCATATCCAGGGAGCATGCACAAACCCCTGCTCCCAGTTCCAGAGACTAGGGAGGATAGAGGCCTTTTGGACATCTGCAGGATCCTGATTCAGAGTCCTAAGACTCTCCTTCACAGAGAAGAGGGTCTCTGTGGTTAAGCCTGAGTCAGTACTGAAAACTGATATGAGGCAGCTGAAGACCTCAAGAGCAACAGGGCCTGAATAATGGTAGAGACACAGCTTTCCTAGGAGCAGCCCTTCATAGAAGGAATAGTAACGACAACCAACACAGTGAGGAAGAGTGAGAATCTTTTCCCATTTTTCAAATGAGTGCATGTTTGCACAAGTGGTCTACCGCCCTCACCCTTCAAAAAAAAAAGGGTGAGTTAGACTAAAGTTCACCATTTAAGCTATGACAAATTCATATTTAAGCTATGACAAAATGTTGTATATTATTACCCAAGAATTGCAGAGCAAAATCATACATAATATGCAAGATTTATAAACAACAGAAAAATATAAGAATTTAAAATAGGTTCAAATTCATGGGCATCACTAAACTTCTGCAAAGCTGGGAGAAGGAATCAGAAGATGTTAGAGATCCATGAGGGGGATAAAGAAGCAGAACTGAGGCGACAATAGTTTAAGCCATTTGTCCAAGATTGTGTAACTGGTCAGAGAGGGCCTAAAACTAACCAAGGTCTTCTGATTCCTGTGAGACTAGAAGAGCCAAAATGATTCGATATTAAGCATAATTCATATATAGTGTTTCGAACTCAGTAGGGGACCAGAGATAAGATGGCTGAAAGCACCCCAAGGGCCCCTAAGCATGTCAGGGAGGAAAGAGTAGAGAGTCATCAGGAATACGGCGGTGCAGTCGTAATGTCCTGAGGCATGCATAGCAGCTGACTGAGAAACTGTATATGGGATGGTCAGATGTAATCAGGCAGATCTGAATTCTTATCCCTGCCTTTTTTTCTTTGCCCTTTAAAAACTTTTGTTACATATTGAGATATAACTAGCATACATTATATTACTTTCAAGTGTACAACATACTGATTTGATATCTGCAGACACTATGAAGGGGCTTTCCAGGTCGCACGCGTGGTAAACAACCAACCAATGCAGGAGACGTAAGAGACGCTGGTTGAATCCCTGGGTCAGGAAGATCCCCTGGAGGAGGCCATGGCAACCCATTCCAGGATTTTTGCCTGGAGAATCCCATAGAAAGAGGATCCCAGCTGGCTACCGTCCATAGGGTCACAAAGAAACGGACATGACCGCAGCGACTTGGGATGCATACACTATGAAGTGATCACCACAATTACTGTAGTTATTTATCACCATACATAGTTACAGAATTCTTTTTCCCCTGTGTTGAGAAATTTTAAGATTTACTCTCTTAGCAACCTTCAAATAAGCAACACTGTGCTGCTGACCACTATAGTTGCCATGTTGTACATTATATGTCAATGACTTGTTAATTCTATAATTTGAGGTTTGTGTCTTTTGACTTCCTTTTATCAGTTCACCTACCCTCTACCCTCTGCCTCTGGCAACCACCTAACCGTTCTCTGTAACTTCAAGCTTTACTGTTTTTTAGATCCCACACGTGTCTTCTCACTTCTTTAAGAAATGTTTCTTAATCTCTGAGTTTTAAAAAATGCCTATAATGTGACCAGGACATGACAGGTCCTTAGATCAACATACTTTGAATAGAGGTACAGTGAGATCGAGTCCAAAATTTGAGAAGGAATCTGCCACAGCAGATCAAAACATCACAGCAAATTTCTTGGAGAAGGAAATTGAGGAAATTACTTATGTATCTATTAGTGTAAGTTTTTCATAGCTTTGACTTGTGGTTTGAGTTGAAAGGAGTTGCTTTTTTAACTTTTACTTATAACTTTTTATATTTGTCTACATTTTGCTATATATTGCAATATTTTCCCAATTTCTGTTGATTTCCAAATTTCTATGAGACTCTGATCCTACCAACCCCAGTTCTGTCATGTCCATTAAAATCCAGGAACATAATCCTGAAACTTGGCAGAAATTAACATGTACCAAATTTCACTGTTCTCTCAGTCTTTTACTAGACTCTCACTTGCTATGTGCTATGCTGCACTAAGGCAGTTCAGTCATGTTCAACTCTTTGCAATCCTATGGACTGCAGCCATTAGACTCCTCTGTCCACGGGATTCTCCTGGTGAGAATACTAGAGTGGGTTGCATGCCCTCCTCCAGGGGATATTCCTGACCCAGGGATAGAACCCGCATCTCTAGTGTCACCTACATTGCCAAGCAGGCTCTTTACCACTAGCTCTGGGAAACCCTTTGCTTTCTATCAGTTCACTTCAGTTGCTCACTTGTGTTCAACTCTTTGTAGCCTCATGAACTGCAGCACGCCAGGCCTCCCTGTCCATCAGCAAC
This sequence comes from Neotragus pygmaeus, assembly GCA_006410875.1. Classification (NCBI taxonomy): domain Eukaryota; kingdom Metazoa; phylum Chordata; class Mammalia; order Artiodactyla; family Bovidae; genus Neotragus; species Neotragus pygmaeus. The sequence goes on from SJYV01000944.1 coordinate 287,302, forward strand.
TCCTGGAGTTTACTCAAATTCATGTCCACTCCCCTCCTATTCCTGCCTTCAATCTTTTCCAGCATCAAGGTCTCTTCCAGTGAGTCATTTCTTGACATCAGGTGGCCAAAGTATTAGTTTTAGCTTCAACATCAGTCCCCGCAATGAATACCCAGGACTGATCTCCTTTAGGATGGACTGGTTGGATCTCTCAAGCGTCTTCTCCAATAACACAGTTCAAAAGCATCAATTCTTCGGCACTCAGCTTTCTTTATAGTCCAACTCTCACATCCATACATGACTACTGGAAAAACTATAGCTTTAACTAGATGGACCTTTCTTGGCAAAGTCATGTCTCTGCTTTTCAATATGCTGTCTAGGTTGCTCATAGCTTTTCTTCCAAGGATTAAGCGTCTTTTACTTTCAAGGCTGTAATCACCATCTGCAGTGATTTTGCAGTCCAAAAAAAAATAAAGTCTGACACTGTTTCCCCATCTATTTCCCATGAAGTGATGGGACCAGATGCCATGATCTTATTTTCCTGAATGTTGAGCTTTAAGCCAACATTTTCCCTCTCCTCTTTCACTTTCATCAAGAGGCTTTTAAGTTCCTCTTCNGAGTCAGCCACTGTTTCCACTTTTTCCCCATCTATTTCCCATGAAGTGATGGGACCAGATGCCATGATCTTATTTTCCTGAATGTTGAGCTTTAAGCCAACATTTTCCCTCTCCTCTTTCACTTTCATCAAGAGGCTTTTAAGTTCCTCTTCACTTTCCGCCATAAGGGTTATGTCATCTGCATATCTGAGGTTATTGATATTTCTCCTGGCAATCTTGATTCCAGCTTATGCTTCTTCCAGTCCAGCGTTTCTCATGATGTACTCTGCATATAAGTTAAATAAGCAGGGTGACAATATACAGCCTTGATGTACTCCTTTCCCCATTTGGAACCAGTCTGTTGTTCCATGTCCAGTTCTTACTGTTGCTTCTTGACCTGCATACAGATTTCTCAAGAGGCAAGTCAGATGGTCTGGTATTTCCGTCTCTTTCAGAATTTTCCACAGTTTATGGTGATCCACACAGTCAAAGGCTTTGGCATAATCAATAAAGCAGAAATAGATGTTTTTTTCTGGAACTCTCTTGCTTTTTCGGTAATCCAAAGGATGTTGGCAAATTGATCTCTGGTTCCTCTACCTTTCCTAAAACCAGCTTGAACATCAGGGAGTTCACGGTTCACACACTGTTGAGGCGTGGCTTGGAGAATTTTGAGCATTACTTTACTAGCATGTGAGATGAGTGCAACTGTGAAGCAGGTTGAACATTCTTTGGCATTGCCTTTATTTGGGATTGGAATGAAAACTGACCTTTTCCAGTCCTGTGACAGCTGCTGAGTTTTCCAAATTTGCTGGCATATTCAGCGTAGCACTTTCACAGCATCATCATTTAGGATTTGAAATAGTTCGACTGGAATTCCATCACCTTCACTAGCTTTGTTCACAGTTATGCTTCTTCAGGCCCACTTGACTTCACATTCCAGGATGTCTGGCTCTAGGTGAGTGATAATACCATCGTGATCATCTAGGTCGTGAAGATCTTTTTTGTACAGTTCTTCTGTGTATTATTGCCACTTCTTAAAATCTTCTACTTCTGTTAGGTCCATACCATTTCTGTCCTTTATCGAGCTCATCTTTGCATGAAATGTTCCCTTGGTATCTCCAATATTCCTGAAGAGATCTCTAGTCTTTCCCATTCTGTTGTTTTCCTCTGTTACTTTGCACTGATCGCTGAGGAAGGCTTTCTTATCTCTCCTTGCTATTCTTTGGAGCTCTGCATTCAAATGTGTATATCTTTTCTTTTCTCCTTTGCTTTTCACTTCTTTTCTTTTCACAGCTATTTGTAAGGCCCTTTCAAGCAGCCATTTTGCTTTTTTGCATTTCTTTTTATTGGGGATGGTCTTGATCCCTGTCTCCTGTACAATATCATGAACCTCTATCCATAGTTCATCAGGCACTCTGTCTATCAGATCTAATCCCTTGAATCTATTTCTCACTTGCACTATATAATTGTATGTGATTTGATTTAGGTCATACCTGAATGGTCTAGTCATTTTCCTATTTTCTTCAACTTAAGCCTGAATTTAGTAATAAGAAGTTCATGATCTGAGCCACAGTCAGCTCCCGGTCTTGTTTTTGTTAACTGTATAGAGCTTCTCCATCTTTGGCTGCAAATAATATAATCAATCTGATTTCAATATTGACCATCTAGTGATGTCCAAGAGTCTTCTCTTCTGTTTTTAAAAGAGGGTGTTTGCTATGACCAGTGCATTCTCTTGCAAAACTGTATTAGCCTTTGCCCTGCTTCATTCTGTACTCCAAGGCCAAATTGCTTTCTATGTTTGTAGTCAATTTTTTTGCCTTAAAAATGAAAAAAAAGCAAAGGAAAAGGAAGAGGGAAAGATCTTCTGAATGCTTTTTCTACTTCATGATACCCAATTCCAATTGCTGATCAGATTGTCCTCTGAACTTCTTAAATGAGAGACTCATTTCTTATATAAAATTTTTATATCTTTAGCAAATATTCAGGCTACATTTTAAAAGATTTAAAATTGTGCTCATATTCAGTTGTACTTACACTTATTAATTATGGATATATATCACAAAACTAGGTCAATAATGGATAGATATATATACCCCCATATATGTGTGCTTTAAAATCTCTATAAAATCAATAATTACCTTAAGTGGTCTCTCAACTTATCCCACACAAACAATGTAACTGAGAAACAAGGAGCCTCATTTGAATCACCATTTTCTACTTGACTAGTTTCATTCACATATAAAATAAATTAGAATGTGGCTGAACAGTCAGCATGTTAATTGCTCTCTGAACAAGTATTAAATGTGTCATTATTACCTAAATAATGAAAAACTGTGGTGTGATTTCAATATGGAATAACCTGCCCTTGCCTTTTATTTCTTGAGAGATGTACTATCACTTCAATTGTTCTCAGTCAGATGTGACATCTTCTGTACACTGATAGATGTATTATTGATATGCATGGTCTTGATAGGATGTGACAGATTATCTCTTTTATCTGTGATTAAAGTGAATTATCACATTGCAACAGCTACTCTCCCAGTTGTCAGTTGCACAGGCAGCTTACCACCTATTCACCACGATACTTCAACTTTAAAGCGAGCGGTCAGGGAACACATTTATGCGTCTGTGTGTGTAACAAGAAATACAAATTTCCACTCCTCTACAGTAGAATGCTGTTGGTTTGGCCTGCCTTCCTTCCACTCTCATCACAACAGCCCGATTTTCCTTTGGCGAGTCTCCTCTNCGGTCAGGGAACACATTTATGCGTCTGTGTGTGTAACAAGAAATACAAATTTCCACTCCTCTACAGTAGAATGCTGTTGGTTTGGCCTGCCTTCCTTCCACTCTCATCACAACAGCCCGATTTTCCTTTGGCGAGTCTCCTCTGCCCTGCCTTCAGTCTTTGTGATATGAGTGGGGCTGATGTTAACTGTCCCTCAATCACCTCATACTGAAGACTGGGAATATGAGTAAACTTGACCAATGAACTTACTACATGACCCATTCACAATGAATGGCTCAGAGTAAGGGACGCAACCCCATCACTGAATCAGAATCATCCTCCGGACTGTGTTGGTACAAAAAAGAGTAAAACGGCCAGTTGGACTAAGAAAGAGACCCTCATCTTGATGACAGATTTTGATTCTTTGGATTTAGCTATGACTGCCTCTGAAGACCTCCCTGGAGAAGGGAATGGCAACCCACTGTAGTATTCTTGCCTGGAGAATCCCCTGGACAGAGGTGTCTGGCAGACTACAGTCCATGTGGTCGCAAAGAGTCAGACACAACTGAGCAACTAACACACACACACACACACACACACACACACACACACACCTCTGAAGACCTACTCTTGGACCATCCAATTACATAAACCATTCAATTCCCCTTCTTTTTAAAAAATGGATAGAGATTTTCAATCACTTATAACCAACAGACTTGTGATTAGTATGCCCATGGCCTGATTTTTTTTTTCTCCTGTTTGGAGAGTGTATTATTTAAGATAGGATAAACTCTGATTACATAACAAATGAAATCTGAAATCTCAGTTATTTAACACAATAGAGATTTAATTTTGTTTATCTCATAGTCCAATACTGGTTGTACTACCCTTCTTCAATGGCATAAGTATGTTATTAATATGTGGGCACCTACTTTCCAAGGTCCTCCCAGTCAAGGATGGGGGAGAAGAAGGCATCGTGGCTCCTCAGTGGCTTGGATTACATATGACACCGTCCCTGCAGCTCACAGCCGATTGTCCAGTCTGATCACCAGATATCAGACTAAGGAAGGCTGGGAAAATGCAGGCGAGCACATTTGTACTCACTGAGCGGTGCTCCCTGTATCAGTCAGGGTCCTGCAGAGAAGAATATCCTTAGAGATGTGTCTGCATGTGTATGGAGAGAGAGAGCTTAAGGAACTGGTTCACGTGATCGCAGGGGCTGGGAAATGTGAAATTCAAAGGCCAGTAGGCTGGAAATTCAGACAAGCTCTGGTGAGGTGGGGCCACCTTAGCGACTGTGGACACGTGACCCCAGGTGCAGGGTCTGGGATTAGTGTTACCTTGGAGCTTGTGGAGGGGTGACCCCCAGGGGCAGGGGCTAAGAAGGGGGCCTCACCCTGGAGCTCGGGGACATGTGAGCCCAGGTTCAGGGTCTGGGAGGGGTGTCACCCCACACACTGTGGCTATGGGACCCAGGTGCAGGGTCTTTGGGTGGTCACCCTGGAGATGTGGACATGTGAACCCCGGGCAGGGTCGGGAGGAGGTCTCTCTGGAGACTGTGGTTGTATGTCCCCAGGTGCACAGTATGGGAAGCGAGGTCACCCTGGACACTGGGTGTGAGACCCCAGGTACAGGGTCTTGAGGGTGGGGTCATACTCTGGAATATATTCAATAGCATGAGCCAGCTGGATGTTTAAACCAAAGGTGTTTCAAGCAAAGGACTGGCGTGATTCATGATAGGCACTCTGGGTGATTCATTATGCATACTCTGTATCAAGTTGATATGTACTCTTTTTTTAAGAAAACCTCAGGTTTTCCTCTTATGTCCTTTAATTGGATTGGGCCTAAAGTCAATTGATTACAGATGTTTCACTCATGTGTGCTAAGTCGCTTCAGTTGTGTCCGACTCTTTGTGACCCTAAGGACTGTAGCCATCCAGGCTCCTCTGGCCATGGGGATTCTCCAGGCAAGAATCCTGGAGTGGGTTGCCATGCCCTCCTTCAGGGGATCTTCCTGACCCAGGAACCGAACTTGTGTCTCTTACGTCTCCTGCACTGGCAAGCAGGTTCTTTACCACTAGCGCCACCTGGGAAGCCCCTAATATATGTTAACTAAATTGAAGCATCACTGAAATTTGAACAAACTCTGAGAGGTAGTGAAGGACAGGGAAGATGGGTGTGCTGCAGTCCATGGCATCACAAAGAGTCGGACACTATTTAGCAGCTGAACAACAACAGCAGCAGCTAGATTATGTCTGGTTGAATCACCATATACTATAGCCTAGCCAAGTCAACATATAAAACTAACCACCACACTATCTCTGCCAAAGATCCAATGCCCTTATTTTTTATTTTCCTCTCATTACATTGCTGTGGGAATAAGTATTTCTGGTGGGCATTATAGGTATGTCCCATTATTCAACATATTCTATGTATCTCCTTCTATTCCATGAGGCTAAATATATTAACAATAATAAAAATATTCTTCTGGTCTTCAGAATGCTAATTTGATCCTGAAATCTTAGCTAAATTCTAGGTCTATATTTTTAACTGATTTCATTTACATATTTACTAATTCATTCAATTAATATTTTTGAGTTATCTACTATAACCTAGCACACCGGAGGTCATCTTTTCCTGTCAGATATCTGCAGCTTCACATTGAGAAGAAATCAATAACTGTGGCAAGAATTTATGCTCTGTCACAAAATTATCCCCACACTTGAAGGCTTAAAGCAAGAAACACTGTTTCATGGTTTCTATGGGTTAGGAATTTCCAAGCAGCTTCATCAGGGAGTCTCCTGGGAGTGCAGTCAGATGTCGACGGGGCTGTGGTCATTAGACGGTTGATCAGGACTGCAGGCCCTGCTTCCAAGGTGGCTCACTCACCTATCTGGTAGGTTGGTGCTGGCTGCAGCAGGATTCTTTCCTTCTTCTCTTCATAGGCCTCCTCACAGGGTTTCCATCGCTCCATACAGTAAGCTTCCCCAGAAGGAGAGATCCAGAAAACCAAGGCAGAAGCTTCAGTGCCTTTTATCACCCTGTCTTGGAAGTCACACATTTTCATTTCCAATGAATCTACTGGTCACACAGACCAGCCCTGAACTATGTGGGAGAAGATCACAAAGGAACACAGATTCCAGGAGGTAAGGATCCTGGGGGTCCAGCTTGAAGGTCAGCTATCACAGTGATGCATGCCAGTCCTTTGCTTGAAATACGTTTGGTTAAAGGATCCAGTTGGCTCACGCTATTGAATTTATGGCTCCATAATTTACATATTCAGGTCTAACTAGATTATGAGCTGAGGCTTTAGTTTAATTTACCATAGATCTAAAACTGTGTAGATCACAAAAACAGTAGAAAATTCTTAAAGAGATGGGAATATCAGACCACTTAATCTGCTTCTTGAGAACCTTGTATGCAGGTCAAGAAGCAACAGTTAGAATTGGACATGGAACAACAGACTGGTTCTAAATTGGGAAAGAAGTATGTCAAGGCTGTACAGTCACCCTAATTATTTAACTTATATGCAGAGTACATCATGCAAAATGCCAGGCTGGATGAAGCATAAGCTGGAATCAAGATTGCCAGGAACAATACCAATAACCTCAGATNACTGAAGATTATGAGCTCTTGGTCTTGGGAGCTCTGATAGAATAAAAAATTGTGATAATTGCCACTATGGGTATAATCAATTTAGGTCTGGGTAATGTCAGCAGTTTAGTTCTTAAATTCATCAGTTATGATGATAAAACAGTTTTTTATGAATATCTGTCCCAGGAAACAATTTAGATAGGAAAAAAATGGGTTTTTTTTAATCCACCATATAAATTCAAGGAATCATTCTCAGTTTTCTCCTCCCAATTGTACAAGACTTCTAAGTCTGTTTACATTTGGACCCCAACTCTTGGATTCAGAATATATTCAAGCTCAATATTAAACCAGGTAACTGAGCTAATAATGTCACAAAAGCTTAAACAGTTGTTCAGAATAAACTATTTATAAAAACCTGAGTTAGTTGGCCAAAGAAATGTTTAAAATTTTTCAAAATTAAATAATCAATGCTCTATTACTTAAATGGAAAATTGATAACACAATAAGTTTTAATGATCTAAGTGATGGAAAATTATAATAAAATTTCTTTAAAGTTTTTTCAACATCCTGATATTTCTCCATATTTGTGACTATTGTATATACTTTCAAAGGAATTAATATCAATGGAACAATTAAAGAAGGGAAATGGAGCTCATTTATATCCAATTCTCCTTTTCTCAAAGCTTTATGCTGCTGGTTTATGTAGTCTTTGGATTAAAGCCAGAAATATTTTTTTTCTTGGATTAAAAAAATTAGCTTTTCTAGTTCTTTCATAATAAACAGAAACAGCACAGTGGTAAATTATCTCATCATCATAAACACAAACTTCAAAAGAAAATAATAAAACCATATCCAACTAATCTAAACTGCCAAATTGAAACAAATTTCCACTTATTTCAAATATTCAGAACAAAAACACGAATGCTTCAGTTAAAAACAAACATGTAGCATAATTATGTTGTTGATATGACCATGTAATAATATATCCCATCAACTCTAGTTAAACCTGAATGATCAGATCTCTAGATTTTCTTCAGAGTTCACAGCAGGCAAGAACTTCACTGACAGTATTAAATCATCCACAGAAGTCTTACAAGGACACTGTTACTTCTATGCTATATCAAGCTACACTCAGCTATACTTGCTGGATTTTTTTAAATATTAATAAAAGAAAATGTAAAACTTATCCTCAAGTTTCACGTGCGTTGAGAATAATACAGAAGAAAAACTTAAGTGGTAAATATTAAAGTTGTCAGTAGAAATGTAACAAATTACCCCCAAATTTACTGCCAGTAAACAATCGTATTATCTCATTGCTGTTCCAGTTCAGGAATCTGGGCACAGCTCAACTGGATCCTTGGCTCTGGACCTCATGGGGGTCATCTCTGAAGGCTACAGTCAAGCTGTCATCCGAGTCTGCAGTCAGCTTACACCTGACTAGTGGTGAAACTATTTCTCAGCTCATTTCAGTGACTGTTGGCGGATTCAATTCCTCTCCAGCTGCTGGCTTAAGTGCCTTAGTTTCTCACTTACTGCTGGCCAAATGCCACCCTCAGTTCTTTATGCCACAGGCGCCTCCACAGGGTAGCTCACAACACGACGGCTCGCTTCATCGAGCGAGCACACAAGTAGAACCAAAGCAAGACAGAAAATACAGGTTTTTGCCCCTTAACCCCGAAGTGACATCCCATCTCTTTTGACTATCCCAGGTACTAGAAGAAAGCCACTAGATCCAACTCACACGCAAGAGGAGGGGATTATACAAGTGGCGAACAGCAGGAGGTGGGGAACTCCCCTGGCGGTACAGTGGGTAGAGATCTGCCTGCCAGCGCAAGGGACACAGATTCGATTCCTGGTCTGGGAAGATCCCACCTGCCATGGAGCAACCAAGCCAATGCGCCACAACCACTGAGGCCAGGCCCCACAAGTACCAAAACCCAGGCACCTGGAGACTGTGCTCTGCCACGAGAGCAGCCCCTCAGAGAGCAGCCCACTCACCGCGATGAAGAGTGGCCTGCACTCACCCAGCGAGAGGAGACCGGGACGCGGCAACGAAGACCCAGCACAGCCAAAGACAAAGATAAGTGCTTAAAAAAAATAGTTTAAAGAGGAGGCGGGGATTTCAAAACACTCTACCACAGGCTGCTACTCAACTAGAGGGGTTGTCTGAGTTTAATAATGCCCCCAATATTCATATCCTTCCCAGCACTTTAGAATGTGACCTTATTTAGAACCAAGGTTGTTACCCTTGTAGAACCAAGGTTGTTACCTTTGAAATTGGTTATGCTAAATTTAGGTCATACCACAGTGGAGTGACCCCTCAATCCAATGACCGATGTCCCCATAGGAAAAGAAGAGATCCAGGAAGAATGCCAGGTGACAACAGGGACAGAGATGAAGGGATGCATCTACAAGCCAAGGAATGCCAAGGATTTCCAGCAACCCCCAGAATCTAGGAGGAGGTAAGGGAGGATCCTGGGCTTCCCTGGTGGCCCAGATGCTAAAAAACCTGCCTGCAATGCAGGAGAGCCAGGTTCCATCCCTGAGTATTCTCAGACCTGCGACTCCCTTCTGATACACAGAATATAGCAAAAGTGTGGGCTATCACTCTCACGATCACAGGACGTCATATTGGAGTTCTGCTGGAGACTCTTTCTACTGCAGACTTGGATGAAACCAGCTGCTGTGACTCCCACAGTTGCAAGTAAATGAACTCCAAGAACAACCTGAGAGAGCCGGGAAGTGGATTCCTCCATTCAGGCCTCAAGATGAGAACCTAGGCAAGCAGAAGCCCTGACTATACAGCCTTCTGAAATGCTAAGTGGGGGCCACAACAAACACATGCTCAGACTCCTGACCCATAGAAATTCTGAGCTAATGAGTTGTTTAAAGCTGCTGTTTGTGGTAATTTGTTTCACAGCAATAGATAAGTAATATCTAACTTGATTCTTCTTATTTTAAGCATGATAATCCCTCATTTGTGTTGTAATCATCATGTCGTCATTAACTTTTTTATATTTTTTTTTATAGACCAGTTCCAGGTTTGCAACAAAAGAGGAAGGAGATACAGAGATTTCTCACATACCTCTTGTCCCCACACAGGCATAGTCTCTGTCATTATCAACATTACTCATCAGAATGGTATTATACATTTTTTTCATCAAGGATGAATCTACACTGACACATCATGATCACCCCAAGTCCATAGTTTATCATAAGTTTTGCTCTTGGTGTTGTGTATTCTGTGGGTTTAGACAGATGCATAATGACATACATCCATCATTTGAGTATCATACAGATTACTTTTACTGCCCTAAAAATCCTCTGTACTCTTCCATTATTTTTGATAATATATTGCTTTTAAACTATTGATTGTTTTTTGATGAATCAGTTACCTAATGCTAACATTTAACACTAAAAAGTAAAAGAACTCCATTCAATTAAAAAGCCTTTCGTATATTACTGTTAGTATTGAGATTTCTCCAAGTTGGGAAGGAAATAACTTAGAGATATTTGTATTACTTTTAGCAATGTTAATATGATACTATCTTATGCCATAGAAGATTCAATTCTCCAGTAAGTTCTCTCAATTTAAACTACTATGAAAATTCAAACCATATAGCACATCACAATGTCATTTGGCCTTCACTGAGTAAGATGTAAGTTACATAAACATAAAGGCACACTCCACAGAAATCATGGAGCCATTCCCAGTTACAAGTGTTCAACCAGATGATCCAGATTATGTTTATCTTTCTTACATTACAATTTCAGATATTATATAAATAAAACTACAAAATATAAAAATTCTCATTGATGTATATTCAAAGTTTTAGACTCTCCCAGTTGCACCTCTTCTCATAAAAATAGAAGAATAAAAACAAGTAAAAGTGATAGTAAAAGGATAAACTGAATAATGCTAGCTCAGTTCAGTTTAGTTCAGTTGCTCAGTCATGTCCAGCTCTTTGTGACCCCATGGACTGCAGCACGCCAGGCCTCCCTGTTCCTCACCCACTCCCAGAGTTTACTCAGACTCATGTCCATTGAGTCGGTGATGCCATCCAACCATCTCAGCCTTTGTCCTTCAACCCCAATCCCTTCTTCTCCTTCCTTCAATCTTTCCCAGCAACAGGGTCTTTTCAAATGAGTCATTTCTTCACATCACATGGCCAAAGTATTAGAGTTTCAGCTTCAGTGTCAGTCCTTCCAATGAATATTCTGGACTGAGTTCCTTTAGGATGGACTGGTTGGATCTCCTTGCAGTCCAAGGGACTCTCAAGAGTCTTCTCTTGAGATAACAATGCTAATATAAGGTTCTTGAATAATGCTAATATAACGTTAAACCTGCTAGTATAAATAATACGCTACATGTAGTTCGTTTATCATTACTGGTTATGCAACAGGCGTATCTCCCCTTTGTCACCAGCCTGGGATGCAAAGACAGGCCCCAATCCTATCCCTAAATCATGGGTTATTGAGGCCTCCCCAAGTCCCATTAGTTTTCAGGTACTCCATAGAGTTTAACCAGGATCCTGGAAGTATCCCTATGTGGTGTTTAGGCAAGATGCTGCACTCATACCCCTGTGATAGGATACCCTGACCTATTCATCAGTGTAGTGCTGATGTGATAGATGGGGTTCAACCTCTGCTCCTAGGAACTCCCTTTATATGCCACAGTCAATGCTCAGATCTTAAGACCCTAAGACTCCTCCACCTTCTTGGAAGTATAGACCTGGAGGCTGCTGCTGCTAAGCTGCTTCAGTCATGCCCAACTCTGTGCAACCCCATAGACGGCAGCCCACCAGGCTCCTCTATCCATAGGATTCTCCAGGCAAGAATACTGGAGTGGGTTGCCATTTCCTTCTCCAAGGCATGCATGCATGCCAAGTCGCTTCAGTCATATCTGACTCTGTGTGACCCTATGGACGGCAGCCCACCAGGCTCATCTGTCCACGGGATTCTCCATGCAAGAATACTGGAGTGGGTTGCCATTTCCTTCTCCAGACCTGGAGGAGCAGGTAGGAAAGAAACACCTCCCAACCCTCAATAGTGACTAGCCTATCACCAAGGACAGAAGGTTCTTCTTAATAAAGCATAAAAAAATAAATACTATGAAAGTTTGTTTGGTGAGAACTTCCCTCTGCAGTATTACATTTCTAGTAGCACATCTCAGAGCTGACAGCCACACAATACTATCTTATGATAATGTAGCTTTTTAAAGAACCATATAGCTCAAATATACTTTCACATTTACTTGGTGGATTTGAAGAAAAAGTTGAATACCACACTTGAATGTATTATAAAAAGAACACTTAAAAGGAAGCTACTCTAATTCTAGATATTTACCCAAGAGAAACAAAAACATGTCCACCGAAAGATTTGTGTAGGGCTTCTGGCTTCCAGTCCAGCATGTTCAGAGCTTGAAGTCATCAGGCCATCATAACAGCAAGCATGAAGCTGTAAACTCTGAAAATCAACTCTTCTTAGATTCATCAGAGAGTTGAGGTCACAGGGCAAGCCTTGTTAAAAAGAATGGAATGATCTGGTATGTTTCAAACGGGCTCAAAATGGGATTTTTCTTCAATTTTCACTGTGAGAACCTGGCAGAGCTTTTGGAGGTAAATCTCACAAAAGTGTGGCCGTGCCCCCAGAGGCCATAGCTCTCAGCTTTGAGCCCACAACCATTGGTCAGTTACAGTTCAGGGTATCTCAGCCCATACTTATTCCCATGGAGGCTGCTGCTCATGGGTTTCTGCTCCAGTAAGCGGTGGTTCCCTGTGCCTACGTGTGTGTCTCTCCAATTTTTGAAGGCACAAACACGAATTACTGTGTACATATTATCCTCATATCATCTTTACAAGTCTTCAATTATTTCCCCCCATTACAATGAAGAAACAAGCTAAGAAAGTTTGAACTGTACCTAAAGTCTGAAGCAAAGCCAGGCCTTGAGTCTAGGCTGAGCCAACTCCAAAGCCTGTTCTTTGAACCACCATACTGTATGGCCACACTCATTTCCAAACTCAGACTTAGAACCTGAGTAAATTAGCCACCTTCTGATGGTGGTAGTCGGGAAAGGACTTGAGGGAAGACATGGGTGGCAGATTGTTAAGGGAAAAAGCTATTACTTGTAATCCTAGACCTATTAATACTTCAGTATATCACCTTGCCTTGATAACTTTTTGAATAAAAGAAAAGAAAATGGACAGGCTAGATCCGGATTTTTCCCTTATGTTGGAATATATTATTGGGCTGGGCGGGATCAAAGAACACTGAGATTCTGTGGTGGTGGTGGTATGAATGTGTGCACACACAAGAGCGTATGTATTTTTCTAGGAAGGAGATCCAGGACTTTAGATTCTCAAGCAGGCTTAAATCCAAATAGTTTAAGAGGATCTCTAAGATCCCCCTGAACTCCAGGAGCCTGTGCACCTTTCATTTTAAGTCACAGTTCTTCTTTACCTTCATTTCCATCCATTATATAGATAACTTGTATTCCTCCCAAAATATAATATTTTAGAGGAAAAGAATAGGTATAACTTCACATTTTTGAAATATGATGCTTGAAAAGCTCTCTGGTGGATGTTTATACTGTGTCTAAAAATTGCATCTACATCTTTGAACAAATGCGCTGGATGGATAAATATATGGTCATTTTCCCTATCACAATTACCTAAAATATTACCTAGGTGTACTCATGTATATTCACTTTATATAGTTAGAGAAATTCTGGACAAAAGCAGAGGAGTAGAACTCAGCCGTTCACAGTTTCACAAACATGGTCAGTGTACATGAAGTTAGAAAATCTGAAATATTTTCTTTAGTGAGTTTTAAGAAACGTTTATAAACCAAAGTGAAAAACCTATTTCTCGCCCCCCCACCCCAACCTTGGAAGAAACACTTCCTATGTTCTGAGAGGAAATGTTTTGTTAAGCATTTTTTTAGCCAGTTATGACAAGAATCTTCACATACTCTCAGCGAAACCCTGAAATGAGTAAACAATCCAGAGCAAGATACTTAAGGCTGGATTTGTGAAACACAAGCATTCCATGAGGATTCTAAGAAATAGCTGGGGAGGATATTGGGCCTCCATTAGTTGTACATTTGGGACTTGATGGTGTTCACTGAATTTTCAATGGAGCTGAATCTCTCATAAGGACAGAAACTCGAGAACAAACAAGCTGTGATACACTGGTAAATGTTTCACAACTGAGTTTCCAAGAAAACTGAAAAGCCCTGATTTGTCGTGTTTGCTGATTTCTGAAAAACTTTCTGAGACAGCAAGAGTAAAAATAAACTTGTCTTGAAAAACAAAAAGCAGCCCTTGCTGTTAAGCAGGTTGAAAAGACAAATGTATAAAGTCAGCAAAGTTAGGGAACAAATTGCTTCTCCCAAGGTTACGTAGCTGTGAAATGTCATAACAATCTCCTCTATGAGTGATCACTACTTTCTCACCAATGACACACCCAGATGTCTTTGGTTGTTCCCAGTCGAGAACATAACCCCTAGTAAATCCCCACTTCTCCTAATCCTGCCTCAGAAACAGCAGCCAGCCCAAAAGGGATATCCCCTGCCCTTAGGCCATCCTCAGAATCCTCTGGCAGGACCCAGTGCTGCCACCATTCTCTGCGCCCCTTTGTCCAGGGTGGGTTCCAACAGAGCTTCTCGGAGTGAGCTGCCTTACTGTGCATCAGTCAGTAAATCAGAGTTTGCAGGAGGAGAAGGGGGTGACAGAGGATGAGAGGGTTGGATGGTATCAACGCTCCAATGGACTCAACCATCATGGCATCAACAATGGATGCCATGGGGTTGGATGAGCATCAACCATCCAACTCAATGGACACGAATTTCAGCAAACTCTCAGAGACAGTGAAGGAGAGGGAAGCCTGGTGTGCTGCAGTCCATGGGGCTGCAAAGAGTTGGACACGACTTCGCAACAGAACAACAGAACAACAACAGGCCAGAAGCCTTTGGCTAATCAGGTTTTAACACTTTTACACTGCTAATATTTCCACCAGGGCTGATTGTAAGCTACCAACTGCCGTGTCCCTGAACACAATTTGGAAAGAAATTAGCACAATCAACAGAAGCAGGTAAACCTGGCTCCACTGCCGCGGTTGCACTCTCAACAACCATAGAAGACAGATATTTTTAATCTCCACCCTATAGACAAGGAAACAGGCTCAGAGTTTGTATTAAACAATATAAATCGTTTAAGGTCACAAAGCTGGTGGCAGAATCACTATTTAAATCTGTGTTAATTTGATTAAAATACTAAGATCTTTTAACTAACTCCACACTTTAATATGTTCAAATATTGTCTCTTCTTATACGAATGTCATAGGTATAGTTCTTTCCATAGACTGCATATTCCATTGCTGATATAGACAGCATTTTATAATTCTCTTGTATATCTTTCACACACTGTATGGTAGCTGTGTAACTTTAGGCAAAATATTTATCATCTTTAAGTCTCAGCTTCCTCATCTATAAAATGGGGACAAATACAGTGCTTATTACATAGGACTGTTGAATGAATTTTAAAATTAATAAATGTATATTCTTTAGTATAATGACTTAGGTGAAAAGTGAAAGTGTAAGTCTCTCAGTCATGTCTGACTCTTTGTGACCCCATGGACTACATGTAGCCTGCCAGGCTCCTCTGTCCATGGAATTCTCCAGCAAGAATATTGGAGTGGGTAGCAATGCCCTTCTCCAGGGGATCTTCCTGACCCAGTGATCAGACCAGGGTCTCCCTCATTGCACACAGATTCTTTACCATCTAAGTATTTTAAAATATTTGTTATTAAAATTATAATGCTTAATATGTAAAGGGCTGAACATCATACTTATGGACATTCAACCTAACAAGGCTCTATAATTCTCTTTGAAAGACTTTTAGATTTTCATATACAGGTGAGAAGGTTTAAAAAAATCTTTCTTGGGAATTCCCTGGTGGTTCAGAGGTTAGGACTCCAAGCTCCACTGTCAGGGGCCAAGTTCACTCCCTCACTGAACTAAAATTCCACAAGTTGGGCAGCGCAGTCAAAAAATAAAAATAAATTAAAAATCTTTCTATTATCCGTTATCTATTGTTGCTTTACAAACCTAAACTTATTGGTTTAAAACCACAATGATGCACCATTTCCACATTTTTGTGGGTTGATTGGATGGTTCCAGTCTATGTAGTGTCACCTAAGGTCTCTCATTTGGTGACATTCAACTGCAAACTTGACTCAGACGCCTCGGTTTTCTTCCACCTGGAAGAAGTGTTGTGTCCTCCTCCAAGGTCATTTTGTGTGGCTTCTCTCTATAGCGTCATAGCCTAGACTTCCTCACACTGTGATATCTGGGTCCCAACATGGAGTTTTCTAAGAGAACAACTTGAACCTGCATGTTCTCAACAAGCCTTGTGTGTGTCTGATTTTTTAATGTCCTTTGACTACAGCCACTTATGAGGTCAAGCCCAGAGCCCTTGTGGGAGTGCATACACAAAGGCTTTAGTATTGAGAAGCCACCAGTGCAACAGCCTGCCACAGATTCCTATGCATATTCATGCATAAGTCTCTTTCAGAATCAATGAGACGATGACAAACAACTGATTTTATAGAGAGAGTCTTTAGTCTTCTGAATAATGAAAGCAGAATTAGAACTGACGAAAAGTTCCCATCAGTCATCCCCTGTGCCATGGGTGCGTGGCCCTATCACATGATGAAAATTTGGAAATAATGGCAACGCCATTTTAATGAGCTAGGGGCATAGGAATATATTATGATTCCACAGGTACCAATTTTAGTCTACCTCTTCATGGACAAAAAATAAGTGTCACAGGTTATCTAATCATCCATCTAACCACACACACACAAAACATCATCATCATTAGAGTTGCCATTATAATCATTACATTTTTATTAACATTTTCTCCCTGAAATTTCCATTTGAAATCCAATGGTAATTTTATTTTGAAATCAGTTCTAACTATGAATGGCTCCATTACATATTTTGATTCTGAAATCAGCCTCCCATGATAAAACCTGGCCTGTTTTACTTTTTTTNCAGAAAAACATCTACTTCTGCTTTATTGACTTTGCCAAAGCCTTTGACTGTGTGGATCACAAGAAACTGGAAAATTCTGAAAGGGATGGGAATACCAGAGATGGGGTCGCAAAGAGTCAGACACAACTGAGTGACTGAACTGAACTGCCATATCTTAAAACTCACCCCTTCTAAAATAAATCCTCCTTCTTGAATTATCTGGTGAAAGTTGCCTGGTTTTTGTTGTCGAAAGTGGTCTCCTAGAGAAGAAATGTGACCATCCACAGCCAGCCTCACCCTTTTCCCTCCCTCCGGGGAGAGCACCCAAGACAAGATAGCACCAAGACAGGAGAGCTTTGTTTTATTTTTCTGAATCTTCTGCAGGGAACATCATATTCCCCACAAGTAACAAGTCCCTAGGAAATGTTTTGTGGGAACTGAACCAGACCCCTCCTCCCCTCTCCCCACACTCAAGCTGTGATAACTGGTAGGTCCCCACCCCCAACGTGAGAATGATAATATGAAAGGTTCTTCCTAAAAAAAAAAAAAAAAATTGGAGAGAGAGAGAAAGACTGTGCTGTGAACTCTACATTTCTACCAGATACAAGCCATGGAAGGTCCCTGAAGGAAGGCTTCCTCTATGTTCATAACACAAAATTGCCATTGGCTAGGATCACTTGGTAGTCAAAAAGCAGGGCTGACTTTCTCCTTTTTTTGTTTTAAATGTGTTGAACAGCCTCTATTTTCCTTGCTNTACAAGCCATGGAAGGTCCCTGAAGGAAGGCTTCCTCTATGTTCATAACACAAAATTGCCATTGGCTAGGATCACTTGGTAGTCAAAAAGCAGGGCTGACTTTCTCCTTTTTTTGTTTTAAATGTGTTGAACAGCCTCTATTTTCCTTGCTTAGTAGGTAGAGCTAGGTATAAGGGTTAATCTGTGTCTTGCATTGCTCATCATTCCCTCCCTCAGTCATAGATTTCCAAGGAGAGAGATACATCTTCTAACAACTAACACCTACATAGTTCCCATCATCATTAAAAGTCATGCTATCAATGTAAAAAAATGCAAAAAGAGTAATTTATGATTTTTCAGTTGTACACACATACACAAATACACAGAAAATAAGCATGAAACAGAGATGTGCTTATACATATGTACACACACATGTGTACACAAAACATACCATTTACATATATATATACACACACACATACATATACACCAAAAATACCATTTACAACATGTGAAGATTTCAGATGCTGATTTTTCTCCTTTAAATTATTCCATTTGATAAAGTAGGTAATCTAAGATAGAGGAATCTATATTTATTTCCACATGACTCAGTAATCCTATTTTTCACAGTAAAAAAAGTCACTTACAAAAGAAAAAATTATTGTATTATTAGTTGAGACATAACCAAGTCTGTGTAAAGGTAGAACTGAGTTTTCAATACCGTACTAGTCATATGTGGTTATTTAAATCTGTTAATTAATTAAAATTAAATAAATTTAAAATTCAGTTCCTTGGTCACATTTCAAATGCTCACTAGCCATGTGTATCAGATGGTACAGAGCAGACATTTGCATCATCACAAAAAGTTCTACTGGAGAACTGCTGAGCCCAGAATAATGACCTCTTTGGATTCTTCCAAAATTAAATTTTGAAATTTATATGGCTAAAATTTAAAATTGATCACATTTTAGAAGAAAAGGGAATCTTCCTACACTATTAATGAGAATGTGAACTGGTACAGCTACTATGGAGAACAGTGTGGAGATTCCTTAAAACACTAAAAATAGAGTTACCATATGATCCAGCAATCCCACCTANAAAAAAAAGATACATACACCATTATCCTTGTTAAGAGATTTATGAGTCTTTGGTTAGATTTTTCCAACAAATATCATACTCTTACCCAAAAGGCAGTTTAATATGATATGGTAAGGTAATGTAGCCTATCAAACCCAATCTCCAAAAACACATTCTCTTGTTAGTAAATTGATCCTCCTCTGCATTTTGGTTAAGGTCTGTCTGCATATCTTTCTCCTTCACTTCGTTTACTCTCCAAGTTTATGTCCTATTTTTATCCTAATCCAAATCTAATACCTCAGTCAAAGATTAGACCAAGTCTTGACCCCTTAATAAATGCAAGTGCCCAAAAGAGAAGCACCAAGATAATAAATCATTCAAATGTATAACAGTGGTTTTCAAACCATCCTCTTGCCAAACACTGGCTTCCCCCATGTTGACCTGTGACATTCTAACTATTAAAATCTTAACATGGCAACTCTTCCCAATCTGCACATTCAAAAATGTAATTAGCAGATAAAAATTTTGATATGAAAGAATTCTTTCATATATTTAAAGTAAAACTTTAATGTCATCTAGTACCAACCAGATGACAAAATGAATGTATCAATAAATGAATATTCAGTTCAGTTCAGTTCAGTGGCTCAGTCGTGTCCGACTCTTTGCAACCCCATGAATCACAGCACGCCAGGCCTCCCTGTCCATCACCAACTCCCAGAGTTCACCCAAACTCACGTGCCTCGAGTTGGTGATGACATCCATCACTAAATTTTACACAAGCATTATCATCACTTGAAAAGAATATTCCCTGTTGTACATGAATATGTCAACATTCTAACTATCCATTAGCTTCTTTTGAGTTTGGTTAGAAAGAATAAGTTTCTGACAAAAGCTCAAAGTTCACTAAAAATTGAGTTTCTTTATTCAATGTTTTAGCATTAACCTTGAGTTTTGACATCCCCACCAAAGTATCATTGTCATATGAAATCATACAGAAACGATCAGCCTTCCAACCCACTATTATCTCTCATTTTTAAAATGCAATATGTATTTTTCATTTTCCAGCTGTAAATTCTTCAAAATGTATGTATAGCTATGATTTTCCAGTCTTTGTATCCTCCACACCACTTATATCACATTACTGACATATCAGAGATGCTTAATAAATATTTATGACACTTATTTCTACCATTAAATGACACCCTTCAACTTTAGACGATCTACAGTTTTAGATCTACAGTTTTCTACCACATAACCGTACATGTCTTCCCAGCACCAATCCTAGCTGCTAATCTCTTGAACAGCATAAAGAATAACTGCAGACCCAAATTTTGCTTTGCCTGTTTCCCACAGTGTATTCAGTTTATCTCCTCACTCTCAGTACTGAAAAATAAACAAAAGAAAATGGTAACTTCACCCACTTCCTCTATGGCAGCCAGAGCTCTGGAAACCCAACATGCAATGACTGAGAATAAGAACAGCATCAATAACATAAGGAATAATAATTACCAGGACTTACCTCGTGGTCCAGTGGCTAGGACTCCACACTCCCAGTGCAGGGGGCCAAGGTTCAATCCCTGGTCAGGGAACCAGATCCCACATGCCACAACTAAGAGTTTGCACACTACAACTAAAAAAAAAAAAAGATCCTGCATCCTACTGTAACAAAGACCCCATGAGCCGCAACTAAGACTCAGCACAGCCAAATAAATAGAATACTAAAAAAAAAAATACTAATTTATTTTACTAGGAGCATAATTTATTTAGGCATTGTACTAAGCATTTTACAAGGATCACCTTGTTTATTCCCATTAATGCACTTAGAAGGTAGGTTTTGTAATTGGATGACTGCTCTCCATTAACCCTAAAGTAAGTCTGCATAGAAGAGAAAAGTAAGCCTGCATGGAAGAGGCCCTGCAAATGGGATAAGAAAGAAACAGCAGCCTCGATAACTAAACCCCAGACAGGCGGGAGAACAACCCAGCTATCATATGTTCCTACTCTCTTACCTTTGTTACAACTTAGAAGAAGAGGGAGCATTGTGTGTATATGGAGGAACATGAACCCTGAAAGGACTAAGACTGTTTCCACAATAGATGAACTGAGGATTCATAATAGAAATTTATATCAGTTATGGAAAAGCAAATGTGTATTTGCTTTTATTATTTATAAAAGTAATGTGTATTTTATAATGTGTATTACAGGGGAAACCCATGCTGGCTCAGTGATAAAGAACTCATCTGTCAAAGCAGGAATTTCAGGAGACATGTTTGATCTCTGTGTCAGGAAGATACCCTGGAGGAGAGCATGTAAACCCATCCCAGTATTCCTCCAGTATCCCAGAATTCCATGGACAGAGGAGCCTGGGGGGCTACAGTCTATGAGGTCACAAAAGAGTTGGACACGACTGAGCAACTAAACATTTCTTGCACATCTGAGATTCTAGACCTAGGTAATGATATCACTCCTATGATTCAAGGGGCAGGTAAAAAGCTGAGATTCAGACATTTGTGCAAGACCATACAGATATTCATTGATGGTATCTGATTAGAAGCCATAATATTTGAAACCACACTTTACTCTTTTGAACATTGGATACATATAAATTTTACAAATTTAATGGAAATATTTTGACATTAAAAATGTAACCTGCCTCAGTATCATTTCTCCCTGAAGTTATGTCCTTCCTGCATATCTCTGGGTCACCAAAAAATAAAGGCATAAATGGATCTGGATAATAGCTCTGTCCTATAGAAATATAATCCAATCTAAATA
Organism: Neotragus pygmaeus; assembly: GCA_006410875.1. Classification (NCBI taxonomy): domain Eukaryota; kingdom Metazoa; phylum Chordata; class Mammalia; order Artiodactyla; family Bovidae; genus Neotragus; species Neotragus pygmaeus. The sequence goes on from SJYV01000944.1 coordinate 308,812, forward strand.
TAATTTAAAAATTTTTAACAGCCACAAGTAGAAAAAAAACTTCAAAAACAGAAGTCAAAATTAATTTTCATAATATATTTCCTTTGCTGCTGCTAAGTCACTTCAGTCGTGTCTGACTCTGTGCGACCCCATAGGCGGCAGCCCATCAGACTCCTCTGTCCCTGGCATTCTCCAGGCAAGAACACTGGAGTGGGTTGCCACTTCCTTCTCCAGTGCATGCATGCATGCTAAGTCGCTTCAGCCGTGGCCGACTCTTTGCAAATCTATGGACAGCAGCCCACCAGACTCCTCTGTCCACGGGATTCTTCAGGCAAGAATACTGGAGTGGGTTGCCATTTCCTTCTCCAAATGGACTTCTAGAACTAGGTTTTTAGAAATGAGTGTGTGTGTGTGTTTAGTCACTCAGGCATGTCCGACTCTTGCAACCCCATAGACTGTAGCCTGCCAGGCTCCTCTGTCTATGGGATTCTCCAGGCAAGAAAATTAGAGTGGGTTGCCATGTCCTTCTCCAATATATTTCCTTTAAAAATAACCAAAATATTATCATTATCAATATTTTAAATTTTCAAATAAATTATTCTACATTTGTTTTTACACTAAGTCTTCAATTCTGGTGAGTATTTTACAATAAAGGTGAAGGTAAGGGTGAAGGTAAAGTCGCAGCCAACTCTTTACTACCCCGTGGACTGTACTAGACTTCTCCGTCCATGGGATTCTCCAGGCAATACTGGAGTGGGTTGCCATTTCCTTCTCCAGGGGATCTTCCTGACCCAGAGATCTAACCGGGGTCTCCCACATTGGAGGGAGACGCTTTAACCTCTGAGCCACCAGGCATTTCCTTTTTACACTAACAGACATCTCAATTCAAATCAGCCACATTTCAAGCACTCAACAGCACGTGAAGCTAATGGCTACCTTTGGACTGTGCTAACCTAGATCGAATACAATAAAGCGGTCATTCTAATTCATCACAAAGGACGCTTTTTGACCCCGAGTCACGTTTTCCCCAGACACTCCTTCTTCCATAAAGTGCCATGCCCAGCCCTTGCATCCCTTTCCCAGAACCTTATCTTCCTTTGAAAAAAAATTCTCAGAATTCTGGGGAGTCAAGCTTAGCCTTTTGTTTTAGTAAGACAATTTTTACTTGAAATTTTCTTCCCTCACTTTTATTAACAGCTTTATTGAGGAATAATTGGCATATAAAAACTCACTTTAGTGAGAAATTACTCTGTTTTAGTAAGGACAAGAGTTCCTCGGGTCTTTTCTGCCTGTCTTGTATTATGCTAGCTTTTATTAATAACCCTGGTGAAGTCTTGCAACCTATGAGGAAGTGCTGTCAGTATTATTTATCCCATTTCATACGTCAGGAAATTGAGGTTTAGAGGGCCAGTGTGACTTGTCACAGTTATCCGCGGGTAAGTGAAGCACCTGGATTCAAAACTTGGCAGGCTGCCTCCACTAAGCAATCTTGTCTTCAGGCTGCTGCTGCTGCTGCTAAGNTTTCATACGTCAGGAAATTGAGGTTTAGAGGGCCAGTGTGACTTGTCACAGTTATCCGCGGGTAAGTGAAGCACCTGGATTCAAAACTTGGCAGGCTGCCTCCACTAAGCAATCTTGTCTTCAGGCTGCTGCTGCTGCTGCTAAGTTATGTCAGTCATGTCCGACTCTGTGCAACCCCATAGACAGCAGCCCAGCAGGCTCCCCCGTCTCTGGGATTCTCCAGGCAAGAACACTGGAGTGGGTTGCCATTTCCTTCTCCAATACATGAAAGTGAAAAGTGAAAGTGAAGTCTCTTAGTCGTGTCTGACTCTTAGCGACCCCATGGACTGCAGCCCACCAGGCTCCTCCGTCCATGGGATTTTCCAGGCAAGAGTACTGGAGTGGGGTGCCATTGCCTTCTCCGTGTCTTCAGGCTACCTACCTGTAAATGCCAATAAGACCTAGGTTTATGTTGCAGCACCATAAAACGCTAGAAGCAGAGCTGAGGAAGTGCTAGAGCACTGTGATATTATTACCTAGAAAAACAGAAGAAACAGAGAAATGCGGGCTTCTGGCTAGTCGAGCTAAGCTCCCTTTAGAAAACACCTCCTCACTCACAGAGGCCTATTTGACTTTTTTGACTCTGTGGTCTCTTGTGGGCTTCCCTGGCGGCTCAAGATGGTAAAGAATCCGCCTGCAATGCGGGAAACCAGGGTTTGATTCCTGGTTGGGAAGATCCCCTGGAGGAGGGCATGACAACCCACTCCAGTATTCTTGCCTGGAGAATCCCCCCACACAGAGGAGCCTGGCGGGCTACAGTCCATGGGGTCGCAAAGAATCTCTTGTAAACTTAATATTTGTAAACAGGAACTTTACAATAATTCTGTGTTATTTTTGCTGTGTAATGGAATGCATCCACATTACAAGCTGGAAGTACATTATGAAACAGAAAAAAGCTAGAACATCATGTTTCATGTTCTCCTCTCATAACATACTCAAGAACTTTTGAAGCTATTCTCTGAATTCCATGACATGCATTCTCCCTTCAAGAACAATTGCTAGAACATTTGTGAAGCGTGAGCTCCACCAGAATCTGCCATCTAAAGATGATCTCTTCTGCCTAACCTGGCAGCCACNATCCTCTGAACCATACATTCATCAGCAGCCTACACCCACGCCCACAGGCAGCACCAGACAGCCTGTGCATCCTCGGCAGCTGGGGGAATGAGAGGAAAGCACGCGGCGGCCCGGTGGCCGAGAGAACAGACTGTGAGCTCTTCTGGGAATTTTGAGGAACATCCAGGAGTCATTGGGAAACATCTGGAGGGTCCACAGAGGCCGTACAAATAAAATCGGAGAAATAATCTACAGGTTGTGAGCCTAATTTTATTCCCAGCTTTGTGTTACTAGGCATACAAGCATATCTCTTTACCCGTTATTCAGACTCCAACTTATTTGCTCAGGGTCACTAAATTATTTTTTCCAACCGCAGGAAGAAAAGGAACATGTCAGTGGAGAAGGGGCTAAGGGAGACATCTGTGTAGGAGATCCCAGGGAAGGATGGGCAGCGGGGAGGATTGTGAAGTTGTGTCCACAGGGACACACTTTCTGACAATGATAAGTCCTGACCCTGAACCTGAGCAGATAAATGCTGAATGGAAGCCTCCCTGTAGCCAATTTAGGCAATGGTATTTTGCCAATTAATCATTATCAGTACAAGTGAGAACAAATGATTCCCTCTAACAAAGTTTAATAGGAAAGTTTTATCAGAATTTTTTATAATGTCTCATGTTTCTTTCATAGAAATTTACCTAACTCCTCAGTCTTATAGCTGAGCAAGTAGTGGGTTACATTTGTTTCAGAAATTCAAATCGTGTTGTACAAATAATCAGGAAAATGATTCATCCTTTCAGATTTCCACAAACTGCAACTGAGCTGCCAGAAAGACCAACACCAGGAGCATTTTTCCACAAGAGGGCGCCAGAAACTGCCGTTTCTTAATAACATAATCTTGCCGAACAAGTGAATATTTCTGAGTTTAAAGACAAGGTTAAACTGGCCTGGAGAATTCCATGGACTGTAGAGTTCACGGGGTCGCAAAGAGTCAGACACGACTGAGCGACTTTCACTCACTCTCGAAAGAGAGGAGTCAGATGTATCCGTTTCATATTGCTTTTTGCTAATGCTTAAATAGTTTTGAAATCTCCATAATAGTTCAGGATGTTAAATATGTAAATAGCAACATTTGAGCAAGGGAGATCATGGTGTCATTCTTCTTGAGATTGCCTTGCTTGTACAGTGGGGGTTTTGTAATGAATTAATTTTAATAGGTTTTCTCCACTTAAACAGTGACTTAGGATAGTGTTTCAATTATAATCACAGGTCCATATCCTTTTATGCAATGGCCAAACTGTTACATTAAACAACAGAAAATGAAACAAAGTATCTATTATGGTATGTCATTATTAACTTGCTAAGGAATGCCAAGTTTAAGGATTTGGCTTTTAAAATGGCATTGTAGAATACAGATAGAGTGCTTTAGAATATTCTATTAAAAAAATAGAGAGCAACAAATTTGTTTGGGGAGGGAGGCAAAAATATATTCCAAATTACAATAGAAATGGATTTAAATAAACCTTTTTTTTAAAAAAGAAAGAAGAAAATGGCAATAGTACTGAGGAGAGAAGAACCAAGATACTTTCAACAGGAAAATGTCAAGCTGGTGATTCTTAAGACAGGTACACACAGTAAGTTTTATTCAGATTACTCAGTCTCCCACATTTGTATTATTCTTACATTTAAACAGTAACAGTATCAATGAGCTATGTTCCTTCACTGTCCCCTGTATTTCTCCTTTCAGCACTTAAAACTGTAACCAGAACATCAGACCTTTTGTATGAAGGATGGGGAAGAAGAGCATGTGGCTTCTAAGTTGATTCAACTGTGTCCGACTCTTTGCGACCCTATGGACTGTAGCCTGCCAGGCTCCTCTGTCCATGAGATTCTCCAGCCAAGAATACTGGAGTGGCATTGCCATGCCCTCCTCCAGGGGATCTTCCCAGCCCAGGGATTGAACACGCGTCTCCTGTGTTGGCAGGAGGGTTCTTAACCACTAAGCACCACCTGGGAAGCCTGGGGAGTATAGTACATAGTCCTAAAGGCTTGGTTTGAGCTACTCAAACAGACACAGAGAATTCAAAAGAGCAAATAGCTCACATTAAAACAGTGTGTTTACCTCCTACAGAACCCACAGGGCAGTGGAAACTTGGAGTGGATCCCATTTAATTCATTTCCCTATGTATTAGCTAGCTATTGTCACATAATAAATTACTCAAATGGATAGTGATTTAAAACAACACAGCTCCATTACTAACAGCTTCTTTGGGTCAAATATGCAGCAAAAGCTCAACCAGTGGTTCTAGCTCAGGGTCTCATGAGGTTGCAGGCAAGATATTAGCCCAGGCTGTAGTTATCTGAAGGCTTGACTGAGGCTAGAAGATCCACCTCCAAGATTTCTCACTCAAAAGGCCTCACCTATGGACCTCTCCAATAGAGCTGATTGAGAGTTCTCATAACAGGCAGCTGGATTCTCCCAGACTGAGTGGTCCAAGAGGGCAGAGCAGAAGTCACATATTTTTTACAACCTTGACTACAAAGGGAAAGAAACGGGAAAGGGAAGTCACTCAGTCATGTCCATCTTTGCGACCCCATGGACTATAGCCCACCAGGCTCCTCCGTCCATGGGATTTTCCAGGCGAGAGTACTGGAGTGGGTTGCCATTTCCTTCTCCAGGGGATCTTCACCCAGGAACTGAACCCAGGTCTCCTGCATCATAGGTAGACGCTTTACCATCTGAGCCACCAGATAAGTCTACAAAGACACACTCAGTAAATTCTATAATATCAGACTGGTTACATAAGTCAGACTTTTCTGAAGTGGGAGGAAACCACACAAGGACTTGAATACCAGGGGGCTAGAATCATTGAGGACTGCCTTGAGAGACGGTTCCATGCCCAGCTCCTCTAGATACTCATGTTCTACATATGCATGGCACTCCCAAACAGCCACCAGAGATGTAAGCAGGCATCTCAGCCAAGAGTCCTTTTCTCTCTTCCTCCCACAGCCTCTGATTCTCTTTATGCCCCTTTTCTCCTCAGGCTCATATCTTTCAACCAGACCCACAGAGTCTGTCACTGGATCTCCCCTTATTCAGATCCTTAATGTTTCACTGCCACATCATTCCAGAGCTTTCCATCGCTGAGAGGAGAAGAAAAGGGAAAACAATTTTTCACTGAGATCAGTCTTTTAAAAGAGTCTCAGTATAAAGCCATTATCAACTTCATATGGCCAAAATACAACTTTCAGTGTATCTCCTACACTTGATTATGCTAAAGAATATCTGTCTCCTCCTCGAGTCAGATTTCAAAAGACACCCTGTTTTCTTGGCCTCAATATGAGTCAGGCTCCAGGTCGGATGGGGGAGGGGTTGTGGAATGAGGAAGGGGGAAAAGGAAACAAAAACCATATAACTATGCAACAGTTGCAATACAAAAATTACTAGTAAATTACTCCTTTGAGTACATCTTACCTGATAAAATATATACCCTCCAAATGCAAACAGTGCCTACTTGTTTGCCACTTTAATCCTAGTACTGGCCACAGTGTCTAACACATAATAGATACTCTGTTAATCATTTAGTATAAAATAGGCAGCCCGCTCAGTCTTCTAAGCCTGTTAGACACTTTGCCAGTCCCCGTCCCCCTGGCTTGCACTTTCTCTTAAGGTTTGTCTGCATCCTGCTGCACTCAGTATGCCAGCAAATTTGGAAAACTCAGCAGTGGCCACAGGGCTGGAAAAGGTCAGTTTTNGTTTCAGCTTCAGCATCAGTTCTTCCAATGAATATTCAGGACTGATTTCCTTTAGGATGGACTGGTTGGATCTCCTTGCAGTCCAAGGGACTCTCAAGAGTCTTCTCCAACACCACAGTTCAAAAGCATCAATTATTCAGCACTCAACTTTCTTTACAGTCCAACTTTAACATCCATACATGACTACTGGAAAAACTATAGTCTTGACTAGATGGACCTTAGTCGGCAAAGTAATGTCTCTGCTTTTTAATATGCTATCTAGGTTGGTCATAACTTTCCTTCCAGGAGTAAGCGTCTTTTAATTTCATGGCTGCAGTCACCATCTGCAGTGATTTTATAGCCCAGAATGCATGGAAATATTTAAATAAGAGTTTATCTTTGCTGCTTAAAATGTTTGTGCTGAAGAAGTCTGGGGAGTTGGCGCAAAGGGCATTCAGGTTCATTGTCAGTGGGTGACAAGTTCACTGTCACAGGTGAGAAGCCTGCCGGCTTCTGTCCCCAGGTGTGAGGAGGGCACAGCAGGAGGTGTCCGGGGGCCTGGCATTTGGTGGCCTAACCTTGGTTGGCTTCCTGGAAGAGAGTTCCTGTGACAGCCAGGTTTCAGCCTAGCTTTCAGCGGGAGTGTGGGGAGCCCCGCATAGAGCTGTTTTTCCACTCAATGAATTGAGGGAGGAAAGAGCAACAAAGTGCTTCCCCTGAGCAAGAATCATGAGTCTTGGCAGGAGAATGCTGGAGTTAGCAGGGACCAGCACTTAGGTCTTCATGACCCAGATAATCATGATGATGTGATCACTAATCTAGAGCCAGACATCTTGGAATGTGAANTTACCTATTAACTATACTTCAATAAGAAAAAATAATAATTAATTTTTTTAAATGACCACCCTTTGGCTAGGTCATTTTGTCCAGGGCCGAGGTATGATCACAACAGTACATTCCAACTATTAATAATGGCTATTAATATGAAATCTTTGATTTTTAGAAAGAAAGCTAGTATTGCCATATCAGCTGCTCTTAAGTTATATTTAACAGAAATGATGTAAAGTTAAAGTGCATGGGTCTATGGGGATTTTTTTTTTAAGCTCGTAATTTCTCTCATGTAAAAGAGGTTCTATAATTTAAAAAAAATTAATGCTATTTTGCCAAGTGAAATCATTTACTTATTTCTGTGTTAATGTAACAACGCAAGTGTGATTCCAGGTAGCCAGAACACAGATATTTTGAGATTCTATCTGCCACATCATTCAGTCCTTATTATAGCAGAAAGTATGACTAAACTACTTATAGCAGGATGTGAAATAGGATGTTTTTTGTGGACTTCAAATCTGGACAACAGTGAAGAAATGCATGAACATCCTACATGCTATACACGGCCGCGCAGTGCGGCCAAGGGAGTCGTGAAACCAGCACACCCGATGGCCCACTGGGGAGAACACGGACCAGGAAGGAGCCCAGCGGGACCAGTGGTTCGCGTTTGCAGTGACGAGCCGGGCCTGGAAGCGTGAGGCTCCCCGCGTCCTCTCTCTGGGGCCTGACTTGGCAGGAAAATCACCTGCGTCTAGTGCTAGGGCAGGAGCCGGGACGGGAAATACGAAAAGTGCCGGCCAGCAAGTGCTGCAAGGAAACCACCGTGCGGGGACCGCCACGCGGGAGGAGAGGGCGGAGAACTCACAGCACCCACCAGCAAAAGAGAGCGGACGACAGACGTCTGCCAAAGGGGCGGGCAAGCAGCTCCGAACACCATCCCGGAAGGAAGGCCGACGCCCGGTGGTAACGACCCAGAAGGAATATCCAGAACAGCCAACGATTCTGGTGTAAACGCTTTACATCAGTTGCACCACCGATCCTCACGACCGCAAATCACTATGAAAATGAGGTCACTGAAATAACTATTAATTATTGAATAATTTAAATAATTAAAATGATCATCGTCACTTTAGAGACGAGGAAGCTGAGACATTACGGAGTTATAACCCAGGTCACAAAGCTGTGAGTGGCACGGGATCGAGCACCAGGTATCTAAGTCCAGAGTCCACGCTCAACTGCTGGACCTTCCTTGCCTCCCTGTCTCCCCTCCACTGCTCATCAGACTCCCTACCTGCACAAAGAAAGAGTTCGGCACAGCATCGTGAGTGGGGAAGAAGTGGAAGAGGGTTTGAAAAAACAGAGGGGAAAATTTTACATTGGAAGCAAGATTAAGACGTTGCTTTAGAACGGACTTCTTTTTTTTACACCTGTTAATGACTGACAAGCTACAAAGTCTGTTTGAAATGCTGGCAAATACTGGAGAAGGAAACGCCTAAAAATCAGGTGTGGGAGAGGAATAAAGCTGTTTTCTGACTGCATACCCCTGAACTCCGAGCAGTTGATAAATATTTTGTTTTTGTAGTTATTTTTAATAGTTTGAAACTGACAAGTTTGTGCTTATAGCTCTGCCATGCACATTGATAAATAAACTCATCAAAGTGGAGCCAAGATTAATTTTAGTCATAGGTTTATCAATATATGAATCTGAAAGGACCTTGAGAAGCCATCCATCTATAATCCTTTCAACAGACTGTGTTAAGTCTAAACCAAAAATGAAAAATGGCTGGGCATACTCTGTAAATGAAATAGATAGGAAAAATGACTAATTGCCATAGAAGTTTTCAAAGGGTAATTGAAACTTAATGAGTATCTAGTAACACAAAAGAATAAACTAATAGAATATCTATTTGCATGCCTTTTCAAATTTTAAAAGTTCAAAATTTGCAACTCCAAAAATTATATTTCCTTATCAATCAATTCATCCTTTCGCTTCAATCCTGGCAGTAAGATAAATGACTTAAAACAAACTAATAAAGACTGTAGGATAAATGGAAAAATATTCTAACTTCCAGGAAACCACAACTTACAAAAGTTTGAAATTGGACAAAGAAACTTTCTCTTTTGTCTACCCCCTAGAAAAACATAAATCTTGAAAATTCAACAGATTTTCCAAATGAGATTTCAAATGTGCAATATCAGATTACACATGAAAACTCTCTCAATAGTTACTGAGGGGGAAAAAAAATCTGTCAAAAACACACTGATATTTCAGACCAGATAATGTTTACCTGAAAGTCTGCTCATTATGGTAAAACTTGATCAGTATTTTTTAATTTAGTAAANAAATGAGATTTCAAATGTGCAATATCAGATTACACATGAAAACTCTCTCAATAGTTACTGAGGGGGAAAAAAAATCTGTCAAAAACACACTGATATTTCAGACCAGATAATGTTTACCTGAAAGTCTGCTCATTATGGTAAAACTTGATCAGTATTTTTTAATTTAGTAAATGACTTTCCTAAGACATTTCACCTTATAAAAATGGTCTCAAGAAGAATTTCGTGTTAGAAAATCAAAAATGTCTATAGAATCTTTAAAGTTGACTAATCTTAAAAAAGAGGTAATCTCTGGAGAAGAAAAAAGAAGCATAAAGACCTGAGATAATTTCAAAGGGCTGAAAAAACCCTAAACAGTGGCTCAGTGTGGGGTTTGCAATTATGCTCATAGAAGGCACAAACAAAATAGCTACCTCATCTGCCTTTCTTCCTGACTTAGTGTAATTTTCAAATGTAATATAATATGCTTTCCTAAAATTAACTTTATCACTAGCTTCCCATTTTCACCTGAGTGCAAAACTTAAAGGTGCCAATTCTAACTTTTTGGCCTAACAGCCATAAAATACCTAGGCCACACCCCCAGATATTCTGATTTGTAACTGATCTTGGGTAGACCCTAGCTGTTAGTATTTTTCAGTAGTCTCCCTGAGATGAGAACCACTGCTCTGTCTTATTTGCATATGCATATATGTCTCAGTTTTCCTTTACTAAAAATACCTTCAGTCCAAACCAAAAGCGAGTAGAGAGACGTAAACCTCCAGTTAAGTCTTCAAGTAGAATTGGTCTTGTATGTTCAACATTCCTGCAGTTCTGCAATTGTGCCCTTTCCCAGCCATTCGCTGTAGTCTTCCCCGCATGATATATATCACAATTGTAAATTATAACTTTTATAGTGAAAATGAAAGTGAAGTCACTCAGCCATGTCCAATCCTTTGCGACCCCTTGGACTGTAGCCTGCCAGGCTCCTCTGTCCATGGGATTTTCCAGGCAAGCGTACTGGAGCAGATTGCTATTTCCTTCTCCAACGGATCTTCCTGACCCAGGGCTGGAACCCAGGTCTCCCACATTGTAGGCACACACTTTACCATCTGAGCCATCCTAAATAGAAATCTAAAGCTGTTTTATAAACTGTTAAACACATTAGGTGCCCAAATACTTGGTACTTTTTGAGCCTTTGATAAAACTGAAATTAGAACATTGTTTTTACTTCAAATGACCCTTCTTGCGCATTTATCTACTATTCATTGGAAAGACACTTTTTGTAATAACATTTGTATTCATATGCATTCATATTATTTCTATGGATAGTCCATTTTAAGCTGCCATTGGTTAAACAGTAGTTGATGGTTCTTCAGTTGCTTGATTTGGACCTGAGCCCAGTCCTCATTGCTTTCAGAGAAGCTCTAAGGCAGCTATAATCAGAGTTTCTGAGTCCAAATAATAGTTTCTTGTCTCATTTGCGACCTTAGCCAATCATTATTTCAACTGAATTGTCACTTGGTAAGAGAAACCAGAGAAAGCTCATTCTCCAATTATAATATGCCATGCAAACTACATGGTGATGGCCAAGAGAGAAATGGAAACCATAGGGAAATTCAATTTCTTTTTTTTAAATATCAGGGTGGTTTTTCAATCAGCAAGTTCATTCAGTCTTTCATTCAACTGCTGATCTTAAAATTAAGTATTAAGTGCTGATACCTTTTATTCAACAGAAATAACCCTGATTTTTTAAATCAGCACTTATGTTATCACTCATGCATTTTCTCATTCCCATGGCAAATTTATGAAGCAGAACATCCACCTTTTATAGACTGATAAGGTGACGCTCAGAGATATTTAATGATTTTTTTTTTTAGTGGCAAAGAGAAAAATTATGGCAAGGCAGGACCTAATTCTTAAATTCTAATTCTTACTTCTTCCCTAATGTAAATGTTAACATATGTGAGTCAAAAGAAGAATTGTTACTCTCAGTAATTGATCAAAAAAAGTATTATTATTTGCCTAGCCCTATGTCATCAGGCCCTACAAGGATCTAAAACAGTAATAAAAAAATGACCTCATAGACTTTACAGTCTGGTTGAATCTAGCTTTTTTTTACTAATCTCAGCAAGTTAATTTAAATTTTCAGCAAGTTAAATTTTAAATTCTGATTTTTTTCAGTTAACATTTTCAATAACACCATGGTGGGTATTTCCTTCTTGGAGAAAGAAATGGCAACCCACTCCAGTATTCTTGCTCAGGAAATCCCACGTACAGAGTCTGAGCCTGGTGGGCTATAGTCCTTGGGGTTGCAGAGTCGGACACGACTCAGCAACTGAGCACGCATGCACGTAGTGGATATAACCAGACAAACAAGAATGTGAGAAATACTACAGAACTAGTGATCCAATTTTTTTCAACAAATGAAAAGCATGGGGGAAAAGAGGGAAAGAAGGCAATGGATTAAAGACTGTTAAGGAAAAAGTTGACCAAACTTAATGTGTATTTTGTTTAGATCCTAATCTGAATAAGCCTACTAAGGGAATATGACCATTGGGCATTTCATGAGAGCAAAGAATCATTAATTTTTTTAAAGGAGTTATAATGTACTTAATCACATTTTTAAAATGCTCCTTCAACTTTTAGAAATAAAATTTAAAAGTTAGCAACCAGCTAACAATGGCTAGCCTTTCATATGTTCCAAGGACTATCCGAAGTATATTACATGTATTATCTCATTTAAAACTTATAACACTACACACTGAGTCCCACTTTACAGATGAAAAACTGAGATTCTGATTCCTTAAGGGTAATAACCCAAATCAGAGAGCTATCAAATGTCTGAGCTGGTATTTGAATCCAAGTCTGATCATAAAGCTCATGCCTTAATCAATTAGTTAATTGTAGTAGTTTTGGGGTTTTTTTGTAGTTAATTGTGTCGTTTTGTTTGTGTTTTGTCTAGTGCAGCACAGGCTATGCTTTGAAAGACTGAAGGAATAAAGAAACTTTGTAATTTTCATTCTAAAACCTGAACAATAAAAACTTTTACTGCTGCTGAGTATGTAAGAAGTGTCTCACAAAGTACAACTCGGATTTTCTCTTGATTGTCACTGTAAGGAATTTGAGGAATTTCTTACGGGAGGCAGAAACATTGTTCTTCTCCCAAATTGGTTCTATAAATTCAGCAAGTTGAGTGAACACATTTAAGAACAAGGGCTGTGGCAGAACAAGCATTTAAATCACGTCAACTTCAAAATGCGTTGTGCTCTCTAAATCCTTTTGATCATTAAGCAGCAGTAAGTGGATGTCTAAATTAGAACATTTGGAAAAATATTTTCCAGAAAGTGTGTAAGAAATATTGCTTCTCTGAATTGAATAAATTTCCCCCTGTAATTTATTTGAAGGCAGATAAGCCACTGCTCCAAGGAGATAGCCTATTGTCATTAATGTATTGAATCCTTTACTATGTTTTAGAAAATAATTGGATGTGCTAAAACTTGAGGGGCAGAGAGATAGTATTGAAGAGATGGTACTCAGAGATTTAGAACCTGCAATGTCCTTCAAATGAACACATTTGTCCTAACATTGCCCCCGTTTGGGAAAGTACTGTGAACTGGCATTAATGCATTTTTTTAAACTTTGGAAGAGAAGAAAGAGCCTGATCTCCAGCCATCCTCTTCTCCATATTTGTACCAAAGTAGTATGTGCATATTATTCAGCATAACAAGGCTATGCACATGAACAATTTGTGTTTATAAAATTTGTGTAAGAAAGCACCAGCAGAGACGCATTATATCCATCCTAGAGTCCCAGTTACTGGCTGTTATCTCCATCTCTAGCAAAAAAAAAAAAAAGGTAATCGCATGTGAATTTGCAGATGAAAGGAAGTACTTCTCTTAGTACTTTCTTCAGATAGTGAACTTTTAGATCTCTTACCAAAGATTCATGGAAATTTAGAACTGGAAATGGTTCTAGAAACCATCTAGTCAAACTGTCTTATTTTTCACATAGAGAACACAACCTCAAAAAGAATAGATAATTTGCCTAATGTAGCAACAGTGAGTGAGTGAACAGTGAAAGTCACTCAGTCATGTCCAACTCTTTGTGACCCCATGGAAATCTCCAGGCCAGAATACTGGATTGGGTAGGTTTTCCCTTCTCCAGGGCATCTTCCCAGCTCAGGGATCAAACCCAGATCTCCTGTATTGCGGGCACAAACCCACATCTCCCACATTGCAGGAAGATTCTTTACCAGCTGAACCACAAGGTAAGACCAAGAATATGGAGTGGGTAGTCTATCCCTTCTCCAGCGGATCTTCCAGACCCAGGAATTGAACCAGGATCTCCCGCATTGCGGGCAGATTCTTTACCAACTGAGCTATCAGGGAAGCCAGTGTAACAATAGCATTGGTGGACTAAGACAAGAGCTGGGACTAGCACTAAAGCCTCTTCATTTCCCAGGACCATCTGGAGCAAGGGACTGCCTGGATATCTTGGGACATGTAAACTTATATCTTTAAGTTTATACTTAAACCATCAGGGTAACAGTGGACATCTTAGCTAAATCTTGCTTTATGAAATAAAGACTTTAAAACCACTTTATGTCATGAGAGTAGCCCAGCTCTGCAAAATATTTTTCTCCTTTTCAAAATGAAAACATTAATAACACATATAGAAAATATTTAGAAAGAACTAGTGACAGTTTTTTTTTTTTAAGAGGCAATGTATATCAAACTATTCTATAAAAAATGGCCAGCATTGAACACTGCATACATTTTAAAATATACTTCCACCAGGAAAATTCTTTAAGGAAGTCCTGTAATTTAACATTTCTGAACAATACTGGATTGTTCATCTGAAAATCCCTGTGGTATTTTTTTTTTTAATCGCTAGTTAATTCAGAATTCTGAGAGTACATTAAATGTCATAACATCTAATTTGAAACTGCATATGAAAAAATACCCTAAGACACTCAGCACTAAAGAGAAGCATTGAAAAAAATGTTGCAGATAAAGTTTCACTAAGAAGCAAATTTCAATTTAAGGTTCATTATTCCCACTCCAATCTTCAGTATTAGACTTTGCATTTAATAAGAAGAATTTTTCTTTAAAAGACATAATTTACCATGGCATATAAAAATATCAACCTATACATACATAGGGACTTCCCTTGTAGCTTAGTTGGTAAAAAATCTGCCTGCAATGCAGGAAACCAGNTTCAGTATTAGACTTTGCATTTAATAAGAAGAATTTTTCTTTAAAAGACATAATTTACCATGGCATATAAAAATATCAACCTATACATACATAGGGACTTCCCTTGTAGCTTAGTTGGTAAAAAATCTGCCTGCAATGCAGGAAACCAGGGTTCGATCCCTGGGTCGGGAAGATTCCCTGGAGAAGGAAATGACAACCCACTCCAGTATTCTTGCCTGGGGAAACCCATGGATAGAGGAGTCTGGCAGGCTACAGACCATGGGGTCACAAGAGTCAGACATGTCTTAGCAACTAAACCACCATAGATACATATAGGCTTCCCTGGTGGCTCAGATGGTAAAGAATCCACCTGCAACGCAGAAGACCTGAATTCTACTGCTGGGTCTGGAAGATACCCTGGAGAAGGCAAAAGCAACCCACTCCAGTATCCTTGCCTGAAGAATTCCTGGAGAAAGGAACCTAGCAGGCTACAGTCCAAGGGGTCTCAGAGTCAGACATGACTGAGACGCTAACACTTTCACTTTCCTATATACATATAAATCTTGCCCTAAAGACATTGAATAGACCAAGCAGTTACTTCAAATTACTAAATCATTCATATTGGGAGGAGATTCATACAAGAGATAGTAAAATAGTAGCAAACCTGAAGGTTAAATCTTCTAAGACATAAAATCAAGAGAAAGTAAAATATAATGGATATATATGATCATGTCAAAAGCACAAAGGAGATAGCCTGTAGGGACTCTCTCTGGTCAAATATGGGACAATTTGACACCAAAATAATAATAATGCTAATGAATTATTATGCACTGAAAATTTACACAACCCACAGTATTAAAGAAGAGAGAGACAAAAAATTTGAGAGAGAGAAGATAAGCACTAATTTGGCAAAGTATTAACAACTGGTAAGTCTAAGTAAGAGATACACAAAGATTCATGTTACTACTCTTTTAACTGTACTATATATATTTTTTAATTTTCAAAATAAAATTATGAGGAAAACAGCATTTCTTCCTCTCTACAATATTTATAGATATAGGTATAGATAAGACACATACCGGAGAAGGCAATGGCACCCCACTCAAAAGTACTCTTGCCTGGAAAATTCCATGGACGGAGGAGCCTGGTGGGCTGCAGTCCATGGGGTCGCTAGAGTCGGGCACGACTGAGCGACTTCACTTTCACTTTTCACCTTCCTGCATTGGAGAAGGAAATGGCAACCCACTCCAGCGTTCTTGCCTGGAGAATCCCAGGGACAGGGGAGCCTGGTGGGCTGCCGTCTACAGGGTCACACAGAGTCAGGCACAACTGAAGCGACTTAGCAGCAGCAGCAGCAGCATAGACATAGATGTAGATACAGATATAGATAAACAGCAAGAGGGGAAAAGTAAGGGATGAGGTCAGACATTTTTTGGTAGAGAACTAAAATTCAAATAAAAGGTAGAAGCTCAGAGTAGTAATAGCATTAAATGATTAGGTTATTTTCATAACAGGGAGGCTTAAACCCAATCAATTTTATAGACATTAACTTTTTTCTTTTTAAAGAATATATAAACAAGAATGGAGTAGTCTATTTGTTATGTGTAAAAGGCTAATATTAAGAGCCTAATTTTATGGCAGAAAGTGAAGGGAACTAAAAAGCCTCTTGATGAAAGTGAAAGTGGAGAGTGAAAAAGTTGGCTTAAAGCTCAACAGTCAGAAAACGAAGATCATGGCATCTGGTCCCATCACTTCATGGCTAATAGATGGGGAAACAGTGGAAACAGTGTCAGACTTTGTTTTGGGGGGCTCCAAAATCACTGCAGATGGTGATTGCAGCCATGACATTAAAAGACGCTTACTCCTTGGAAGGAAAGTTATGACCAACCTAGATAGCATCTTCAAAAGCAGAGACATTACTTTGCCGAATAAGGTCCATCTAGTCAAGGCTATGGTTTTTCCAGTGGTCATGTATGGATGTGAGAGTTGGACTGTGAAGAAAGCTGAGAGCCAAAGAATTGATGCTTTTGAACTGTGGTGTTGGAGAAGACTCTTGAGACTTGGACTTGGACTTCATGGAGATCCAACCAGTCCAGATCAGCCCTGGGATTTCTTTGGAAGGAATGATGCTAAAGCTGAAACTCCAGTACTTTGGCCACTTCATGCAAAGAGTAGACTCATTGGAAAAGACTCTGA
>SJYV01000944.1:327299-465119 GCA_006410875.1 Neotragus pygmaeus
GGCTGGATGGCATCACTGACTCAATGGATGTGAGTCTGAGTGAACTCTGGGAGTTGGTGATGGACAGGGAGGGCTGGTGTGCTGCAGTTCATGGGGTCGCAAAGAGTCGGACACGACTGAGCGACTGAACTGAACTGAAGTGACTTTGACTGATACTAGGTTTCCAGCCCTCTCTAGAGGACAGATGAGTCTGACAAGCATAGAATTTGTGTTAATTTTATAGTTAAACCACTGTAATGGAATTCAATATATCAGGTACCAGCTATGGTGGCACATTCATTAAAAGTATCTAATTTGCTAAGATGGCAGAGGAATAGGATGGAGAGACCACTTTCTCCCCCACAAATTCATCAAAAGAACATTTGATGTTGAGTAAATTCCACAAAACAACTTCTGAATGCTGGCAGAGGACATCGGGTACCCAGAAAAGCAGCCCATTGTCTTCGAAAAGAGGTAGGATAAAACATAAAAGATAAAAAGAGAGACAAAAGATGTAGGGACAGAGATCTGTCCCAGGAAGGGAGTATTGAAAAAGAGAGGTTTCCAAACACCAGGAAACAGTCTCACTGGCGAGTCTGTGGCGAGCCTTGGAACCTCAGAGGGCAACATAATCGAGAGGGAAAATAAATAAATAATTAAAGCCCACAGATAACTAGCCCAGTGGTAACTCTCCCAGCAGAGAAGCAGCGCAGAAGTCCACATCCGCCACTAGCAAGTGGGGGCTGGGCAGGCAGGAGTAGGCTGCATCAGAGTAAGGACCGGGCCTGAATGCCCCGAGGGCAATCTGAGGGAACTAACTTAAGATAGCAAACCAGACTGTGGGATAGCTATCCCGAGAAAAGCCCTAACCTAAGACATCGCCTGGCCCACTCACAGAACAAAGGACTCAGCAGGGCTAGCCAGCTGCAGACCAGCCCATCCTGCACTGGAGATAGGCTGTTGAGGGAAGCCAGAGCCTGAAGGGGCAACTGTGGCTCTAGAGAGGCATCATCTACCAAACTGCAAGAAGGCTTTGTTGCTACCCAAGACTCCTTGGGATTCTGGATGGTCAACATCCACTGGGAGGGTTTAAGCCAGAGATCAGCTCCCCAGAAGAGACACAAGGCACGCCTGC
This sequence comes from Neotragus pygmaeus, assembly GCA_006410875.1. Lineage (NCBI taxonomy): Eukaryota > Metazoa > Chordata > Mammalia > Artiodactyla > Bovidae > Neotragus > Neotragus pygmaeus. Next base: position 328,414 of record SJYV01000944.1, read on the forward strand.
GAAGGCGCACCCATTGTACACCAAAAAAACTGAGTAGCAGGGATGGAGGAGGCGATAGGTCACAGTGACCACACTCGCCAAGCACCTGGTCACCTGAGCTTCTTGGACCTGGTGAGTTCAGTTCAGTCGCTCAGTCATGTCTGACTCTTTGCGACACATGAATCGCAGCACGCCAGGCCTCCCTGTCCATCACCAACTCCCAGAGTTCACTCAGACTCACGTCCATCGAGTCCGTGATGCTATCCAGCCATCTCATCCTCTGTCGTCCCCTTCTCCTCCTGCCCCCAATCCCTCCCAGCATCAGAGTCTTTTCCAATGAGTCANAGATGTTTTTCTGGAACTCTCTTGCTTTTTCCATGATCCAGTGGATGATGGCAATTTGATCTCTGGTTCTTCTGCCTTTTCTAAAACCAGCTTAAACATCAGGAAGTTCATGGTTCACGTATTGCTGAAGCCTGTCTTGGAGAATTTTGAACTTTACATGATAACTGTATAGGAGGAGCCAAAGCTTTCCTTTTAAAAAATGAGTTGGGAATAAGAGAACTACTACAATTTTAGCTTTGGAGTTAACACTTTCAGAGTGTTTTAAAGGTTAGTTTTCTCTTGGAACATATACACCCCATTGGGTAGTAGGAGCTACTCCATAGAAATTTGCAAACAGTAGAGAAAGACCAACACATCTTAGTTCCACACAAAGAGGTGGAACTTAATGTGGTTTGCCACACTAAGTAGGCCAGCCAGTAGTCACCAAATCGGTAACTTGTGAAGTCCTGCAGTTCAGTTCAGTTCACTCACTGTCATTTCTGACTCTTTGCAAACCCATGGACTGCAGCACGTGGAGCTTCCCTGTCCATCACAAACTCTGTAGCTTGCTCAGACTCACTTCCACTGAGTCAGTGTTGCCATCCAACCATCTCATCCTCTGTCATCCCCTTCTCCTCCCCACGTCAATCTTTCCCAGGATCAGGGTTTTTTCAAATGAGTCAGTGGCCAGAGTATTGGAGTTTCAGCTTCAGCATCGGTCCTTCCAATGAATATTCCGGACTGATTTCCATTAGGATAGACTGGTTGGATATCCTTGCAGTCCGACAGACTCTCAAGAGTCTTTTCCAACACTACAGTTGTTAGGGGGAAAAAAAGCATCAATTCTTTGGCTCTCAGCTTTCTTTATAGTCCAACTCTCACATCCATATATAACTACTGGAAAAACCATAGCTTTGACTAGACAGACTTTTGTTGGCAAAGTAATGTCTCTGCTTTTTAATANCCATTTCCTTCTCCAATGCATGAAAGTGAAAAGTGAAAGTGAAGTCACTGAATCGTGTCCAACTCTCAGTGACCCCATGGACTGCAGCCTACCAGGCTCCCTCCGTCCATGGGAGTTTCCAGGCAAGAGTACTGGAGTACTGCCTTCTCCAAACTTTAAAAAGACAATATTTTTAATATTATTATTAATATTTTTAATATTAGTTAGGTAAGCAATTAATTATGTGAAAGTATTCAATAAATAATTTTATTTATTGACAAACACAGTTGGCACTTGAACAACACAGGTTTGAACTACACAGGTCCACTTAGGTGGGGATTATTTTCAATAAATACATAATTCATATACTATAAATGTTTTTCTCTTCTTAATGATTTTCTTAATAACATGTTCTTTTCTCTAGTTTACTTTGTTGCAAGAATATGGTATATAATACATATACAAAATGTGTGTTGACCAACCATTTATGCTATTGGTAAAGCTTCTGGTCAAGAGCATAGTATTAGTTAAGCTTTGGGGAAGTTAAAAGTTATACAGATTTTTTACTGCTGGGGGTTCAAAGCTTTTAAGCCCTGGGGTGTTCAAGGGTCAAGTGTATGCTTAAGTAACTATCTATTGATCTATTTATCTATGTATCCTACTGGAGAACTCTGACCAACACAGTTATATTTCCTTTTTACTGAAGTGTAGTTGACTTGGGCTTCCCGGTGGCTCAAACGTAAAGAATTCTCCTGTGATGCAGGAGACGCCATGGGTTCGATCCCTGAGTCAGGAAGATCACCTAAAGGAGGTCATGGCAACCCAATCCAATATTCTTGCCTTAGAGAATCCCATGGGCAGAGGAACCTGGCAGGCTGCAGTCCATACGGTGGCACAGAGTTGGGCACTATAGAACCAACGGAGAACACACATCAGTTCAGTTCAGTTGACTTAAAATATTATAATAGTTTCAGGCGTAGAACATAGTGATTTGATATTTTTGGATTCTACACCACAAAAAGTCATTACCAAATGTTCCCTGTGCTACACATTACATTTCTGTGACTCATTTATTTTATAACTGGTACTTTGTACCTCTTAATCCTCTTTGCCTATTTCATCCCTCCCCCACCCTCCTCTCCTTTCGCAAACACTATTTTATTCTGTGTCTGTGAGTCTGTTTCTGATTTGTTATGTTTGCTCATGTGTTTTGTTTTTTAGATTCCACATAAAAGTGAAAACATACAGTATTTTGCCTTTCTCGGCTATATACCATTTAAATCATATGGTTACACCATAATTTCTTCTCTTTATGATCATTTAAGTGGTTGCAATCTTTGCTCTTATAATTTCATGAAAATTAGCTTTACTCATATAGCCTTGATAGCACCTACAATCATTTTCTTGAATAGATTACTAGAAGGAAACAGTATATCAGAGAGTATGGATATACCTGCATTTCTTGACACAGGTCATCAAACTGTTCTTCACAACTGGCTATTCTGGTTTAAAGTTCCATTAATAGCAAATGAAAAGTGCCTACTACACTATAACCTTAAAACATCTCAGTATTATCATTTTAATGGTAATACTTGCCAACAAATGTCCGTCTAATCAAGGCTATGGTTTTTCTAGTGGTCATGTATGGATGTGAGAGTTGGACTGTGAAGAAAGCTGAGCAACGAAGAATTGATGCTTTTGAACTGTGGTGTTGGAGAAGACTCTTGAGAGTCCCTTGGACTGCAAGGAGATCCAACCAGTCCATTCTAAAGGAGATCAGCCCTGGGTGTTCACTGGAAAGACTGATGCTGAAGCTGAAACTCCAACACTTTGGCCACCTTATGCGAACAGTTGACTCTTTGAAAAAGACCCTGATGCTGGGAGGGGTTGGGGGCAGGAGGAGAAGGGGACGACAGAGGATGAGATGGCTGGATGGCATCACCAACTCGATGGACATGGGTTTGGGTGGACTCTAGGAGTTGGTGATGGACAGGGAGGCCTGGTGTGCTACAGTTCATGGGGTTGTAAAGAGTCGGACACGACTGAGTGACTGAACTGAACTGAATATATAAAATTATTATAATAGTATAATAATTTTTTAAGTCATCTGAAATGACAAAAGTGAGTCTTTTGTTTTCCTGGGAATTTTCTGTTTAAGCACTTTGGTCATTTTTTTACTGCAGTATTAGTATTTTTCTGGCAGAATAGGATGTCTGCTATCTGGAATCTAGGTTCAAGTTTGAAGTTGATGTTCAGAGGTACAAAGTATCCTACATGCTAAAGAGATACATTGTGCCAAAATGTCACCAAAAGTTTTCACTAGAGAGTTCTTCCTCCCTCTGAGGTAGAAAGAGGTAGCAGAAACAGTGCTATTTCTTCCAGTCTCTTCTCACCCTTATCTGCCACCCCAGATAAAGCACTAGGCTAAGCAGTTTTTGTAGTGTTTCCTAAACTCCCTACACCCAATTCCTGAAGTCACTCCCACTGCCCAGCGACAGCTTCTAGTGGTACCAGGGATGGGGATATAAGGTTATGGTCTTAAGCTATTCAGGACTCATTTAATAACAAAATCCCTATAAGATTTTGGGATCTGTCCAGGAAAATGTTACGGGATAAAAGAGGAAAGTTAAACACAGCATATTTTCAAGCAATGGTTTGTTTTTTCTTTTTAAAAAGCTACTTCATTTTTATACCCAAAGAAGCAGAAACAACTCAATGATCTGTTATACTTATTATTAATAATATAAAAAGACTTTTATTTCTGACAATGCGTTACTATGTGTTAGAGATAGTTTTCTCAATTGTCTTTTGCCTTTAACTTAAATTTGTTGTTTAATGTACTGTGTTACATTAAAACTACTGGCCTATCTTACACTTGAAATGAATCTTTTAGCATGTGTGATTTTGGAACACTGTGCTTCAATCATTTCAAAAATGTTGGCTCATTGAGTTATTCAGACCTTCCATATGGTGACACATTCCATTACATGATATCAAAAGTAAATCACATTAATTAATATCACCATTATAGTATCTAAAGTCTTTATTGCCAAATTTTTAAGCTCACAAAGGTAGATAGCTTTCAAAAATTCTAACCTATTTGGAAGCTTGAATATTATCATTGGAAACAAAATATTGTCAATTATTTCCCTTGAAATGACAGGCTCGTTTCATTTATTTTTGAGAAAATATCTGCCAAATACACAAGTGTGAATAATTCTAATTTGTCAATTGTTCTTTCAAGTAAAAAGGCAGCTAATTCAACTTGTAATTTACATAGTTGCATAAGTGCTTTTCTACAATACAAACATTATATTTTGGTACGTAAAAAAATGCTAAAGCTCTCACTTTCTGAGACGGTCCATGGTCCACCGTCTGCCTATGGAATGTGTATCTCTCTGAATAAACCTGATTTCCCACTTAGTTCTCTGGGCAGAGGCCCTTGTCTGACTACTCATATCCCTTACAAGTGTCTCATATTAATAAATCTACTTCTTGCCTATCAAAAGTAAAATGCTGTATGCACAACCTCTCTTTTGTTACACAGACATATCCTAGATGCGTCAAACTTTAGTAAAATTAAACATTTTGACTACCTCATCTTGAATATTTTCATATTCTTTTTTAAATTTATCTTTAACTGAAGGATAATTACTTTACAGTATCATGTTGGTTTCTAGCAAACATCAACATGAATCAGCCATAGGTCTACCCACATCCCCTCCCACCTGAACATCTCTCCCACCTCCTTTCCTATCCCACCCCTCTAGGTTGTTACTGAGCTCCAGTTTGAGTTCCCTGATGAACATTTACATATTCTAGGTGTAAAAATTTTTTTCTGGGAGTGCCTAGTGGTAAAGAATTCTACGACTTTTCATCTAGTTTCTTGTCCCTTCCTTGATTCATTCTAAGGGGTCAGAGGTCTTACTGACCATTGGACCATTGGTATAAATGAATGCAAAGAAAATGGCAAACAATGTCTTAGTTTAATTAAAACACAGTTTTGACAAAAGACTTGTACTCTGAAAACTATTAGATGTTCATGAAAGAAATCAAAGATGACACAAAAAGAAGGAAAGATATACTATGTTCTTGGACTATACTACCCGAGGCAATCTATAGATTCAATGCAATCCCTATCAAATCACCAATGGTGTTTCTCACAGAACTAGAACAAAAACCATTTAAATTTATATGGAAACACAGAAGACTCTGAATACCCAAAGCAATTCTGAGAAAGCAAAATGTAGCTAGAGGAACTGGACTCCCTGACTTCCTACTATACTATAAAGCTACAGTCATTAAAACAGTATGATAGTGGCACAAAAACAGAAATATAGATCAGTGGAACAGAATAGAAGGCCCAGAAATAAGTCCATGCACTTATGGTTAATTAATCTATGACAAAAGAGGCAAGAATATAAAATGGAGAAAAGATAGTCTCTTCAATAAGTGGTGCGGGGAAAACCAGACAGCTACATGTAAAGAACTGAAATTATAGCCATACACATACACACACAAAAAAACTCAAAACAGATCAAAGGTCTAAATGCAGGGCTGGACACTATAAACTTCTTAGAGGAAAACAGGCAGAATGATCTTTGATGTAAATTGAAGCAATATCTTTTTGTATCCACCTTCTAAAGAAAATAAAAACAAAAATAAACACGCCCTAATTAAATTTAGAAGCTTCTGCACAGCAAAGGAAACCATAAATAAAATGAAAAGACAACTCACAGAATGGATGAAATATTTACAAACAGAGTGACTGACAAGAGATTCGTCTCCAAGATATACAAACAGCTCATGCAGCTCTATGTCCAAAAAGAAGNATTAAATTTAGAAGCTTCTGCACAGCAAAGGAAACCATAAATAAAATGAAAAGACAACTCACAGAATGGATGAAATATTTACAAACAGAGTGACTGACAAGAGATTCGTCTCCAAGATATACAAACAGCTCATGCAGCTCTATGTCCAAAAAGAAGGAAAAAAATTTAAAAATATGCAGAAGATCCAAATAGACACTTCTCCAATTAAGACATACAAATGGCCAAAAAGCACATGAAAAAATGGTCAACATCACTAATTATTAGAGAAATCAAAACCACCATGCAAGTCAAAACCACCCTGAGGTATCACCTCATACCAGTCAGAGTGGGCATCATCAAAAAGCCTACAAGCAAGACTTGCTGGAGAAGGTGTGGAGAAAAGGGAACATCCCTACACTGTTGGTTGGAATGTAAACTGCTACAACCACTATGAAGAACAGTATAGAAGTTCCTTAAGAAACTAAAAATAGAGATACCATATGATCCAGCAATTCCAGTACTGGTCATATATCTGAAGAAAACCATAATTTGAAAAAATACATGCATCCTGATATTTATTGCAGCACTATTTATAATAGCCAAGGCATGGAAACAACCTATATGTCCACTGACAGATGAATGGATAAAGAAGATATAGTATATATATATACAGTGGAATATTACTCAGTCATAAAAAATGAAACAATGTCATTGACAGCATCGCAGATAGTCCCAGAGGCCTCATGAGGTGAGACAAAGACAAATAGCATATTTTATCACTCATGTGTGGAGTCTAACTTTTTTTAATGATAAAAAAATGAACTTAATTGCAAAACAGAAACAGATATATATATTGCAAACACTCATGGTTACCAAAAGGGAAACTTGGAGGGAAGGAATAAATCAGGAGCTTGAGGTAAACATACACTTTCTACCATACAAAAGATAGATAATCAATAAACTAAATTATTAAAACTAAGTATTAGAAAAATGAAGATCATGGCATCTGGCCCCAATTCTTCATGGCAATTAGAAGGGGAAAAGGTGGAAGTAGTGACAGGTTCTCTCCTTGGGCTCCAAAATCACTGCGGATGGTGACTGCAGGCATGAAATTAGAAGACCATTGCTTTTTGGAAGAAAAGCTATGACAAACCTAGACAGAGTGTTAAGAAACAGACATCGCTTTGCCGACAAAGAGCTGTGTAGTCAAGGCTATGATGTTTTCAGTGGTGACATACAGTTGTGAAAGCTGGACCATAAAAAAGGCAAAGCGCTGAAAAATTGATGCTTTTGAACTGTGGTGTTGGAGAAGACTCTTGAGAGTCTCTTGGACAGCTAGGAGATCAAACCAGTCAATCTTAAAGGAAATCAATCCTGAATACTCACTGGAATTACTGACGCTAAAGCTGAAGATCCGATACTTTAGCACCTGATATGAAGAGCCAACTTATTGGAAAAGATCCTGATGCTGGGAAGGATGGAAGGCAGAAGGAAAAAGGGTGACAGAGGATGAGCTGGTTGGGTGGCATTACTGATGAAAAGGACATGAACTTGGGCAAACCCCAGGAGACAGCAAGGGACAGGAAAACAAGGCATGCTGTAGTCCATGGGGTCACAACGAGTCAGACACGACTTCATGACTGAACAACAACAATAAGCAACAAAGACCTGTTATATAGCATAGGAGATTCTGCTCAATATTCTGTGATAAACTATATGAGAAAAGAATCTTTGAAGGAATGAATATATGCATTAAAACATGTATAACTGAATCACTGCTATACACCTGAAACTAACACACTGTAAATCAACTATGCTGCTGGGCTTAGTCATTCAGTCATGTCCAACTCTTTATGACCCCATGGACTATAGCACACGAGGCTCCTCTGTCCATGTGATTCTCCAGGCAAGAATACCAGAGTGGGTTGCCATGCCCTCCTCCAGGGGATCTTCCCAATCTAGGGATAGAACACAGGTCTCCCACATTGCAGGCAGATTCTTTACTGTCTGAGCCACCAGAGAAGCCCAAGGATACTGGAGTGGGTAGCCTATCCCTTCTCCAGAGGGTCTTTCTGACACAGGGATTAAACCCAGGTCTCCTGTATTGCAGAAGGATTCTTTACCAGCTGAGTTACCAGGGAAGCCCAAATCAACTGTGCTCTGATAAAGTTAAAATTATTAAAAAAATAATAATAATAAAACACAGGTTTGACCTCAGAGACTTCCTGAGAATTTGGGAGAACCCTAGAGTCACACATGAGGAAACACTGTTATAGGATATACCACAATAGATAATCCAGTATTAATAAATTCACCGATGGTGGTACTGATGGAGACACTTCAGACAGGGAAGCCAATTTTTCCAAAATGTATCCAAAATAACAGTACACTCAAGGAAATCAACCTGCCACCAGACTGCTAGCTGGTCTTCCAGGGGATTGTTGCCATTTTAGAGACTCAGCCATGATTTACCCTTTTGGCCAGTTGAGCGTGCAGCAAAGGTGGTAGTCAGATTAGCTTTGATGAGAGTAAGTTCGTGTTTCTGAGGCCATGCATAACCTTCATCCCTGCTCTTAGGCCACTTTGTTTATAAGATCTTAGATGACTGGAAAGAGGAGCTGAGAGTTATCCATATAATTTGCCATCTTTTCCAGCTGGTAATTGCAAGACTCTAGTCAGTGACTTTTGATAAGAATTCACATGAGACAAACCTTCACATTCTGTCCTCATTCTAAGAGTTACATCTATCTGCCTCGTCCTAGATTTCCTTGTCTTCTAGATTTCCTTGTCGCCAATCTTCCCAATATTGTATCTTCCAAGTCCCTGAATATCCAGTATCAGCCACTAGCCACTGCCCATGTGATCTAAATCTCTGGTCATCTCTCCTTTCAGACAGAGTGAACGAGCAGATTTACTGCTTGAAGTTCTCCTCAGTGGAAGTATTTCATTTCCTTACTATCAGTCAGAACACACCTTACTTGGGCCATAATTATGCAGCAATTCACTTCGATCCGTGGCAGCCTATCACAAAGACTCATGTGTAAACTGGGCCTGAAGTTCTTTCTCCTCAGTCATCTGATCAGAGGGAGCATCCCACGAGGTCATAGATGTGAGGAGAAGGAGAGGCAGCAATGCAGTAGAAGTAGGTATCATGAAGGTCTGAACTTCAGCTCATGCAAATTATATATTCAATACGTATTTGAGTTCAATCTCACACCACTGTCACTTTATGATGGAGTACTGCTGTTCCTATCCAACTTTAGAGCTTTGTGAATCAGATAACACCCAGCTCATTACAGTCATCCCAGACGGTCTGGTCATTTGGTGTTTCATAAGTAAGTATTTAGTCCCAACCAGCATTAAGTAGCCAGAAAGGTGCCATTTTGCAAAAGGAAAATGGATCTCTGCATGGCTTGGCTTTAAAATCCTAGGGGCAATGCACTGCCATTCTCTTATAGGGTGCCACCAGAAGCTCCATAGAAAAGCCCTACAAGCTGCATACCTGCAGCTTCATATGGTCTAAATGGTAGAGTGATAGCTTGTACTGTGGACCAGCTTCACAGCCTTCTTTTGCTCTGAGCCCCACTTGAAACCCAGTAAACATACATCTTAACTTACATGCAGAGCACATCATGAGAAACGCTGGGCTGGAAGAAGCACAAACTGGAATCAAGATTGCCGGGAGAAATATCAATAACCTCAGATATGCAGATAACACCACCCTTATGGCAGAAAGTAAAGAGGAACTAAAAAGTCTTTTGATGAAAGTGAAAGTGGAGAGTGAAAAAGTTGGCTTNGGGACGACAGAGGATGAGATGGCTGAATGGCATCACTGACTCGATGGACATGAGTCTGAGTGAACTCTGAGAGTTGGTGGTGGACAAGGAGGCCTGGCGTGCTATGATTCATGGGGTCACAAAGAGTCAGACACGACTGAATGGCTGAACTGAACTGAACTGAAACATACAAAATAAATCATCTAATGAGGTGCTTCAGAATCTAAAGAGCCCCACAAATCATCAGATCTCTTTTTTAACATCAGCAGGTGGAAAATACATTAACACAGTTTTTACTTTGAAGAGATCTCAGTATATTCCAGATTCCTGGAGCCCTACAAACCAACCAAATTCTCATAGGTTTTATTTTCTACATTCTGGCACATATACATCTTATTGAAGCCTCCAGATTTCACTGCTTCCTGCCTAACAGGTCTATTAGCATGATTTCATAGATTCTATACCCTATATCATGACAAAGAGCCCTGGATTTGAAAGGAACAGTGAGTGTGTCTTGTTGACCTGATCATATGAAAGTCTGTTGCTTCTTGGTTAATAAAGACAGAGTAAAGTATTTGCCAGAGCAATAGCTGTATACCAGTTGTCAGAGATTATGTGATTTTGCCTGAGTGAGGAGACTTTATCTATAAAAGCATAAGAATTTAGGGTCACCAGTTGATTAAGTTTAGGGAAATCCTCTATCACTCTCCAAAACCCCATTGCCACGTGGTCAGGCCAAGTCAACATTCTTGCATCACTCAAGACCTTCATTCTAACATTAATCTCCACAAGCCTTCTCAGGAATACAGAAGTGAATTTGATTTAATATTCTGGTTGAGCAGGGCAATTACAGTGGTTTTCACTTGGTCCTTTTTAATTATATAAGTGCTTGTCCCACTATTCAGGGAGCCGGCATGAAGAATCTGCTGGTTTGCAAATATTTTCTTAGGTAATACTGTTCTTGTTGTTCAGTCACTAAGCCATATCTGACTCTTTGTGACCCTTTGGACTGCAGCCCACCAGACTTCTCTGTCCTTCACTATCTCCTGAAGTTTATTCAAACTCATGTCCATTGAGTCAGGGATGTCATCCAACCATCTCATCCACTGTCTCCCCCTTCTACTCTTGCCCTCAATCTTTCCCAGCTTCCAGCTTCAAAGTCTTTTCCAATGAGTTGGCTCTTCACATCAGGTGAGTATTGGAGCTTCAGCTTCAGCATCAGTCCTTCCAATGAACATTCAGGGTTGATTTCCTTTAGGAATGATTGGTTTGATCTCCTTGCTGTTTAAGGAATGCTCAAAAATCTTCTCCAGCACCACAATTTGAAATTATCAAATTTTTGGCCTTCCTTATGGTCCAACTCTCATATTTGTACATGACTACAAGCTGGAATCAAGACTGCTGGGAGAAATATCAATAACCTCAAATATGCAGATAACACCACCCTTATGGCAGAAAGTGAAGAGGAGNAACTCTGCATTCAGATGCTTATATCTTTCCTTTTCTCTTTTGCTTTTCACCTCTCTTCTTTTCACAGCTATTTATAGGGCTTCCCCAGACAGCCGTTTTGCTTTTTTGCATTTCTTTTCCATGGGGATGGTCTTGATCCCTGTCTCCCATACAATGTACCGAACTTCATTCCATAGTTCATTAGACACTCTATCTATCACATCTAGGCCCTTAAATCTATTTCTCACTTCCACTGTATAATCATAAGGGATTTGATTCAGGTCATACCTGAATGGTCTTAATGCTTTTGAAGTGTGGTGTTGGAGAAGACTCTTAAGAGTCCCTTGGACTTCAAGGAGATCCAACCAGTCCATTCTGAAGGAGATCAACCCTGGGATTTCTTTGGAAGGAATGATGCTAAAGCTGAAACTCCAGTACTTTGGCCACCTCATGCGAAGAGTTGACTCATTGGAGAAGACTCTGATGCTGGGCAGGATTGGGGGCAGGAGAAGAAGGGGACGACAGAGGATGAGATGGCTGAATGGCATCACTGACTCGATGAACGCGAGTCTGAGTGAACTCCAGGAGTTGGTGATGGACAAGGAGGCTTGGCGTGCTGCGATTCATGGGGTTGCAAAGAGTTGGACACGACTGAGCAATTGAACTGAACTTAGATGACTATATGAACCTTTCTCAGCAAAGTGATGTCTCTGCTTTATAATATACTCTCTAGGTTTGTCATAGCTTTCCTTCCATGAAGCAAGCATCTTTGAATTTTGTTGCTGCAGTCATTGTTTATAGTGATTTTGGAGCCCAAGAAAATAAAATGTTTGCAATTTCTCCCTAGCTATTTGCCATGAAATGATGGGACTGGATGCTACGATCTTCATTTTTTGAATGTTGAGTTTTAAGCCAGTTTTTTCACTCTCCTCTTTCACTGTCATGAAGAGACTCTTTAGTTCCTCTTTGCTTTCTGCCACTAGGGTGTATCATCTGAATATCTGAGGTTGTTGCTATTTCTCCCAGCAATCTTGATTCTACCTTGTATTTTATCCAGCCCAGCGTTTCTCATGATGTATTCTGCATGTAGGTCAAATAAGCAGGGTGACAATATACAGCCTTGACATGCTCCTTTCCCAATTTTGAACTAGTCTGTTGTTCCATGTCTGGTCCTAATTGTTGTTTCTTAGCCTCCGTACAGGTTTCTCAGGAGACAAGGTGGTGTAGTATCACCAACTCTTTGAGAATTATCCACAGTTTGTTGTGAGCCACATGGTCAAAGGCTTTAGCGTAGTCAATGAAGCATAAATTCAGGTACAGAGAGAACTGCTATAGGGCTATATGTGTGGACACACTGGGCCTACTGTTAGAAGGAATCAGACCAAACTTCCATTTATCACCTAATCTCTATTAATGCTCACTGCCCAGCTTCCCTGGTGACTCAGTGGTAAAGAATCCACCCGCCAACACAGGAGACACAGGTTCCATCCCTGATCTGGTAAGATCCCACATTCCTCAGAGCTGCCATGTCCATGCGCCATAATTATTGAGCCTGTGCTCTAAAGCCAGTGAGCCACAGCTACTGAAGCACTCACACCCTGAAGCCTGTGCTCCACAGCAAGAGGAACCTCCACAGTGAGAAGCCTACACATGGCAACTAGAGCATAGCCCCTACTCTCCACGACTAGAGAAAGCCCACAGGGAGCAACACACATCAGGCATAGCCAGAAATAAACATATAAAATCAGTCTTTAAAAAACTCTCGCTGTCGATTTGACCAAAGAACATTTGGGATCCCCAGGAACTAGCATCAACCCCAAGCCTATCTTAGGGCTTCCCTGAGAGCTCAGCTGGTAAAGAATCCGCCTGCAATGCAGGAGACCCCAGTTTGATTTCTGGATGGGGAAGATCCGCTGGGGAAGGGATAGGCTACCCACTCCAGTATTCTTGGGCTTCCCTGGTGGCTCAGCTGGTAAAGAGTCCGCCTGCAATGCAGGAGAACTGGGCTCGATCCCTGAGTTGGGAAGATCCCCTGGAAAAGGAAAAGGCTACCCATGCCAGTATTCTGGCCTGGAGAACTCCATGGACTGTATAGTCTGTGGGATCGCAAAGAGTTGGACACAACTGAGCAACTTTCACTTTCACTTCACTTTCCAAGCCTATCAGTAATTTCAAAATATCTGAATGCTTCCCTCTTTCCAGTACACATATACCTTGGGTAAACGACCCCAGGTCACTTCCAAGAAGTCAAAGAGCAAGATTTATGTTATATCCTATTGGCTGAGTTACAACATTCTTCCTCAAGGGACTCCACTTATCTCTAAATTTTGGGTATCTTTTCCTGCCCTAGTACCAAACTGTTTCTATTAATACAGCTTTATAATATCTTCAAAACTGATGAGGCAATTACCAAGTTCTCTTGAATTCTTTTTTTATAATGTATTTATTTCTATATTTTTAAAACTAAAGACAAAGAAATTTAATAATCTTGAAAGCAGGCATAAAAAAATGATATGCTACTTTTTTTTCTTATTTTGCTATATCTTATTCCTTATCTACTTTAAATGTAGCAACATGTACGAGTCAGTTCCAAATTTCCAGTCTATCCCTCCACCTCATCCTTCCCCACTGGTAACCATAAGTTCATTCTCTAAGTCTATGAGTCTGTTTCTATTTTATAGATAAGTTCATTTGCGTCACTTCTTTTTGGATTCTGCACATAAGTGATATCATATATTTGTCTCTTTTTGACTTCACTTAGTATGACAATCTCCACATCCATCCATGTTGCTGCAAATGGCATTATTTCATTCTTTTTATGGCTGAGTAGTATTCCATAGTATATATTGAAATGTACCACATCTTCTTTATCCATTCATCTGTTGTACCACCTGTTGTCAAAAGATTTTGACATTCTTATACATTTGCTTATCCTAGTGAATTCTGGAATCTATTTTGGCAAACTCCATAAAAAATTCTATTAATATTTTCATTGAGATAGGATTTATAAATTCACAGAACATTGAAAATTTTTATAATGTTAAGCTACCCCATCAGTGAACATGATGTATCTACTTATTGGGATATTTTATATCTTTTATTAAATTCTGTAGTTTTCTCTATAATTTGCACATTTTATTAGTTTTATTTCTAGTTGATCTCTAATAAAAAATTAAAAATTTTTGTGGGCTGTCATTCTCATGCCGCTATTTCCCTTCTCTCTTTTATAACTAAATTTCTTTTAAAAGTTGTGTACACTACATGTTTTCATTTATACACCTCACTTCCTCTGAAACATAAGGCAGTTAGGCTTCAATGAGTCCCAGCTCATCAAAACAGCTCAGTCACCAACAACAAACATTATTTAAAAATCCAAAAGTATTTTCTAGATCCTTATCTTGCTTGACTTTTAATAAATTTATATGTTTTTAGTTCCAGTTTCTAGTTCTGCATGTAAGGAACTGGGAAGTTGCCATTCCATCAATAACAATTTAAAAACTAAAGACAATGAAAACTCAACAATTCACCTTGGATTCATAGGAGAGGGAAGGACACAGGACAAACTACTAACCCCAAGATGTGAGAGACAGACAGGTGCCTACAGGGAGTAGTGGTCTACCCCAGCAGAGCCTGGAACCGCATCAGGAACTAGCACTGGGATAGGAAAGCCTGCACTATCACTGGCAAATTACTCAGCAGCTGAGAGCAAACAACTGAGAACTGAAAATTCCAGGGAGATTTATCTATGATATTTAGAATATTGTGAGATTTACCTCCAGGAGCTTGACTAGATTCTCATAAATATCTGACAAAAATTATAATTATGTGGGAGTAGTAGTCTTATTCCCAAAACTTATCTGAGAGAGCTAAAAACTTCTGTGCACACAAAAATCTGTTTGTGAATGTTTATTTCAGCTTTATAATTGTCAAAGCTTGTATACAACTCAAAATAGTAATGAATGTGGTAAATATTAATCCAACTATATCAAAAGTTGCTTTGAATCTCCATGATCTAAATGCACCAATTAAAAAACAGTGATTGTCAGAGGGCATCAAAAAAACACAGCCCGACTATATGCTCTCTACAGGAAACCTGCTTTCAATACAAAGAAATGAATACAAAAGTAAATGAATAGAGGGACTTCCCTGGTGGTCCACTGGCTAAGACTCCTTGCTCCCAAAGCATGGGGGCTGGGGTTCCATCCCTGGTCAGGGAATTAGATCCCATATGTCACAACTAAAGTTTGTGTGCTGCAACTAAAGATCCTGCATGTCACGACAAAGATGTGGTGCAGCCAAGTAAATAGTTATCGGTCACTCCGTCATGTCCAACTGTTTGCAACCCCAGGGATTGTAGCCCACCAGGTTCCTGTCCATGGAATTTCCCAGGCAAGAATACTGGAATAGGTTGCCATTTCCTACTCCAATGGATCTTCCTGACCCAGGGATCAAAACTGCAGCTCCTACTATGTCTTCTACATTCCAGGCTGAGCCATCAGGGAAGCCTGGAGGCGGGAAGAGGGACTCTAAAACCTGTATTTAAATATACATTTCAGCTGGTTACTACCAGCAGGCAAATTTAGGAGCACTCACATTTTATAGATAGAGGAACAGAGACAAAATCACCAAATTTATTTTTAAAAAGAGCATACACTATCTTTGATAGATATTAATTTCTGGGATACAATCTAGAACAAGAAACAATTATGTAAACAATTGTAGTGTATACTTTGCTTAGGAGAGTAAAAAAAGCTGGGGCTTCCCAGGCGGCCTTAGTGGTAAAGAACTCACCTGCCAATGCAGGAGACATGAGAGATGCCAGGTCAATCCCTGGGTCAGGAAGATCCCCTGCAGGAAGGCGTGGCAGTCTACTCCAGTATTCTTGCCTAGAGCATCCCTTGAACAGGGACAGAGGAGCCTGGAGGGCTACAGTCCATAGGGTCACAAAGAGTCGGACATGAGTGAAGCGACTTAGCGTGCATGCACATTAACAAAGTTGAATACAACTAATTCTTCCTTGAGAGAGAGGGTCAGGAAAGCCTCCAGAAATTGAAATACTTGCCTTGCAGATATGTATCTGGCGACTCTTTTACCTAGTGGTAAAAGAATCCACCTGCAATGCAGAACATGCAGCAGGAGCTGCAGTTTCCAAGATTCCCTGGAGGAGGAAGTGGCAATCCACTCCAGTATCCTTGCCTGGAGAATCCCACGGACAGAGGAGCCAAATGGGCTACAGTCCATGGGGTCACAAAAGAGTCAGACAAGAGGGACTACACAACAACCCCATAGATTATAATTTCAGGGGTCCAGAAATACAGTTTGAAATGACCTCACTAGATGGTTCTCCTAATGAGACTTATTTATGTGACACTGAGTTAGATTACTTATATGGCCCCATCCTACTCCAAAATGTCTTCTTATAGCTGTAATTTCATATGGCATAGAAGAGATAGACATCAGGAACAAAGAAACGGGCATGTTTAATAGGACTAGCTGGAGCTCTGGTAACTGATACCACTCCCCTGGGCTTCCTAGGTGGCACTAGTGGTAAAGAACCCACCTGCCAATGCAGAAGACCTAAGAGATGCGGGTTCCATTCCCGGGCTGGGAAGATCCCCTGAGGAGGGTACGGCAACCTGCTCCAGTATTCTTGTCTGGAGAATCCCATGGACAGAGGAGCCTGGCAGGCTACAGTCTATAGGGTTGCGTAGAGTTGGATACAACTCTACTGAACAACCTTAGCACAAAGTATAGTACACCTTATACTTGGACAGTGCTTACAACTTGCAAAATACTTTCTGCTTCCTTTATCCTTTTATACTTTAGGACAGCCCTGCAAGTTCAGCAGGGAAAAGCAGGGTGGGTAAGACAGCAATCATTATTTATATACTATAAAAATATTTTTTGAGTGCCTGTGTCATATGAGGAAAAAGAATAGAGTATTTCATAAAGAAAAAGGCTATGATCTTCTAAGCATCTGAAAGAGTTAAAGTTCTTAAAACAATACAGGATAGAGTTATTGAACTTAATTGGAAAAATATATTATCCAGATATTTTGAAGCCATCAAAATCTTTTTCCCTATAACCAATGGGCTATTATTTCAGAAAATTGCTATAAACGCTCCTTTGATTTTTAAAATTTTAGTTCTGAAATAATTTCAAATTGACAGAAAAGTTACAAAAATAGTAATAGTAAAAATAGTCTCCATATACCCTTTATTCAGCTTCCCCTAATGTTAACATTCTATATACCACAGTACAGTCATCAAAACCAGGAAATAATATTAGTACTAAGCTACAGACTTTAAAGTGGTGACTGGTTTTCCTCTAGGGTCCATTTTCTGTTGCTGACCCAGGATCCCAAATCTTTGGCCGGCAGAGAAGCGCTACTTGCGAAGCCAGCTGCTTTAGTCTCCTTCAAACTGTTATAGCTCCTCAGTATTTGTTTTTTCTCTTTATTGACCTTGACACTTTGGAAGAGAGTACCAGTGGAACTATTTTATCACATACTCATCTGATGCTTTCTCATGTTTAGATCAAGGTTATGCATTTTGGGCAAGAATACCATAGAAATGATGTGTTATGTGCAGTACATAATATCAGGAGACACAGTAGTATCTGCCAAGTTTCTCCAGGTAATTATTCCACTCCCTTGACATTAATAAATATCTTAGGGGAGATGCTTTGAGACTATACAAATATTCTGCTTCCCTTAAACTTTTACCCATGAATTTTAGCACCCTTCATTGTATTTTTGCCTCTGATGATTATCACTATAGTGTCTGTCTAATGACTTTTAATTTTCCTTATTCCCTCTACATATATTAATTGTAATTTTTTTAATATAAGGAGGAGTTATCCCTTCCCCCTCAATTATTTATTTATTTGTTTGTTTGTTTCTTTTATTTTTTTGAGTGTTCCGTTTCCTTTCCTTGTCAGGCTAGCAGAAATCCAGCAAGCGATAGAGAAAAGTAAACACCATTGAAAAAGACAACTCACAAAATATTTTCAAAGTTTTGTCCTTATACTGTCAAGTCAGATGGACTTTTCAAATGAAAAAAGTTAGAAGATCAGATGCATAAATGCAAGTGATCAAAGCAACATGAACCCATAAAAAACAAACTGACCTCAACTTGATGACTAATGTTCATTTTGTTTTTTCTCTGACTCTCTTACTGAATAAAGTTTCTAAAGAAAATAAGAAACTAATCACTTTATTTAAAAAATGAATAATGGTTTTTAATGGTTTATTTTGTTTGAGCTTTTCCTCTCTAACCAGGTCATCAATTATTTTTCAGAGAACAATCCAGCAAATAAGCTATTTATACTGAGTAATATGAATATTGATACCATCAAATGTTTCTACTTATGGAAGATTGTTTCTATACCCATATCAATAAAGCATTTTGCAAAATAGGTTGTTTTTGCAACAGATTGGTGTATGCTGAATCAAAAAGTTGTTTGCATATAAAAATAAGCATTGATTCTGGAAATGAGCCACAATTTCTTGCATGGCTTAAGAACAAGTCACCAAACTTGCCTAGACCTGATTTTCTCACCTATGTAGTAATAATAGTTTCCACCTACCTCATTAAAAGATGTCAGACATTAATTAATGTTCATAATGGGCTTGAGAAACGTGATTAAAATCTGTTATTCTTGATGAAAAACAGTCGTTCAGCTCTTAAGAAACAGTAAACAAACCCAGGGAGAGTGTCCTCCATGAGAAGAAATACTGGAGAGTGAAGTTAGTCAGGAATGAAGAACAGGTGCTGGGAAAAGAATCCCTTTCAATGTGTAAAAAGCATTTTTTTTCTTCATAGAATTAAGTAATATGCCCCTCTAATGCCTCAATACAGGACTATTTTTCTCTATATTAAGATTCTTAGCCCTTTCTGTGTCATGGGCCTTTTTTAACATTCTAGTGAAGCCATAGGCCTCATCTCATAATAATTTCTAAATGCTTTGAAAATATGTAGTGTTATGAAAGAAATCAATTTTATTAAGGCACAGTTATCAAAGTGTTTTTAAAATTTTAGAGCATTACATGTACTTCCTTATTAAATTAAATGAGATCTAATGGCAGTCTGCTGCTGCTAAGTCACTTCAGTCGTGTCGGTCTCTGTGTGACCCCATAGATGGCAGCCCACAAGGCTCCCCCGTCCCTGGGATTCTCCAGGCGAGAACATTGGAGTGGGTTGCCATTTCCTTCTCCAATGCATGAAAGGGAAAAGTGAAAGTGAAGTCGCTCAGTCGTGTCCAACTCTTAGCGACCCCATGGACTGCAGCCTACCAGGCTCCTCTGTCCATGGGATTTTCCAGGCAAGAGTACTGGAGTGGGGTGCCATTGCCTTCTCCGACACTATCATAATTTTAAAGTAGTAATGGATGTAGAACCCACTTTAGTATTTTTACCTGGAGAATCCCATGGAAAGAGGAGCCTCATGGGCTACAGTCCATAGGGTTGCAAAGAGTTGCAACCCTGGGTTGAAGTGACTTAGCACATGGATGTNTATCATAATTTTAAAGTAGTAATGGATGTAGAACCCACTTTAGTATTTTTACCTGGAGAATCCCATGGAAAGAGGAGCCTCATGGGCTACAGTCCATAGGGTTGCAAAGAGTTGCAACCCTGGGTTGAAGTGACTTAGCACATGGATGTAAACAATATTTTAAGATATTTGCAACAACTCTAATATGATATGAAAATATCTGTTTTTCTGTTGGTTCTTGGGCTTCCGTGGTGGCTCAGAGGTTAAAGCATCTGCCTCTGATGCGGGAGACCCAGGTTCGATCCCTGGGTCAGGAAGATCCCCTGGAGAAGGAAATGGTAACCTACTGCAGTATTCTTGCCTGGAGAATCCCATGGACAGAGGAGCCTGGCGAGCTACAGTCCATGGGGTCGCAGAGGTGGACATTTAAGATATTTGCAATAATTCTAATATGATATGAAAATATCTGTTTTTCTGTTGGTTCTAGCTTGTCTGTGGCTTGTTGCCTACATTTAAAATTTTTTAAATGCTAAAGTTTAGTTAGAAGTTACTGAAATAAAGATGTATCTTCTTCCCATCCAAATTTGTGAACAATAGGCTCCTTGGGGTATCTGGATCTTTAGGTTAAGAAACCCCATTCTACACCTATTTTGGATCCCTTGAAAAGCAAGCAATACTACTTCTCAAACTGTGATCAAGTGATCACATTTATGGAATGTTTATTAAAAATGCAATTCTCTCGGCCTTTTCTTAAATCTGCAGAATCTTCATTCTTAACAAGTATGCAGGTGACTGACATACACACTAAAGTTTGAGAATTGCTTCAAAGGTGGTTATATCAATACTTATCTTCAATAGAATCATAATTATCAAGCCAAACCACATGTTCTTAAATATTAGTTTGAATATTATATATATAATTTGATAATAATGGATAAGGCCTATAAATTTTAATTTTTAATAAATATTTAAAATATTGTGATTATGTTCTCAACTCTATTTTGAGAAATAATCTTAAATTAAGACATGAAATCTGCCTGGGAATGGGAGAAACTGATGAGATTTGCATCAGTATCAGTATACTGATAACTATATCAGATATAGTTATACTGATAACTATACTATACTCCATAAGAAATAGATGGGGAAACAATGGAAACAGTGTCAGACTTTATTTTGGGGGGCTCCAAAATCACTGCAGATGGTGACTGCAGCCATGAAATTAAAAGATGTTTACTCCTTGGAAGAAAAGTTATGACCAACCTAGATAGCATATTGAAAAGCAGAGACATTACTTTNCTGGCGTGCTGCGATTCATGGGGTCACAAAGAGTCGGACACGACTGAGCGACTGAACTGACTGAACTGATACTCTACTCTCCTTTCCTTTTCTGCACCAGCTAACTCCCTTTGAAAGAAACCTGTATATAGAACACTTAAATATGGAATCAATGCATTATATTACTGAGGATACAGAAAAGGAGGGAAATTCTCTCTGCCCATTTTTAACCTCATGCTTTAAACTCTGAGGCAAAAATTAGTTATCATCAACATGAAAATCAGTAATAATGGACGGATAGGGCTACCAAAATCTAAAGATCACCTGTACTTTCAACTACTACCTTTCTCGTCTGCTTCACAAATCTCTCTCCCAATCTCAGAACTTTCTATAACCTGAGCTTCAGATTAGTATTTCCAACTGCCTACTAGACATTTACCCCTGCATTTCAGAGACAACTCAAATACTAAAAACCAAAACTGAACTCTTCACAT
The DNA here is from genome assembly GCA_006410875.1 of Neotragus pygmaeus. NCBI lineage: Eukaryota > Metazoa > Chordata > Mammalia > Artiodactyla > Bovidae > Neotragus > Neotragus pygmaeus. Next base: position 349,960 of record SJYV01000944.1, read on the forward strand.
TGTCACACATAATGGCTATCTCTTTTATATTGTCTTAAATATGGGTACCACCATCCAGTGAGATAATCAGATATTGTCCTAGATGTTTCCCTCTTTCTCATTACACTTTTTTTTGCTAGGGAACACAGTTGGAGTGATGGCCAATTTTAGAGCTCCAGCCATGGTCTAGTTTTCTTTGGGTCAGCATCTTTTGGAGCAGCAAACTTAAACCTGACTGATGCTTGTAAGATGGATATAGTCTAATAATGAAAGATCAGAAAAAGAAAATTAAGGAAATAATCCCACTTACCATCACATCAAAAAAATAAAATACATGGGAATAAATATACCCAAGGAGAAAAAAAACCTCTACTCCAAGAACTCTAAGATGCTGATGAAAGAAACAGAAGACGACACAAACAGAAAGAAAGATATACCATGTTCTTGATTGGAAGAATCAGCATGGTCAAGATGACTCTACTTCCCTGGGCAATCTACAGATTCAATACAACCCTCTCAAATTACCAAAGTCATTTTTCAAAGAACTAGAATTTTTTTTTAATTTGTATGGAAACACAAAATAGACAAAGGCATCCTAGGCATGGGGAAATGGAACTGGAATCAGGCTCCCTGACTTCAGACTATACTACAAAGCTATAGCCATCAAAACTGTATGAGATTGTCACAAAAACAGAAATATAGATCAATGGAACAGGATAGAAAGCCCAGAAATAAATCCATGCACTTATGGTCAATTAGCCTACAATAAAGGAGGCAAGAATATACAATTTTGAAAAGACAGTCTCCTCAATAAATGGTACTGGGAAACTGGACAACTGGATGTAAAAGAATGAAATTAGAATGTTCTCAAACACCATGCACAAAAATAAACTCAAACTGGATTAAAGACCTAAATGTAAGACCAGTAACTTTAAAACTCTTATAGGAAAACAGGAGGAACAATCTTTGACATAAATCACAGTATTATCTTTTTGGATCCATTTGCTAGCATAATGAAAGTAAAAACAAAAATAAATCAATGGGACCCAATTAATCTTAAAAGCTTCACCACAGCAAAGGACACCATAAACAAAATGAAAAGAAAACCCACAGATTGGGAGAAAATATTTGTAATTGAATTAACCAACTAGGGCTTAATCTCCAAAATAAACAAACAGCTCATACAACTCAAGATCAAAAAATAAACAACCCATTCAAAAATGAGCAGAAGGACTTCCTTGGTGGCACAGTGGATAAGAATCTGCCTGCCAACACAGGGGACATGGTTTGATTCCTGGTCTGGGAAGATTCCGTATGCCTTGGAGCAACTAAGCCCACATGCCACAACTTCTGAGCCTGTGCACTAGGACCCATGAGCCCACGTGTTGCAACTACTGAAGCCTGGGTGCCTAGAGACTGTGCTCTGCAACAAGAGAAGCCACCACAATGAGAAGTCTGAGCACCACATTGAACAGTAATCCCCACTCTCTGCAACTAGAGGAAGCCTGTGAGCAGCAACAAAGACCCAGTGCAACCAAAATAAATAAATAATTATTTTTAAATGGGCAGCAGATCTAGATAGACTTTTCTCCAAAGAAGATATACAGATGGCCAAAAAACACATGAAAAGATGCCCAACATCTCTACTGCTGCTGCTAAGTAGCTTCAATCGTGTCCGACTCTGTATGACCCCATAGATGGCAGCCCACCAGGCTTCCTCATCCCTGGGATTCTCCAGGCAAGAACACTGGAGTGGGTTGCCATTTCCTTCTCCAATGCATGAAGGTAAAAAGTGAAAGTGAAGTCACTCAGTCATGTCCGACTCTTAGTGACCCCATGGACTGCAGCCTACCAGGCTCCTCCGTCCATGGATTTTCCAGGCAAGAGTACTGGAGTTCTCTACTAGGGAAACGTAAATCAAAACAACACTGAGGTATCACGTTATACCAGTCAGAATGGGCATCATCAAAACGTCTACAAACAATAAATGCTGGAGAGGGTGTAGAGATAAGGGGACTCTCCTACACCATTGGTGGAAATGTAAATTAGGACAGCCACACTGCAGAACAGTGCGGAGGTTCCTTAGAGAACTAAAAATAGAGCTACCACGCGACCCAGAATCCTAAAGAACGGGTCTCTCAGTCTGCCTCTGATCCAAGCAAGATAAATTTTTGGACGCTCACAGGGTCCAGATTGAACCTGATCGAACAGGGTCCTGATGAGTAAACTACACTGGGGTTGGAAGCCAAAAGTGAAAGTGAAAAAGTGAAGTTGCCCAGTGTGTCCAACTCATTGTGACCCCCACGGACTGTAGCCTACCAGTCTTCTCCGTCCACAGAATTTTCCAGGCAAGAGTACCGAGTGGGTTGCCATTTCCTTCTCCAGGCGATCTTCTCAATCCAGGGATCAAACCCAGGTCTTCTGCATTGCAGGTAGACGTTTTGCCCTCTGAGCCACCAGGGAAGCCCTGAATAACATGATTCAGAATTCAGAATTCTGGTCAGCAACATCTGGGGGAGCTAAGCTGATTGAAGTGAGTATAAAGCTGTTTGGGAGGTAAGATCACTTGAGAATGTCACACTTGAAGGTCCTGCTAAAAGAGAAGAACAGGGGATGGAAAAGAATATTTGCATCACTGTGAGAAGGATACATTTAGCCAAAGCTATGTGCCATGAAATTAAAAGATGCTTGCTCCCCGGGAAAAAAGCTATGACAAACTTAAACATCATATTAAAAAGCATAAACACAATTTTGCCATCAAAAGTCCATAGAGTCGAAGCTATGATTTTTCCAGTAGTCAGGTATGGATGTGAGAGCTGGAACATAAAGAAGGCCGAACACCAAAAATTGATGCTTTTGAACCGTGGTGTTGGAGAAGACTCTTGAGAGTCCCTTGGACTGCAAGGAGATCCAACCAGTCCATCCTAAAGGATATCAGTCCTGAAAGTTCATTGAAAGGACTGATGGTGAAGCTCCAATACTTTGGCCACCTGATGCGAAGAGCCAATTTATTGGAAAAGACCCTGATGCTGGGAAAGATTGAGGACAAGAGGAGAAAGGGGTGACAGAAAATGAGATGGTTGGATGGCATCACTGACTCAATGGACATGTGTTTGAGCAAACTCTGGGGGATAGTGAAGGACAGGGAAGCCTGGCGCGCTGCAGTCCATGGGGTCACAAAGAGCTGGACATGACTTAGCAACTGAACAATAATACGATTTCAATGCTGACAAAAGGTGAGGTTTGGGGAACGAGACATGGCTGAGATAATTCACTTCTTAATGAGCCCCTGCACAGAGTGATAGGACTTGCTTAGAGCAGCAGCACAAGCAAACAAACCTGAGGTTCTGCTGGGATGAAAGCAGCTCACACAGGCCGCTTTCAGCCTCAAAATTTAGACGCCAAACAATGGGAACCTTAGGTGACAATAAAAATATTACAGGAAAAGGCAGAGGGAGGCTCTCAGGTAAGGCCTGTCACTGAGGCTCAAAGCTTGCCTTCTGTGGAAGTGGATTCTGACAACTAGCAAGAATTGATTGGTCCCTTGGTGAGGCTGGAATCAAAAAAAACCATTTTATTTTATTTTTATTATACTTTATGTTTACTCTCTTATCCCAGAAAATACCAACGCTTTCTTGGCCTACGGCTGGTTACAGCAATGTGGATCTAGACCTGCTTTCTCTAATCTAGTAAGCAGTTACCCACCAGTGGCTACTGACCACTTGAATGAGGCTAGACTGAACTGAGAGATTCTTCAAGTATAAAATAGCTGCATTTCAAAAACTTAGTACAAAACAAATGTAAAATATCTCATTAATTTTTATAGTAATTACATATTGAAAATATACATTGGATATAGTGATTTAAATTAATTATATTATTAAAATTAATTTTATGTTTCCTTATACTTTACTTAAAAGCAACTACAAGAAAAGCCAACATTATACATATGATTTGCATTATTTTTCCATTAGTAAGTGCTAATCTAGACCATGACATAGGCTAATTCTAGGGTCATTACTCTTTCTGTGTAGGAACTAGTATTTAATCAGTGGTTCCAAAATTTAATGTATTTAAAAATCAACTAGGTAACATTTTTAAAATGCCATTTTTGCTCCCACTCACCCAGCAAAATTCTATGCAAACAGTGAGTTTGTATTTTCAACCAGTTTCCTAGGAGATTCTGATTCAAGAAGTGCCCTGACCATACTTTGAGAAATATTGGCTTTTAGGGTGTACAGTGCTGCCTTGATCATGTTCGAGTGTAGAATGTTCTTCTATTTTTCTAAATTTTTTTCATGAGACCAGCTACTATGATAATCTCATTCTTGTTGACCCTCAGGAACTTGGGTTAAGTAAATCTGATGAGGGCTTTGGGATTGGATTAACTAAATTTTGGAAATGCTAAAAGTTTTACCTCAAATTTAGTGAAAGATGGTCCAGGATATAGCTGCAGAGGAGAGACCTCAGGCTGCGATGAGGCCCCTGAATTAGACCCTGTATATGGGAAAGCGTGGTTTAAAGAGAAAATGAGCATGGGTGCAGGCAAGAAGGGAGTCATACAAGAGAGCTTGAGACCCTGGATCCAATACTGGAGCTTCGATTTCTCTGTAGGAACAAAGGATTGGCTTGACACTGGGAAAAGATTTGCATTATGGTATATACAGAAAATGTCTCACATTATGTACTCCAGGTACTTCTTGCTTCACTTCAACTCTAGAAGAGGACAAGTGATAAAATACAAAAGTAAGCAACCATGCTGGGGACTGGAGCTTTTAATGTGACAAGTGAAAAGGCTAAAGCATTACTTTTATAACCTTTTTCAGTTTATGTCTTGCCCTGAGACAACTGGCACATGGTCCTAGCTGTCATGCTTCTAACCCCCTACCTGGCCCTGGAGCACATTTCTGATCCTCTTCTTTGAGGAGCACTATTTAAAGTCCTGTGAGTACATGTGATACGATATCTGGTTTTTCTTCAGTCAGCTTTTCTCTAAGAAACTTGCTTCCTTAATGGGTAAGTAGCTGATAGGCCCAGATATCCTCCTAACTGGGAAGGTGCTTTCTCCTTTTCTTCTCTTCAATTCCTAAACCTTGCCTTTTAAAAAGATCACATGGAAAAGAGATCTAAGAGATTATTCAAGNAGCACTGCTTTTATAGTGTCCCACAGGTTTTGGGTTGTTGTGTTTTCATTTTCATTTGTTTCTATGCATATTTTGATTTCTTTTTAGATTTCTTCTGTGATTTGTTGGTTATTCAGAAGCATGTTGTTCAGCCTCCATATGTTGGAATTTTTAATAGTTTTTCTCCTGTCATAGCTTTTCTTTCAAGGAGCAAGAATCTTTTAATTTCATGGCTGCAGTCACCATCTACCATGATTTTGGACCCCAAGAAAATAGCATCTGTCACTGTTTCCACTGTCTCCCCATCTATTTGCCATGAGGCAATGAGACCAGATGCCAGGATCTTAGTTTTCTGAATGTTGATTTTGAAGCCAACTTTTTCACTCTCCTGATCTAAGCCTTAAGTGTGGAACAGTTCAGATATGCTGCTAGATGAACCTAAATTCTACATCCATCCTATCTGAAAGAGATGTGCTAACTTGTTCTATTATAGTAAATGGGCTACTTCAAACAACGTCTAGGAGATGTCCAGAAACCCCCGTATAAATTACCCAATGGGGAACTGCCAGGTTATCTAAATTAAGTTATCTTAATTATCTTAATTATCTATGCCTAATTAGCAAGTGAATAAAAATGCTGCTTTTGTAGATTCCATATTTATTTATTAAAAAGTATTTATTGAGCACTTACTATGTGTCAGGAAACCTTTTAGTAGCTAGGAATGTTTCTGCAAATGTAGCAGATAAAAATCACTGCCCTCGGAGAGATAGCACAAGTTGGTGGAGAAGGAGGTAGACGTGGAGTACATCTCTCTCCACGGATACATCAGGAATACACTTTGAGACACAGAGGTGCTTGTAGAAAACCAGTTGAGAGTGGACAGGAGTATCTAACCTCCAGAAAAGAATATATAGAGCCATCAAAACTCGGTAGGACAAAGGAACTAGGGGGGAAAACAGACGTGTTAGTTGGACTGGACTTGCCCTCAGCAGGTAGGGAAACTGAAGTAAGGGTCCAGTCCCCACAATGGGGCAGTTGTCTGGATCAGAGGAGAAACATTTAAGGCTGAGAGTGAAGCAGTTGATCTGTGACAGCCTAAATGGAATGAGAGTCAGACAGTCCTTGCCGCAGCCATATGTACCCTGGACAGGCATGCAGGTTCCAGAGAAGGCACAGCACTGGGAGTTAGAGTGTAGGGATTGTGAAGCAATCTCAGGGAGAAGGCTGCTGTTGACTGTGGAGAGTCAGACTGAGGGGACCTGAGGGAAGACATTGTGGTGGGAAATACATGTGAAGGAAAATCTGGCAGCCATGGAAACAAGGCAATACTGCTGAGTCATGTGGAGTGGGTGGAGCCATCACTGTAGCCTCTCTCTCCCCATACCCCAGCATCAGCAGCTAAAGAATAGAGAGGCTAGGCTACTAAGTGCCTGATGCCCAGAACAACAGAGTAGGACCCCACCCAGGGTGCCCCCTTAGTGCCTGACATGCTGACACAGAGAAGGACCCCAGCTGGGATGGGGGTTATGGGGAGGGGAGGCCCTCTATGTGCCTGATGCGCCAAACAACAGAGAAAGACCCCAGGCAAGGGAGCCCCCTAAGGGCCTGAATGGGCAGAGCTACAGAGAAAAACTAGTCAAAAAGGCCTACTGATCACCAGCTACCAGAGTCTGGAAAAAAGACTCTGAGAGGACCATAACTCCTGCAGCTCAGGCAATCCAGGCCCCTGCATTCTTGGAGCCATCAGGGTCCCCACGACCCAAGCAAAAGTGCCACCTTCACGCTTAACCCTCACTGGGGCAAAGTTGCCAAAGGCAAAAAAAGAGTCTGGCATCTATGCACGTGGGGGTCACTTCAGTCATGTCCAGCTCTTTGCGACCCTGTGGACTGTGGTCTACCAGGCTTCTCTGTCAGTGGGGTTCTCTAGGCAAGAATACTGGAGTGTACTCGCCAATACTGGTTGCCATACCTTTCCAGAGAACTATATTTCCTGCTGCCCTAGCCACCAACTTCCCTGAGTACCTGGTGCTACCAGAGCCTCTGTGACCCAAGCAGCTATTTCACCTCCACACATGGCCCTCACTTAGGTAGACCCAAGTCCTTTGGGGCACCCTCAGGAGCAAACCCCAGTGTATGACCCACATGCAAAGATGGAAATAAAACCACAATTGAAATCCAGGGGCAGTGTAGCTAAGGAAGAAGACCCTAAACCTTTCCACCAGCTATACAAGCTGCAGATTAAATCCACATGATCAAGTAGGCAGACTCTGTGTCTATGGAATATATAAAGGGACATTGAGAGCTCCCACAAAAGAAAACACACTAGTTCTGATAGCTATGGACATTGGAGGCAAGAACACAGAGAAGTAGGACCAGATTAGAATCTGAGCTGCCCCCACAGCAAATGAACAGAATTAGAAATGAAAAAGGAGAGATTACAAGAGATGATGCAGAAATACAAATGATTATAAGAGACCATTATGGACAACTATACGGCAATAAAATAAATAACCTGGAAGAAATGGACAGATTGTTAGAAAAGTTCAATCCAAAACTGAACCAGGAAGAAATAGAAATTATGAACAACCCAATTATAAGCACTGAAGTTGAAACTGTGATCAAAAATCTCCCCCAAAACAAAAGACTAGGACCAGATGGCTTTATAGGTGAATTCTATCAAATATTTAGAGAAGAACTAATGCCTATCCTTCTAAAACTCTTTCAAAAAATTGCAGAGGAAGAAACACTTTCAAATTCATTCTACGAGGCCACCATCACTCTGATACCNAGACTAGGACCAGATGGCTTTATAGGTGAATTCTATCAAATATTTAGAGAAGAACTAATGCCTATCCTTCTAAAACTCTTTCAAAAAATTGCAGAGGAAGAAACACTTTCAAATTCATTCTACGAGGCCACCATCACTCTGATACCAAAACCAGACAAAGACAACACACAAAAAAGAAAACTACAGGCCAGTATCACTGATGAACATAGATGCAAAAATCCTCAACAAAATTCTAGCAATCAGAATCCAACAACACATTAAAAAGTTCATACACCATGATCAAGTTGGGTTTATCCCAGGGAAGCAAGGATTCTTCAATATACACAAATCGATCAATATGATACACCCATATTAACAAATTGAATGGTAATCTCAATAGATGCAAAAAATTTGACAAAATTCAGCACCCATTTATGATTAAAACTCTTCAAAAATGGGCATAGAAGGAACCTACCTCAACATAGTAAAGGCCATATATGATAAGCCCACAGCAAACATTATTCTCAATGGAAAAACTGAAAGCATTCCCCCTAAGATCAGGAATAAGACAAGGGTGTTCACTCTTACCACTATTACTCAACATAGCTTTGGAAGTCCTAGCTACAGCAATCAGAGAAGAGAAAGAAATAAATGAATCCAAATCAGAAAAGAAGAAAAACTCTCACTGTTTGCAGATAACATGATACTATACATAGAAAACCCTAAAGATACTATCAAAAAATTACTAAAGCTAATCAGTGAATTTAGCAAAATCACAGGATACAAAATCAATACACAGAAGTCACTTGCATTTCTATATACCAACAATGAAAAATCAAAAAGAGAAATCAAGAAATCAATCCAATTCACCACTGAAACAAAAAAATAAAATAAAATGTCTAGGAATAAACCAACCTAGGGAGACAAAAGAACTGTATACAGAAAGTTATAAGACACTGATGAAAGAAATCAAAGATGACATAAACAGATGGAAAGATGGTCCATGTTCCTTGGTAGAACGAACCAATATTGTGAAAATGACAATATTATCAAGCGCAGTCAACAGATTCAGTGCAATCCCTATAAGATTGCCAATGGCATTTTTCAGAGAACTAGAACAAAAAAATTCACAATTCATATAGAAACACAAAAGACCCCAAAGAGCCAAAGCAGTCTTGAGAAAGAAGAGTGGAGCTGGAGGAATCAAGCTTCCCGACTTCAGCTTATACTACAAAGCTACACTCATCGAGACAGTATGGTAACTGGTACAAAACCAGAAATATAGACCAACGGAACAAGACAGGAAGCCCAGAAACAAACCCATGCACCTATGAGTACCTTATTTTTGACAAAGGAGGCAAGAATATACAATGGGGCAAAGACAGCCTCTTCAAAAAGTGGTGCTGGGAAAACTGGACAGCTACATGTAAAAGAATGAAATTAGAACACTTCCTAACACCATACACAAAGATAAACTCAAAATGGATTAAAGACCTAAATGTAAGACCAGAAACTGTAAAATTCTTAGAGGAAAACAAAGGCAAAACACTTGATGACATAAATCAAAGCAAGATCCTCTGTGACCCACCTCCTAGGAAAATGGAAATAAAAACAAAAGTAAACAAGTGGGACCTGATTAAACGTAAAAGCTTTTGCACAGCAAAGGAAACTATAAGCAAAGCGAAAAGACAACCCTCAGAAGGGGAGAAAATAATAGCAAATGAAACAACTGATAAAGGATTAATTTGCAAAATATACAAGCAGCTCGTACAACTTAATACCAGAAAAACAAAAAACCCAATCAAAAAGTGGGGAAAAGACCTAAACAGACATTTCCCCAAAGAAGACGTATGGATGGCTAACAAACACATGAAAAGATACTCAACATCACTCATTATTAGAGAAAGGCAAGTCAAAGTGACAATGAGATATCGCCTCACACCTGTCAGAATGGCTATCATCAAAGTCTACAAACAGTAAATGCTGGAGAGGGTGTGGAGAAAATGGAACGCTCCTGCCCCGTTGGTTGGAAAGTAAATTGATAAAGCTACTATGGAAGACAGTATGGAGATTCCTTAAAAAACTAGGAATAAAACCACCATATGACCTAGCAACCCCACTCCTAGGCATATACCCTGAGGAAGCCATAAATGAAAAATACACATGCATTCCAATGTTCAGTGTAGCACTATTTACAATAGCTAGAACACGGAAGCAATCTAGATGTCCATCAACAGATGAATGGATAAAGAAGTAGTGGTACATACACACAATGGAATATTACTCAGCCACAGAAAGGAACCCATTTGAGTCAGTTCTAATGAGGTGGATGAACCTAGAGCCGTGAAGTAAGTCAGAAAGAGAAAGAAATATCATATACTAATGCATATATATGGAATCTAGAAAGACGGTACCAAAGAATTTATTTGCAGGGCAGCAATGGAGAAAAAAACATAGAAAACAGACTTACAGACATGGGGGGAGGGGAGGAGAGGGTGAGATGTATGGAGAGAGTAACATGGAAACTTATATTATCATAAGTAAAATAGATAGCCAATGGGAATTTGTTGTATGTCTCAGGGAACTCAAACAGGGGCTCTGCATCAACCTAGATGGGTAGGATGGGGAGGGAGAGGGGAAGGAGGTCCAAGAGGGAGGGGATACATGTATACCTATGGCTGATTCATGTTGATGTTTGACAGAAAACAACAAAATTCTGTAAAGCAATTATCCTTCAATTAAAAAATAAAATCACTGCCCTCATCTAGTTCACATTCTAGTAAGATAAAACAGACAGTAAACAAAATAAGCAAAACACAGGAAGGAAATGCAAAAANATTCATGTTGATGTTTGACAGAAAACAACAAAATTCTGTAAAGCAATTATCCTTCAATTAAAAAATAAAATCACTGCCCTCATCTAGTTCACATTCTAGTAAGATAAAACAGACAGTAAACAAAATAAGCAAAACACAGGAAGGAAATGCAAAAATATTTGAGATTGGCTTCAAAATTCAGTAGGAAAAAAAAAAGTAGTTGGGTTACTTTTGTTGTTGCTCAGTCATGTTGGACTCTTTGCCACCCCATGGACTGTAGCCCTCCAGGCTCCTCTATCCATGGGATTTTCCAGGCAAGAATACTAAATGGGAATACTGAAGTGGGAAGATCCCCAAGGCAGGGATCTTCCCAACTCAGGGATCAAACCTGTGTCTTCCACATTGGAAGGTGGATCCTTTACCACTGAGCCACCTGGGAAGCCCTGTTTGGGTATAGATTAAATAAAATTGGTAAAATATTAATAACTATGAAGCTTGGTATCGGGAACATGGGGATTCATTATGGCAATAACACATGTGTGCAGGCACACACACAAGTGTTCATTTGTGATAAATGCAGTATAAGAAAGTAAAGCAGAATAGAAGAATGAGTGATCAGAGTACGATTATAAATAGAGTGGTCAGGGAAGGCCTGCTGAACGATATTCGAACAAAAGTCATTTGAAAAGGGTTACACATTTACTCACTATACTCAGATGTATGACAATGAGGTCTTTGCCTCTTCTATCTGATCCTACTTGTGAAACTCTACTATTTTAGGAAGCAAAGAAGAAGAAAATCTAAATGTAATCCTACTGAGGAGAATCTCAGGCTAATCTACTTGTTGCCACAAATGCATTAGATAGAGCACACTCATGAGGCAACATAGAGACACAACTTCTACCGCTATAGTGAATACAACCTTGTCACCTACTTATAATAGGTCTAAGGCACCCAGGTATATTCTAAGTATGCAAGTCTATACATTTTTATGCTTAACCTAGTTTTATAATTTTTACATTCTCATCTTTCTTACACAATTTCCTTCCCCCTCAGTCCAAAAATGCTCCCTAGTTTTTCTCTAAGGAGACACTGGCTAGACCACAGTTTTGACAATTAATTTTCTTATTAAAATATCAGCAACAAGAAGAGGGGGTTGATGGCCCAGGCCATCAGGAGTGGGATCTATACAGTGTAATATCGGNAGAAGGAACCTACCTCAACATAGTAAAGGCCATATATGATAAGCCCACAGCAAACATTATTCTCAATGGAAAAACTGAAAGCATTCCCCCTAAGATCAGGAATAAGACAAGGGTGTTCACTCTTACCACTATTACTCAACATAGCTTTGGAAGTCCTAGCTACAGCAATCAGAGAAGAGAAAGAAATAAATGAATCCAAATCAGAAAAGAAGAAAAACTCTCACTGTTTGCAGATAACATGATACTATACATAGAAAACCCTAAAGATACTATCAAAAAATTACTAAAGCTAATCAGTGAATTTAGCAAAATCACAGGATACAAAATCAATACACAGAAGTCACTTGCATTTCTATATACCAACAATGAAAAATCAAAAAGAGAAATCAAGAAATCAATCCAATTCACCACTGAAACAAAAAAATAAAATAAAATGTCTAGGAATAAACCAACCTAGGGAGACAAAAGAACTGTATACAGAAAGTTATAAGACACTGATGAAAGAAATCAAAGATGACATAAACAGATGGAAAGATGGTCCATGTTCCTTGGTAGAACGAACCAATATTGTGAAAATGACAATATTATCAAGCGCAGTCAACAGATTCAGTGCAATCCCTATAAGATTGCCAATGGCATTTTTCAGAGAACTAGAACAAAAAAATTCACAATTCATATAGAAACACAAAAGACCCCAAAGAGCCAAAGCAGTCTTGAGAAAGAAGAGTGGAGCTGGAGGAATCAAGCTTCCCGACTTCAGCTTATACTACAAAGCTACACTCATCGAGACAGTATGGTAACTGGTACAAAACCAGAAATATAGACCAACGGAACAAGACAGGAAGCCCAGAAACAAACCCATGCACCTATGAGTACCTTATTTTTGACAAAGGAGGCAAGAATATACAATGGGGCAAAGACAGCCTCTTCAAAAAGTGGTGCTGGGAAAACTGGACAGCTACATGTAAAAGAATGAAATTAGAACACTTCCTAACACCATACACAAAGATAAACTCAAAATGGATTAAAGACCTAAATGTAAGACCAGAAACTGTAAAATTCTTAGAGGAAAACAAAGGCAAAACACTTGATGACATAAATCAAAGCAAGATCCTCTGTGACCCACCTCCTAGGAAAATGGAAATAAAAACAAAAGTAAACAAGTGGGACCTGATTAAACGTAAAAGCTTTTGCACAGCAAAGGAAACTATAAGCAAAGCGAAAAGACAACCCTCAGAAGGGGAGAAAATAATAGCAAATGAAACAACTGATAAAGGATTAATTTGCAAAATATACAAGCAGCTCGTACAACTTAATACCAGAAAAACAAAAAACCCAATCAAAAAGTGGGGAAAAGACCTAAACAGACATTTCCCCAAAGAAGACGTATGGATGGCTAACAAACACATGAAAAGATACTCAACATCACTCATTATTAGAGAAAGGCAAGTCAAAGTGACAATGAGATATCGCCTCACACCTGTCAGAATGGCTATCATCAAAGTCTACAAACAGTAAATGCTGGAGAGGGTGTGGAGAAAATGGAACGCTCCTGCCCCGTTGGTTGGAAAGTAAATTGATAAAGCTACTATGGAAGACAGTATGGAGATTCCTTAAAAAACTAGGAATAAAACCACCATATGACCTAGCAACCCCACTCCTAGGCATATACCCTGAGGAAGCCATAAATGAAAAATACACATGCATTCCAATGTTCAGTGTAGCACTATTTACAATAGCTAGAACACGGAAGCAATCTAGATGTCCATCAACAGATGAATGGATAAAGAAGTAGTGGTACATACACACAATGGAATATTACTCAGCCACAGAAAGGAACCCATTTGAGTCAGTTCTAATGAGGTGGATGAACCTAGAGCCGTGAAGTAAGTCAGAAAGAGAAAGAAATATCGTATACTAATGCATATATATGGAATCTAGAAAGACGGTACCAAAGAATTTATTTGCAGGGCAGCAATGGAGAAAAAAACATAGAAAACAGACTTACAGACATGGGGGGAGGGGAGGAGAGGGTGAGATGTATGGAGAGAGTAACATGGAAACTTATATTATCATAAGTAAAATAGATAGCCAATGGGAATTTGTTGTATGTCTCAGGGAACTCAAACAGGGGCTCTGCATCAACCTAGATGGGTAGGATGGGGAGGGAGAGGGGAAGGAGGTCCAAGAGGGAGGGGATACATGTATACCTATGGCTGATTCATGTTGATGTTTGACAGAAAACAACAAAATTCTGTAAAGCAATTATCCTTCAATTAAAAAATAAAATCACTGCCCTCATCTAGTTCACATTCTAGTAAGATAAAACAGACAGTAAACAAAATAAGCAAAACACAGGAAGGAAATGCAAAAATATTTGAGATTGGCTTCAAAATTCAGTAGGAAAAAAAAAAGTAGTTGGGTTACTTTTGTTGTTGCTCAGTCATGTTGGACTCTTTGCCACCCCATGGACTGTAGCCCTCCAGGCTCCTCTATCCATGGGATTTTCCAGGCAAGAATACTAAATGGGAATACTGAAGTGGGAAGATCCCCAAGGCAGGGATCTTCCCAACTCAGGGATCAAACCTGTGTCTTCCACATTGGAAGGTGGATCCTTTACCACTGAGCCACCTGGGAAGCCCTGTTTGGGTATAGATTAAATAAAATTGGTAAAATATTAATAACTATGAAGCTTGGTATCGGGAACATGGGGATTCATTATGGCAATAACACATGTGTGCAGGCACACACACAAGTGTTCATTTGTGATAAATGCAGTATAAGAAAGTAAAGCAGAATAGAAGAATGAGTGATCAGAGTACGATTATAAATAGAGTGGTCAGGGAAGGCCTGCTGAACGATATTCGAACAAAAGTCATTTGAAAAGGGTTACACATTTACTCACTATACTCAGATGTATGACAATGAGGTCTTTGCCTCTTCTATCTGATCCTACTTGTGAAACTCTACTATTTTAGGAAGCAAAGAAGAAGAAAATCTAAATGTAATCCTACTGAGGAGAATCTCAGGCTAATCTACTTGTTGCCACAAATGCATTAGATAGAGCACACTCATGAGGCAACATAGAGACACAACTTCTACCGCTATAGTGAATACAACCTTGTCACCTACTTATAATAGGTCTAAGGCACCCAGGTATATTCTAAGTATGCAAGTCTATACATTTTTATGCTTAACCTAGTTTTATAATTTTTACATTCTCATCTTTCTTACACAATTTCCTTCCCCCTCAGTCCAAAAATGCTCCCTAGTTTTTCTCTAAGGAGACACTGGCTAGACCAGTTTTGACAATTAATTTTCTTATTAAAATATCAGCAACAAGAAGAGGGGGTTGATGGCCCAGGCCATCAGGAGTGGGATCTATACAGTGTAATATCGGTTGCAATTTGTCCTTCTTTGGTCAAACTACAGTTGCGGTTGCAGCTCATCCTGTGCTTATCATCAAAAGAATGTAAACATTTTGCAGTGGCATCATCCTTATCTCTTTCTCACAGTGTCTTGATGACCTTACAATTCTCTCTGAATTCAGGGGCTTCATACATTCTTTATACAACCTGTATCACTTTAATTCCATCCTCCAACATAAGATGTTGTCCCTCTGATCAGTTCTACTCAACACCAGGACTTTAAATGCTCCGGATCCCTAAAGATCCTCTCCTTCAGCCGTGGCTTCCAACCTCTTCTCCCCTCCAGAAGCTGAGTCTCTCCTTTTCTGTTTTTTTGAATCCTCCCTTTCGAAAAGCCCTGGGCAAGTTTTTTATGTACTGTGAATAGTGGATTAAAAGGAAAGAAAATTGATAAGTTACATCAAAATACATTGCAAGTAATAAAAGTAAGTTGTTTATGTGAAACCTTTTTTTTTCCTGTGGCAGATATATACACTGAATATTATACACACATGTGAACCGGGTCATGTAAACACAATGTATCCTGTTATGGCTAGTGGTGCTTTGAAAGACTGGTAGCTATTGGGCCTAGTTTTTGATATGCTGCTGCTGCTGCTGCTGCTGCTAAATCGCTTCAGTCCTGTCCGACTCTGTGCGACCCTATGGACTGCAGCCCACCAGGCTCCTCTGTCCATGGGATTTTCCAGGCAAGAGTACTGGAGTGGGGTGCCATTTGCCTTCTCCGTTTGATATGCTAAATGCAAGTGAAAAGAGTCTGGGGAAACCTTTTCACTCTTCAGGTTTGTAAGACAATTATCTTCCTAGAGAGATCAGGAAAGCCAGCTTTTAAGTTTATGGTGGGCTGCTATCTGTGGGGTCACACAGAGTCAGACGTGACTGAAGCGACTTAGCAGCAGCAGCGCATGTCCTTTTCAGTGCAGCCTTCCTGTGGAATGGCCTCGGGCTCCTTTTGTGTCATAAGACTCAAACCCAGGCTGGAGGAAGGCTGCCATGAGCGCTACACTGCATTAGTGTAATATTATAAAATATCAATATCACCCTATTAAACATGCCAATTATAAGTCTTGGGTTTCCAAATAGATTTACAATTGCTTAAGTAAGAATCCCATGGACAGAGGAACCCTGCAGGTCCCTGCAGGTTGCCAAGAGTTGGATACAACTGAAGTGACTTAGAATGCATACACAAGTAAGAAAGACAGTTTTGGGAATTCCCCTGTGGCCCATTGACTAGGACTTCAAGCTGTTGGGGGAACTAAGATTCTGCCAGCTGTGCACTGCAGCCCAGAAAAAAAAAAAAAAGGAAGGCAGCTTTCCTTAGCGACTCTAAGACATCCTTGAATAAATAAAGCAGTGATGGCTTGCAGACCCCTTAGACAACTGTGGGAGGAGATGCTGACACCTGTAGGACAAGCAGTTTCTCTTTATAAGCCAGGTGGGTTTGTATAACTATGTGGTCAGCATCCCCCTCCCTCATATCTGAACTTCCACAGAAGCACTTATCCCACTAGAACGTAAGGATTTTTGTTGACTGTTATATCATTAGTAACCAGAATAGCAGCTAGCATACAGTGTGTACTCAAAAATATTTGCAGAAAAAGTTGCTGGTTTAAAGTGTATTTTTGCACCTATCTTAATGGTACCCCACTCCAGTACTCTTGCCTAGAAAATCCCATGGACGGAGGAGCCCGGTAGGCTGCAGTCCATGGGGTCACTAACAGTCAGACACAACTGAGCGACTTCACTTTCACTTTTCACTTTCATGCATTGGAGAAGGAAATGGCAACCCACTCCAGTGTTCTTGCCTAGAGAATCCCAGGGATGGGGGAACCTGGTAGGCTGCCGTCTATGGGGTTGCACAGAGTCAGACATTACTTAAGCGACTTAGCAGCAGTAGCAGTAAACACACACACACACACACACACAAAAGTATTCTTCTAGAATCAACACCAGCAAAATATCCAGTGTCTCCACACAGGGACTGGGAGTTAGGTTTGCCTGGGGTGCAGACCTGGGCATGAGCATGACCTTGGTCACTAAATTACCTGCAAAGGTCCAGAATAGAGGAAGCCAACTCGGAGTCCCAGATTCAAACCTTAAGGGCCGGGACTTACACATAAATGCCAAGGTTAGGAAGTAGAAGAGATGGAATGAGGAATCACAGTACATATGAGAAATGGACCAGAACCAGGGAGTGGGGGCCAGAATGGCTTCTGCAAATACCAGTGGGTAATTTCTTTATAAGAGATGCAAGTTTGAATGAGAAAATAGGGGATGATTAAAGAAATAAGATTGGATATGTATGTGTGATTTGGGCCATGAAAGAAAAAAAGTGAGGATCTGACTAAAACAGGAAAAGTTAGATTTTAGATATTCTTCTGATTAGAATTTTCAAGACTTGGTGCCCTGTACAACACAAGGAATATATATGGGGTATAATCTTTAAAAATTGTGAATCACTATATTGTATACCTGTAACTTACATATTGTATAGCAACTATACTTTAATTTAAAAAAAAGACTTTATGACTAATTGTTAGTATGATATGAAGGAAGAATAATAATGATTAAGGTAATTTACTTAGGGAACTGGAAAGATAGTGACTGTATACAAGGAGACAGAGACTCTATGAGGGAGTTTGTTCTGCCATAAATTCAGTACTTTATGAGCTTCATTTTGGACAAAATGAATTTGAAGTGTCTGTAGAAAATTCAAAATTTGAGACGTCAAAAAGTCCTTTCAAAATTTTCATATAGATCTCAAAGAAAAGGTTAGAGTTGACCAAAACAATGTTGAGAAGGAAGAACAGAGCTAGGGGTATCAGGTTCCCTGACTTCAGACTACACTACAAGGCTACAATATTCAAAACAGTATTGGCACAAAAATAGACACATAAATCAATGGAACAGATTAAAGAGACCAGAAGCAAACCCACATACTTATGGTCAATTAATCTATAATAAAGGAGGCAAGAATATACAATGGGGGAAAAGACAGTCTCTTCAATAGAGATGCTGGAAAAACTGGATAGCTACATGCAATAGAGTGAAATTAGAACATTTTCTCACACCATATATAAAAATAAACTGAAAATGGATTAAAGACCTAAATGTAAGACCAGAAACCATAAAACTCCTAGAAGAGAATATATGTAGAATACACTTTGACATAAATCATAGTAATATCTTTCGGTGTCTGTCTTCTAAGGGAAAGGAAACAAAAGTAAAAATAAACAAATGGCATCTAATTAAACTTAAAAGCTTTTGCATGGCAAAGAAAACCACCGACAAAATGAAAAGTCAACCTACTGAAGTAGATATGGAATAAAATATTTGCAAATGATCCGGTCCATAAGGGGTCAATATCCAAAATATATTAATAGCTCATCCAACTCAATATATTAAACAAACCAATTAAAAAATGGGCAAAAGACTTGAATAGACATTTTTCTGAAGAAGATACACAGATGCCCAATAGGTATATGAAAAGATGCTCAACACTGCTAATGATCAGAGAAATGCAAATCAAAACCACACCTCCCAGCAGTCAGAATAACCACCATCAAAAAGTCTACAAACAATAAATGCTGAAGAGGATGTGGAGAAAAGGGAACCCTCCTCCAGTGTTGGTAAAAATGTAAATTGGTGAAGCCACTATGAAGAATAGTAGGAAGGTTCCTTAAAAAAACTAAAAATAGAAATAACATATGACCCAGCAATCCTACTCCTAGGCATATATCTAGAAAAAACAAAATCTAATTTGAACAGATACACGCATCTCAATGTTCGTAGCAGAACTATTTACAATAGGAAGACATGAAAGCAACCTAAGTGCCCATCGGCAAATGAATGGATAAAGAAGGCATGATATGTACGTACATATATGTAATAGAATATTACTCAGACATAAAAAATGAAATTTCGCCATTAGCAGTAACATGGACAGGCCTAGAGACTATCAACAGAGTGATATAAGTCAGACAAAGACAAATTTTATATGATATCACTTGTATGCATAATCTAAAAAATAATGCAAATTGATTTATTTACAAAACAGACTCACAGACATAGAAAACAAACTTGTGGTTACCAAAGACAGAAGTAATGGAGGGTAGGTGGTGGAGGGAGGGATAAGTTAGGAGTATAAGGTAAACAGATACACACCGCTATATAATATAAAATAGATAAGCAACAAGAATCTCCTGTAAAGCACAGAGAACTATATTCAGTTTCTTATAATAGCCTATGATGGAAAAGAATCTGAAAATGTGTGTGTGTGTGTATAATTGAATTGCTTTGCTGTATATCTGAAACTGACACAATACTGTAGACCAACTATACTTCAATCTTAAAAAAATGAGAATTGGAAAATTACTAAAGACCCTTCATGTCAGACACGACTGAGTGACTGAACTGAACTTCATGTCTAAAATTCATGGGGACATAAAGAGTTGGACACGACTGAGTGAATGAACTGAACTGAACCACCTTGCAGGCAGTCTTCAAAAGTTATTCAGCCTCAAAGATTAGACAGAAATTCCTTTATCCATACTGTATTCTCCATTCAATTACCATCCTTTTTATAGAGATAACATTATTTTTCTTTTTTCTTAGCTTTTTTGTATGCTTATAATCATATTTAAGGAATCATAAAACATGGCATATTTTTCTTTGCTATTTTTATTAAACATTATTACTTATAAAAAAAAAAAAGAAATACATTCAAGGTATAAATGGTAGGCAGCAATGAGTTTAGATAGCAAGTAGGACCTGAAGGTCCTTACTAGCTTATGGAAGTGTTTTTAAAACAAAATTACAGGATTTTGCCTCTGAAATATGTTTAAGCTATGGAATTCTTGAAAGCAGTCTATGACTGCCCTCTTCTGTTAATTACATGGTGAAGATAAGAGATAAACCAAACACACAGTGTTTTACTTCAGAATTAACTTAAAAGATTCCTACCATCCCTTATGACAAATACTCATTTACTCAGAAAACAAATATATTAAAATACAGCATTCAGGTGAGCTTGATTGTAAAATTTTATAGTTAATGAGAAACTCCATGGCTATTATTATATTAAATTTACCCAAGAAAATAATATGCAACATGTTAGGCATCAGAAATTCATGTCAGTAAATATAAGTGTAATACTTACAAGGCATAAAAATATTTTTATGCCAAAAAAGGAACAGAGTTGATCTAGTCACAATTTTGCCTCTGAAAAATCAGCAAAGAAATTTCTATTATATATATGCTTGCCAAAATCTCAAAATTTAAGGATATATACCAAGTATCTTTACTTGTCTCCTGACAACTAAATGTGCTATTTAGAAATCAGACTTAAATTTTCTTTGCTTTTACTTTGTTTTATTTGTGTTTGTTTTGGTCATTGCTCTTGCTTTATTTCAAGAATCAGAAAACAGCATTTTAAAACTGCAATGAATTCTCTTACATATCAATTCAAAATAAAACTATTTTATTCATTCAATGACTTTTTAAATAATGAGGTATAACTCACATACCATAAAATTCACTCTTTAAAAGTGTATACAATTCAGTGGTTTTTAGCCCCAAGGGACAGTAGCTATGTATCAAGCGGAAAGCCTACTATGTATCAAGTTCTTGTTTAACTTTATATTCATGTGCTGCTACTGCTGCTGCTAAGTTGCTTCAGTCCTGTCCGACTCTGTGCGATCCCATAGACGGCAGCCCACTAGGCTCCCCTGTCCCTGGGATTCTCCAGGCAAGAACACTGGAGTGGGTTGCTATTATTGCCTTCTCCGATTCATGTACTAGAAGTCAGAATTTTCAAATTATTTCATTTCAATGCCATGCCAGATAAACCAGGCAAAGGTTTAATAATCACTGGTTCCTGACCAGAGATGAATGCAGCCAGTGTGGAATATGGAATATGCTTCCAAAATTAAAAACAATACAATGTACAGAGTCAAAAATCGTTTCGCCTTCGCATAACTTCACCAGCTTAAAAACATACATTGAACCTCTGGTATTGGCTGGACAGATAAGAAATGATTTGTTACTAGGGAGAACAGATCATAGAATTTCAGAATTGGGTGATGCCTTAGAGATTATTTATATCTTAAATCTCCGTTGCACAAATCAGAACAAAGACCATAAGAGAGTTAGTGTTCAGCTTAAAGTCACAAACTCAGAGCAAAGCTTTCAGATTCTTACTTACTGCTTCTTCCTCTACAATAATTTGCAAACTGTATTTCTCCAGGGTTTTTGGAGAAACCTCCAAGTCTTCTAGGATGATGGAGGGGTAGTTGAGAAGAGCTTCTGTGTCTCTCCCTGCTGCTGCTGCTGCTGCTGCTAAGTTGCTTCAGTCATGTCAGACTCTGTGCGACCCCGCAGACGGCAGCCCACCAGGCTCCCTCATCCCTGGGATTCTCCAGGCAAGAACACTGGAGTGGATTGCCATTCCTTTCTCCAATGCATGAAAGTGAAAAGTGGAAGTGAAGTCACTCAGTCATGTCTGACTCTTAGCCACACCATGGACTACAGCCTACCAGGCTCCCCTGTCCATGGGATTTTCCAGGCAAGAGTCCTGGAGTGGGTGCCATTG
The DNA here is from genome assembly GCA_006410875.1 of Neotragus pygmaeus. Taxonomy (NCBI): domain Eukaryota; kingdom Metazoa; phylum Chordata; class Mammalia; order Artiodactyla; family Bovidae; genus Neotragus; species Neotragus pygmaeus. The sequence goes on from SJYV01000944.1 coordinate 371,864, forward strand.
CCTTCTCCAGTATCTCTCCCTAACTTACTCTAANGAAGTGAAGTCACTCAGTCATGTCTGACTCTTAGCCACACCATGGACTACAGCCTACCAGGCTCCCCTGTCCATGGGATTTTCCAGGCAAGAGTCCTGGAGTGGGTGCCATTGCCTTCTCCAGTATCTCTCCCTAACTTACTCTAATGTCTTTGACTTTTAACGATTCTAACCAAGTTTTTGTTTTAAAGCAGTTTCACTGCTAAAAAAATGAATACATTTATTAATAAAATTTTTGGAATTTGCTAAACTACTCCAGTGTCCAGAGAAGGTATGTACTTAACACTTCAAATACAGTTTAAATATCCTGCCTCGAAAACTGCTCATCAACACCTAAACAGTTCACTGGTTTCTTAGTTTTAGTCCCTCAGTCATCTCTGACTCTTTGTGACCCCATGAACTGTAGCCCGCCAAACTCCTCAGTCCATGGGATTTCCCAGGTAAAAATACTGGAGTGGGTTGCCATTCCCTTCTCCAGGGGATCTTCCTGACTCATGGATCAAACTTGGGTCTCCTGCATTGCAGGCAGATTCTTTACCATCTGAGCCAGCGGGGAAGGCTCAATACATGGTATTACGTTTTAGGAACTGCTCCTTTTTCATGCAAGTAGACTTTTTAAAATATATAGAACATGCTTGAAGTCCCCCAAAAGAAAGTACTTTCTATTTACTGACCTCAAGTTCAGGTATTGAACTGACAGGAAAAAGAAAAACCCCCACATACGGGTAGATGACTATTTATTAACTGAATGCAAATCTGTCTACATTCAAAAATGTATTTCTGACTATAGTTTCTGTAATATTGATTTGAATTGAAAATAGAATAGCACTTTCCCTTGAGTACTTCATTCTTAAAATACTTATAAAACGTTTGATGTCAAATTATACCTAAAGAAGTATAAAGATGCTTTGCTAAAGAGGCTATTCAAATACGTATTCTAGTACTATATACTATACTACTACTAGTATAGAAAATATTTTGTCTTATTCTCTAAGGTAACTGACCTTCAAGGAATATGAAAGGCTACCTTGGTGCTAGAGTACCAACATATTTAAGTGTCACCAAAGTGTGTTGGGAGTAAAAAGAGTGGGGTGTAGACACTCACTAGATCAAAGCTCTTTGAAAATTATTTCAATAAATTTACTTCTGTAGGTACTTTGATGCTTTCTTGGGTCACTCACCATATTTTAGGGCTGAGTTGACATCAACACTTGGAGATTCAGAGTATCATCTTACTCTCCCAAGTAAGAGTAGACACATTTAGAGGCCAGGTAATAAATGTGCCACAGACTGAATGCCACAGAGTGGGTGGCTTAGACAAAGGAATTTATTTTCTCAGAGTCCTTTGATGCCAGAAGCTCGAGATCTAGGTGTCAGTAGGTTTGATTTCTCCTGAAGCCTCTCTCCTAGGTGTCTTCACACGGTCTTGCCTCTGTATCTGTCTTTTTCCAAGTGTCTTCTTATAAGGATTCCAGTTATTTCAGAGTAGGGCCTACACTAATGATCTCACTTTAACTGAATTATGTCTTTAAAGATCTTATCTCCAAATGTAGCCACATTCTGAGGTCCTGGATATGAATTTTGAGAGGAAATAAGTCCACAGAACTCACCATGCAGCAATAAATGCTGCTGGTAAATGTTTAACAAGCAGCTCACAAAAAAAAAAAAAAAAAGAAAGAAAGAAAAGAAAATGCCCTGAATTGTAGCATATATTTATTCTTTGCTTTAAAAGTCTCCTCTCTCAGCCACAGCCAAGCTGCCAGTGTGACCCCTATGAGTGCAGAGTTGGGAAGAGATAGGCAGAAACACAACTTTTTACAGTATTTCTACCACAGGAATACACAGATGTAAATAAACTTAAGAACAGAGGTCAGGAGTCAGCAAACTTTTCTGTGTGTGACTAGGTGATATATATTTTCGATTCGTCCAAGTCTGTCATAGCGAGAAAGCAGTCATAAACAATGTGCATACAGATGGGCACGGCTATGTTCCAAGGAAACCAGTCTGCTGCTGGCCTTTGCCAGCTGATAAGGAGATGAGGAGATCTAGCAGTATGTCATTGCTTCTTTAGCAGCTTTTAAGCAGCCTTCCTGAAGGCCCATTCCCCCACTCGAGTTCTCCTGCTACAGTTACTGGTACCTCCTGAGCCTTCTCAGGCTAGGGCAGCCACGGGCATGCACTACCTAGATCTCCCTTCAAGACGTAACTTCGCCTTTTGGCTGCAATGAAAGCTAATGAGCTGACCGCCTCCACCTGCAGCACTTTTAACATCTGCCAGAGCCTTCTAGCGGAGGTGCTCTCTTGCCTAGCAGGCACTCAGCCAATGACTGAGCGTGGCAGTGTCCTGGGGCGGAGCCATTTCTGCCCAATATAGGATTTCCATGACAGGGAATGTTCGCTCCAGAGCCCCATACCGTGTTGACCGAGCTTTTGTCATCTGTGTTTCACAATCTGAAGCTTTTCTCCATTCCTGCTCTCTCCTTTTTATTTTTTTCTCAAGAGAATTCTTGTACTCCTAACTTGACGTCATCTTCTGTTTCTTGGAATACCCAAAGTGACACTGTGGGTAGAAGTACTCCAAGAAAATCAAGGAGTAAGATAGGGGCCGGGCTAGACCAGAACCACCCCGCTATCAGTGAACCTCATCCCGTATGGTATTTGGGGCAGAGATAGGCCCTGGCAGAATGTGGAGGCCTGATTACTAAAACTCTCACCATTTATGACATGGGAGACCACTCTGATACAGAGGAATGCCTTGGGTGGGGAAAAACGCAGGCAATTCAAAAGTTTGTGTATGGAACAATGGATAGAAGCTCTTATTGGCTGGCCATTACTAACTTGCATTGAAGCCTACAGAAAGTTAATGAAAAACCTGAAAGCGCTTAATAAACAAGCGAAAATTCATTGTCAAGTGGCTTCTTTAGTAGCTTCCAAAGAAGCCCGTTTCCTTATCTCTGGGAAAACAGAAACAGCTTGAACACCAAACTTAGAATTTAATCATCAAGATGCTTTAAAGGTCATTAAAGCCAAGGACAGATAACTTGTCTGAAAACTTGAGATCCTGACACACGCAACGGGGACAGCTGTGTGGATGTCCTCAAAGATTCTGCTCCTGAGACTCCTCGGAACACTGGAGTCTGCAAAGGTCACCCACAGTCCTTATTAAAAGCTAGCACTCCCCCTAAGCCATTGCAGTGCTTCTGAGCAAGACAACACAAGACTCCTCAGAAACCTATCTCACCTCTCTCAGGGGTGCTGACAACTAGTGGCAAGTCACAGCACAAGATATATAGCAGTGTGCTAGGTCTGATCTATACTCTGAAGCAGCAGCAAGGACTTGTCAGCTTATACTGGCAGGAAACAGGGGAGCATTGGGAACTGGATTTTGAGGGTCCTTGATCAAGAGAGCTAGGTGAGACTGGATAAGGGTGAATATATTGATTGGAGGCATTTTGGGAATACAGGATTTAATACCCTGGCACCAAAAGATAGTGCTAACTTCCTATTAAGATGGTTTCTAGAAGTCTGGAGAAAGTAACTGTGCTGAGATGCTGAAATACCTGAATTGCAGACAACAGAAGGGAGGATTAAAGAGCTTAGGGAAGTCGGCAGGTTGGAGTGCATATATCATGGGAGGCCAGGAGCCCACAGGAAAGGGGCCAGAGGGTACACATTCACCAAGGTCATCAGGAGTGCCCTCCTAAGAGCATTACTCCCTCTCTAGGAAGCTCAGTGACAGCTCACCCCTGAGGGCTGAGGCTCCCAGTAGGAGATGCTCTTCACAGGCTTGGTGTATTCAGTTGCAGTGGGAATAATGGAGCCTAGAAGCACAGTAGACCAGGAGGCAGAAGCTCCTGGAATGCCAAGAATCAGTATAGTCACAGTCATGTGTTCATGTCAAGAATCAGTATAGTCACAGTCATGTGTCCACGCATGCTAAGTAGCTTCAGTAGTGTCCAGCTCTTTGCGACCCCATGGACCATCGCCCGCCCTGTCCATGAGATTCTGCCTGCAAGAGAAAGATTCTTGACCATTAGTGCCACTTGGGAAGCCCTCCTAGTGACTAGCAAAGCTGGAGTGACAGCTAAGGGAGCTTGACCTGGAACTGGTTGAGGTGTTTTATAGAACCCAGTGTTATTAAGAGAAAAACAGATGGGCAGGCAGCAAGATTATGTCTGCCATACATAATCAAAGACAGCAAGAGTGGATGAGGGGAGCGAGAACAGTCACGACAATAAAAAGTGTCACAATCTCTTTCCCAGCTCCCAGATCTGAGCCAACTTTTAGACCCAGAACCTGTTGACTGTGGAAGTGGCAGGTATCGGAGGAAAGCACCCACACATGATGGCAAGTGTGTATTATAATGATTCTTCCGGTCCTTTCCTAAAGGCATCCAGGCCTTTTTTTGTGTGTGTGATTGCATCCCGAGGAAAAGGGAATATCCAGACAGTTCAGGGAAAATCAGACACAGGGTCTGAGTTAACATGTATACTTAGAGATCCAGAGTATCTTTGGCCTTGGCCTCCTTGTTAAGAAAACTTAGAGGCCAGGTAGTAAATGTAGTCCTGGTCAAATCCTGGCTCACAGTGCATATCTGGGTCCATAGAAACAGCTAATGGTCGTTTCCTCAGTCCCTGAAGGTTACAATTGTGATTGACACACTTAGCAGTGGGCAGAATCCCCACATCGGGTTTTAGCTCCTGAAGTAAGAGCCATTATAGAGGGAGAAGGCCAAGCAGAAGTCTGGGAAACTGATACCCAGCCCACCTGAGACAAAATAAACTGAGAGCAACATACCATATTTTAGGTGGAGATGGCTGAGATGAGTCCTACTCTTAAAAATCACAAGGGTTGTCTGTGATGCTTAATTTTATGTGTCAACTTGACTAGGTCACAGGGTGCCCAAATATTCAGTTAAATGTTCTGGGTGTGTCTATGAGAGTGTTTCTGAATGAGATTAACATTTGAATTGGTTGACTGAGCAAAATGCCTTCCCAATGTTTGTGTGTGTGTGTTAGTTGTTCAGTCGTGTCCAACTCTATGTGATGCCATGGACTGTAGCCTGTGAAACTTCTCTGCCCATGGAATTCTCCAGGCAAGAATACTGGAGTGGGTTGCTATTCCCTTCTCCAGGGGGTATTCCTGATCCAGGGGATGAACCTGAACCTCTTGCATCGCACGTGGCCTGTTTACCATCTGAGCCACCAGGGAAGCCTGCATAATGTGGGTAAGCCTCATCCAATCTGTTAAAGAGCACAAAGCCTGTAGCATGTAGAGCATGTAGGCTGAGTAAGGGAGAATTTGCTCTCTTGGCCAGATTGTCTTTGAGCTGGAACATCAGTCTTCTCCTGCCTTCAGACTCAGACTCGAACTGGAACTTACACCATCAACATTCCTGGTTCTCAGGTCTTGGGTCATGAACTGGAGCTATACCAAGGGCCACCCTGGGTCTCCAGCTTGCCAACTGCAGGTCTTGGCATACCTCAGCCCTTACAACTGCACAAGCCAATTCCTTATAGTAAATCTCTGTGTGTAGATACGCTATTGGCTGTGTTTCTCTGGAGAATCCTAACATACATGGTCTCTATCAGGCGTGCATGCTCAGTCATGTCTGACTCTTGCAACCTTACACACTGTAACCCGCCACGCTCCCCTGTCCATGGGATTCTCTAGACAAGAATACTGGAGTGGGTTGCCCATTTCCTTCTCCACAGGATCTTCCCAACCCAGGGATGGAACCCATGTCTCCTGCATTGGCAGGTGGAGTCTTGACTCAGATCCACCTGGGAAGTGGTTCCTGTCATAACTCTACTTAATTCACCTCTCTGTCTCCTGCAAAAACTGGATGAATCCTGGAGAATGACCAGCAAGACCAGCCAAGTAGCCAGCCCTAACTACAGGTACCAGCCTCAAATTGTCTCTTTACTAGAGAATATTAACATGGCTTCAGGTACACAGTATGTGAAAAAGGCTAACTGAGCACAGAATCTTCTGAATGCTTATGCTATTTCCGTCGTTTTTTTTTTTTTTTAACAGTTGTTTCATCTATGCCTCACTTATCTGAATATTTTTAGTCAGTGGCCTTCAGTTTTCAAAAAGCATTCCACAAAAATTTCATGGAAAGAACGGTTTGCCTTCTTAGTTCATCAGTTTACACAATTTTTTTCANTTTTTTTTTTTTTTTAAACAGTTGTTTCATCTATGCCTCACTTATCTGAATATTTTTAGTCAGTGGCCTTCAGTTTTCAAAAAGCATTCCACAAAAATTTCATGGAAAGAATGGTTTGCCTTCTTAGTTCATCAGTTTACACAATTTTTTTCAATTACATAATTGTGAGAACTAGTACAAGTGGCATCAACAGGCTTAAGAACAAACACGTAATCTCTAAAACACACAGTTCTACTTATAGGAGCAGAAATGTATGTTGTATTAGAGTAGCTTTACCACCTGTGAGCATTTAGCAATTCAACATGCCAGTGACAGCAGCATTCTTACAGATGGAAAGGAGAGGGTCTGTTATTCATTCCAAGGAGTTAGAGTGGCTTTAAAGTGGAGCTCAGTTATGAGTGTGTTTACATTCAGAAAGGACATGATTCTCATCTCCTTCTCTCTCACCCTGCATGTACGGGCGGAACATGGAGAATAGTTGGTCGGGAAATGTACTTTTGCTCTTTCAACAACAAACAGATCTGGTCTTATCATTTGTCTGCTTCCAATCCGCCACAGTCAAAGCTATGGTTTTTCCAGTAGTCAAGTATGGTTGTGAAAGTTGGACTATGAAGAAAGCTGAATGCAGAAGAATGGATGCTTTTGAACTGTGGTGTTGGAAAAGACTCTTGAGAGTCCCTTGGACTGCAAGGAGAGCCAACCAGTGCATCTTAAAGGAGATTAATCCTGAGTGTTCATTGGAAGGACTGATGTTGAAGCTGAAACTCCAGTACTCTGGCTACCTGATGTGAAGAACTGACTCACTGGAAAAGACCCTGATGCTGGGAAAGATTGAAGACGGGAGGAGAAGTGGACAACAGAGGATGAGATGGTTGGATGGCATCGCTGACTCGATGGACATGAGTTTGAGTAAGCTGCGGGAGTTGGTAATGGACAGGGAGGCTGGGTGTGCTGCAGTCCATGGGATTGCAGAGTCGGACAAGACTGAGCAACTGAACTGACTGAAGGCACCATGAGTCCCCACCGCCTTTAAGACACATAAACTCCTTAAAAGTAGTGTACTAGGCCCATCAATGGCTCAGACTCCCTATCATTTCAGTCATATTTCTACTTCATGCCATTTATACCCCACCAACTTCCCTGTCATGCCAAACCAGAGAAGATCACACTTCCTCACTTACTCATGACTTTGCTGCTTAGTCTAGAATGCCTTTATTTTTCTTCTTTTTAGGTGACTACATAATTTACTGTCCAATTATTATACACTTGAGAGTGAAAGCAGACACTAATCAGATGGGACAATGAGAAAACAGATATTAACTGCGGTAGCCCTGTGCACACTGGTCTGTGGTTCTCCTGCTCATTACGGGCGCACCGATTACTTCATTCCTGTGATCTCAGTGCCTGACCCTCAGTGTGCGCTCTAAAAAGCTTATTTGAAATTGATTATATATTAATACTCTATAACCTTCTTCTACTGCTGTTTTTATTTCCCTCTCCAACCTTGTCCACCATGAATACCTATGGAAAACTTGCGTGAATGACAAAATGTGCCCTTTCTTCTCGGAAGCAAAATCCAGACTACACAGTGAGTGGACATAGGCTGGATTTCAGCCACCATTTTACCCTCATGTGGATACTTCTCTGTAGTGAAAAAATTAGTCAATGTGTATCTAGAATATATAAAAATTAAGTGGTTGTGGAAGGTACTGAAACACTCTACCAATATACATGTCAGATGACATTTCAAATCTGGATGAGAAAAGACACAGTGAATTTGTAGTAAGAGGAGGAAAGTATCAAACATTATCTGAAATTTTATGTAGAGCAAACACGAAAGCACTGTAAACATCTACTGGGGAGTATTATCAACATACTCCATCCATAGTTCTTTTGGAACCCTGTCTACCAGATCTAGTGCCTTGAATCTATTTGTCACCTCCACCGTATACTCGGAAGGGATTTGATTAAGGTCGTGACTTAGTGGATGACTAAAACCACTGAATGACTTAGTGGTTTTCCCTCATTTCTTCATTTTGAGCCTGAATTTTGCAAGGATCTGAGTCAGCTCCCAGTCTTGTTTTTGCTGACCATGTATAACCTCTCCCTTGTATAGAGAGTCCCTTGGACTGCAAGGAGATCAAACCAGTCAATCCTGAAGGAAATCAGTCCTGAATATTCATTGGTAGGACTGATGCTGAAGCTGAAGCTCCAATACTTTGACCACCTGATGCAAAGAATTGACTCATTGGGAAAGACCCTGATGCTGGGAAAGACTGAAGGCAGGAGGAGAAGGGGATGACAGAGAATGAGATGGTTGGATGACATCACCAAATCGATGGATATCAGTTTCAGCAAGTGCCAGGAGCTGGTGATGGACAGGGAAACCTGGCATGCTGCAACCATGGGGTCACAAAGAGTCGGAGACGACTGAGTGATGGAACTGAACTGATAGAGTCTCTCAATCTTTGGCTGCAAAGAATATAAACAATCTGATTTCAGTACTGACCACCTGATGATGTCCTTAGGTAGAGTCATCTCTTGTGCTGTTGGAAGAGGGTGTTTGCTATGACTAGTGCATTCTCTTGGCAAAACTCTGTTATCCTCTGCTCTGCTTCATTTTGTACTCCAGGGCCAAACTTGCCTGTTATACTAGGTATCTCTTGACTTCCTACTTCTGCATTGCAGTCCTCTATGATGAAAATGACATCTTTTTTTGGTGTTAGTTCTGTTAGGGCTTCCCTGGTGGCTCAGAGGTTAAAGCATCTGCCTGCAATGCAGGAGACCTGGGTTCGATCCCTGGGTTGAGAAGATCCCCTGGAGAAGGAAATGGCAACCCACTCCAGCATTCTTGCCTGGAGAATCCCATGGACAGAGGAGCCCAGGTGGGCTACACTCCACGGTGTCTCAAAGAGTTGGACATGACTGAGAGACTTCACTTTCTGGAGGTCTTGTAGGTCTTCATGGACTCATTCAACTTTGACTTCTTCAGCAATAGTGGTTGGGGCATAGATTTGGATTACTGTGTTGCTGCATGGTTTGCCTTGGAAATGAACAGAGATCATTCTCTCATTTTTGAGATTGCATCCTAGTACTGCATTTTGAACTCTTTTGTTGACTAAGAGTGCTACTCCATTCCTTCTAAAGGATTCTTGCCCACAGTTGTAGATACAATGATCATCTGAATTAAATTTTCCTATTCCGTCTATTTTAGGTCACTGATTCCTAAAATGTCTATGTTCACTCTTGCCATCTCCTGTTTGACCACACCCAGTTTACCTTGATTTGTTGACCTAACATTTCAGGTTTCTATGCAATATTGTTCTTTACATCAGTGGAACTTACATTCACTACCAAATATAACCACAACTGGGGATCATTTCTGCTTTGACTCAGCCTCCTCATTCTTTCTGTAGTTATTTCTCTGCTCTACCCCAGTAGAATATTGGGCACCTACTGACCTGAGGTATTCATCTTCAGCGTCATATCCTTTTGCCTTTTCATACTGTTCATGGGATTCTCAGGGGAAGACTCCTGAAGCTTTTTGCCATTCCCTTCTCCAGTGGACCATGTTTTGTCAGGCTCTAACTAGCAGGGACATGGTCTTCAGCCACTCAGCATAGGTGGATGACATGCCTGGTGCCCTAGCTATCTCATTGCTGGTCCTCGTTGAGTGTTTGGATCTTCACTGACTGTTGGGTGTCAGTCAATGTGTGGCCAGGGGTCAAGGCAAAGACCCTGCTGGAGTGGCTGGGAATGGGGTCTGGGGAAGGCTGAAGCTGATGATGCCCAGGAATGGAGATCACCCCAGTCTCATGGCTGCCGTTGGCCGCCCTGGAGCCGATTCACTCCCCAGGAGTCTCTATCCCCTGTGGAGTGGATCCACCATCGGAGAGCCGCTGTCCACCAGACATCCTGGAATGTCAAGTCATGTGGGCCTTAGGAAGCATGACTACCAACAAACCTAGTGGAGGTGATGGAATCCCAGCTCAGCTATTTCAAATTTTAAAAGATGATGCTGTTAAAGTGCTGCACTTATTGTGCTAGCAAATTTGGAAAACAGCAGTGGCCACAGGACTGGAATAGGTCAGTTTTCATTTCAAGCCCAAAGAATGTTCAAATTACCATACAACTGCACTCATTTCACATGCCAGCAAGATTATGCTTAAAATTCTTCAAGCTAGTACATGCTTCAGCAGTACATGAACCGAGAACTTCCAGATGTATAAGCTGGATTTAGAAAAGGCAGAGGAACCAGAGATCAAATTGCCAACATACACTGAATCATAGAAAAAGCAAAGGAACTCCAGAAAAACATCTAGTTCTGCTTCATTGACTATGCTAACGGCTTTGACTATGTGGATCACAACAAACTGTGGAATATTCTTAAAGAGATGGGAATACCAGACCACCTTACCTGCTTTCTGAGAAACCTATACACAGGACAAGAAGCAACAGTTAGAACCAGACATGGAACAACTGACTGGTTCAAATTGGCACAGGAGTCATCAAGGCTGTATTTTGCCACCCAGCTTACTTAACTTTTATTCAGAGTATATAATGCAAAATGCTGGGCTGGATGATCACATCCTGGAATCAAGATTGCGAGGAGAAATATCAACAACCTCAGATACACAGATGATACCATTTTAATGGCAGAAAGTGAAGAGGAACTAAAGAGCCTGTTGATGAAGGTGAAAGAGGAGAGTGAAAAAGCTGGCTTAAAACTCAACATTCAGGAAACTAAAATCATGGCATCTTGTCCCATTACTTCATGGCAAATAGATGGGGGAAAAGCAGAAACAGTGTCAAATTTCATTTTCNGAACTAAAGAGCCTGTTGATGAAGGTGAAAGAGGAGAGTGAAAAAGCTGGCTTAAAACTCAACATTCAGGAAACTAAAATCATGGCATCTTGTCCCATTACTTCATGGCAAATAGATGGGGGAAAAGCAGAAACAGTGTCAAATTTCATTTTCCTGGGCTCCAAAATCAATGCAGACAGTGACTGCAGCCATGAAATGAAAAGACGTTTGCTCCTTAGAAGAATAGTTATGACAAACCTAGACAGTGTATTAAAAAGCAGAGACATCACTTTGCCAACAAAGGGTCTGTATAGTCAAAGCTACGGTTTTTCCAGTAGTCATGGGTGGATGTGAGAGTTGGACCATAAAGAAGACTGAGTGCCAAAGAACTGACACTTTTGAACTGTGGTGTTGGAGAAGACTCTTGAGTCCCTTGGACAGCAAGGAGACCAAACTAGTCAATCCTAAAGGAAATCAACCCTGAATATTCATTGGAACGACTGATGGTGAAGCTGAAACTCTAGTACGTTGGCCACCTGATGTGAAGAGCTGACTGACTGGAAAAGACCATGATGCTGGGAAAGATTGAAGGCAGGAAGAGAAGGGGACGACAGAGGATGAGATGGTTGGGTGGCATCACTGACTCAATGGACCTGACTTTGAGCAAACTCAGAGAGAGAGTGACAGACAAGAGAAGACTGGTGTGCTGCAGTTCATGAGGTTGTAAAGAATTGGACAGGACTTAGCGACTGAATAACAACAAAGAAAAGGAAAAGCTGATATTCTTACTGATTAGAAATAGACTATTATAATCATATATATATAATATTCATTTCATTCTAAGAAATCTATCATAACAAACAACCATTCAGTCCTTGTTTGGTTATTCAACACTTTGCAGCACTGTATATAAAGTTATTAGCCATTAGTCACTTAAACAAAGATGTCTTCAAACTTTTTATCCTTTTACATTTAGAATGTCAAATATTTTAATCTTTAAATTGCCTATACTAAAATAACAATTAAAGGGAATTCTCTGGCAGTCCAGTGGTTAGGACTCTGTGCTTTCATGGCCAAGGGCCCAGGTTCAATCCTTGGTCAGGGAACTAAAATTCCGAAAGACACATGGCATGTCCCCAAAAAAAAGTAATTTAAAGAAATAATTTTTAAAATGAATTCAATTAAAAATTCTAAACTTCATTAGGTTCTTTCTAAAAGAAAAAATTAAATAATCAAAACACATGTTTAAGAAATCAAATAGTTTTGAAAGGCTAACAATGGAAAAGAATAGCCTGGGCCTCATCTCCCTTCTCTCCATCTCTCATCCCTGTTTACAAGAAGCAAACACTTCAACTATGTAAAGCTATTTCTTCCATTAGCAATCTCCACTTTCCTTGACTTGTTGTTAAGAGAGAGTTCGATTTCATCAGTTAGGATGCCTCAACTTCTAGTAATGCCAATCCCACTTGGTTTAAGAATTAAGAAGTACACAGATTCCCACAGTTAAAAGTCCAGAGTTTGTAGTGAACCTGAATCAGCTTTCATTCAGTGGCTCCAGCTCCAGTGCTGTTTGATTTCTTCAGTTCCATTCTCCTCTGGGTGATGTCTCCATCCTTAGAATGCTTTTCTGGTGGTGGCAAAACCCCTGTTAAGTTTCTGGTTTCACACTGACGCATCCAAAATCCAGAGAAAGAAAGAGATTCATTCTCTGATCTTTCACATTGGAACAAGGAAATCTCTTTTTTTCTGAATTCCTAGATAGTTCTGGGCTTCCCTGGTGGCTCAGACTGTAAGAATCCACCCGCCATGTGGGAGATCTGGGTTGGATCCCTGGGTTGGGAAGATCCCCTGAAGAAGGGCATGGCAACCCACTCCAGTATTCTTGTCTGGAGAATCCCGTGGACAGAGGAGCGTGGCAGGATACAGTCCATGAAGTCGCAAAGAGTGGGACATGACTGAGCAACTAAGTGCAGATAAGACAGTTTTACATTAGTACTACAAACTGGGTCACAGCTCATTCCTGAACCATCCCCTATGGCCTAGGGAATGTCATGAATGTATTGGCTAACACCTGCCCATCTATAAATTTATTAGAGTGGCAAGGGGAATTAGGTTACATGAGTCAATTAGGATTAACCAGATCCACTTTTAAAGCTGAATTACATGATCACTAGGCAAAGGGGGAAAAGGGGAATGGACGTTGAAGGACAATGCAGACTTTCGCTGTAGGCATTTAGTATTCACATGCCACTCCTACCCCAAAGACACTGAATTACAGCATCGTATTTATTTAAAATAGTAAGTGTTAACTTTATGATGATTCTGGAAAAGATGGCAATAAGAGTCCTAAGATTTTACTTTCTTTCTGTAGAACTTTTAGACTTTAACTGTAACATTTTAGTTGCTTTAAAAAATTGTACAAAACTTACTGTCCACATATCCTTTACTTTTCCAAATGTTTCACTGTAGCAGAGTATTAGGGAACTTTACCTCCTAGTAGGGGAGAAAGGAAAAGCCAAGTAAGACAAGTAAAATGAAGAAATTGTAAATCATGATCATTGCTATGAAGAAAAGAAACAAGGTAACTAGAAAAGTCACTGAGGAAGTCTCCTTTAGAGTATGTTGTTTAGAAAACCGCTCTTAAGGAAGTGAGAGACCTGAAGGATAACGCATAGCCTGCATGAGGATAGCTGAAAGAAGGAGAAAAGGCCTAGAAACAACTAGACCAAAAGCCCGCAAGTGGAAAAGAATTTGGCAGGCGTTGAGGACAGAAAGGAGGCCAAGTGATTGGAACATAATGAGTACAGGGGAGAAAAACTGGGGGTCTGGAGACTCTGGAGAGCTAGACTGAAGTGAGATCATGCAAGCTCTTGGAAGACCACGGAAAGGAGGCTGGCCTTTTCTGAAAGGGTGTTAAACAGTAGAGTGATATGGTTTGTTTTATGTTCTTAAAGAACCCTCTGGTTGCTATACTGAGAATGGATGGAAGGATGGTGGCAGGGTAAGGCAGCAGTGAAAATAGGGAAAACAAGCAGGATACTGTGGCCACTCTCTTTCTCATAGTGATTCTACTGGAGTGTACTTTTTATTCTATAAAGACAGTTTTTTAAAAAGAAGTTTGAACAGTTTTGAAAATTTCTATTCAGCTTTATTTAAGTATTAATGTACTGTCATCTAAAATTAAATGTTTATTTAACTATGAAGACCTGTAGGACTTCAAACTTGAAGTACTCACACTTATTTTTCCTTCCATTCAAATATAGCTATTAGTCTTTGCTAATTATTTCAGACAAATCATGTAGGCTCACTTTTTCTGGAAGTTTTGCTAGTGATACATATGAATTGATAGCTTCATGAAATTTTTACCTACATTTGTTTAATTAAAGGGATATTAACTGCTCAGAGGGAAAAAAATAGGTGAACCACAGTAACAATACCAAGAAATCACAGAATCAAATTAATTTCTAATTTTTTTTTGAAAAAACCTTTACAACTGTTATACCAAGTCTCGAAACACTTCAAATTTCAGGTTGAAAAATTAAAATCTACAGATAATTTAAAATATGAAAAGAGAGAAGCTTCTAGCTAAATAAACCACTTTCTCAAATTTATAATTTATTACAAAAATTAGTATAAATGAAAATAAACACTTTAAAAATTTAGTGAGTGCTCATACTCCTGAAATCACATCAGATTCCTTGCTGTTCAACAAACAGAATAAGTATACTCTAGCCTTATGATTTTTTCCTCACTCTTCTACATGGTGGAATTCTCTGCCCCTGAAACCTATCTGCAAGTCTCTCTTCTTTACCTCAGATGGCGGCTCACGTCTATTACCATATCAGAGAAGTGCTCTGTGACTCTGTTTAAAGAACCATCTCCATAACCCTCCATCCCCTTCTCTCTCTATATATATTATATATATATATATATATTTTTTTTTTCTTCATGCATGTACCACTATTAGGTATACCATATGTTTATTTTCTGGCTCCCCTCACAGGAATATAAGCTCCAAACAATGTGGGGACTATTTTTGGTTGTTGTGGATTGCCATATCTCAAAACACTTAAAACAGAAGGCAAAAAACATAGATGTTCAACATGTAGTTGTTGAATAATAGTGTGTCCTTTTCAAACTAAGCCCTGCATTCTTAACATTAATTGAATTTAGGCTGTCTCTAAACTCATAATGATTCAGCTGTATCATTTTAAAGTGAAGACTTTCTTTGCTCCTGGTACCAGGTCCCAGCCCTGTCCTCCTTGTCTCCAAAATATATGCTCCTTGGAAGCTAATGTTATCAGCTCTGCCACAGGTCAGTCCTCTCTAGCTCATTTCAGTTGCTCTCTTATTTATTATCAACTTTAGTTCCTGTTTACTATCATGTTTTCCCTTTTCAAGACAATATTTGGTCATTTTCATTGACTTAAAAAAAATACATGTAGATGATCCATCCAAAAGCATACTCAATTTTGTGTCAATGGGTTTTTTTTGTTTTTGTTTTTGGTTTATCTCTAGCACTTCGTTTTTGATTCTTTCTTAGCATTTCCACTCTCTGCTTCTATTATCCATGTGTTCTTCCATGGTGCCTACTTTACTAGTCAGAGCCCTTAGGACACTAAACCTAGTAGTTTTAAATTCCCATGCTGATAATTCCAACATCTTTGCCATGTCTGGGTTTGATGCACTTTCTCTTCAAATTATGTTTTTTGTCTCTTGACATAACTGGTAATTTTTCATTGATAGCTGGATATGTTGTATTAGGTAAAAGAAACTGCAGTAAATAGATCTTTAGCAATGTGGCAGTGATGTCAGGGAGGGGAGGGGAAGCATTCTACAGTCCTATGCTTAGGTATCGGTCTTTCAGTGAGTCTGTGCCTCCAGACTGTACTTCACAGTGTTTCTCAGATTCTTCTTCTTCTACCTTCTTAGGTGGGACAGGACGGCTAGAGTGCACTGGAGTTGGGTATTTTCCTCACCCTAGGTCAGTTAGCCTCTGATAATATCCTAGGAGACTGGGCTCTGGTTAACTAGTTTCTCCAAGGGCAGGCATTCTTTAGACCAGAGTGCTCTGAGACATTTCAGAATGGGTCCTTTTCCTCCTGCTGGAAGCTCAGGAAGATTTTTTTGCCAGATATTTACTGCAGGGACTCTTGGAGGTAAATTTTACCATTTTGTCCTCCCTACCCTCCATGACTGAGTTCCCTGAAGTTTTTTAACCCTTTAAGAGTTGTCTGCACTGAGCTTCCAGCAATTCACAATTACAGTTCAGATTTTCTTCTCCTGGATGGTTCCCACAGTGGTTTATGCTCATCTCTACTTAGGTAAACTGTAACTACCAAAATTCTCCCGTCTCTCCAATCTGGGGACAGAGATCTGTCCTGAGTCCTCCCCACACTTACAGATCCAAGAAAAGTTGTTGATTTTTAACTCCGTTAAGACAAAGTGAAAACTTGTAAACTCTTTACATGCAGAACCAGAAAAAAAACATAATTCTTTTAACTTCCTCGCCTCCAAAGACTATTACATAGCTTCAATTCATATCTTAGACTAACCCTAAACCATGTAAGCCCTGATAACTGCACTACCCGTGAAATGTCAGTTTGGGGCATCTTATTCAGTCCACCGCCTCACTTTATACTGGCAATAAGCCTTTGGCCTCTGAGAGATGTCCAGTCCATTGATGCCCCACCTCCCACCCCCACTACTTTTTAATTATCTGTGTTTACTCCCATGTTTACCCAGCTTGGATTTCAAGGTTCATCATTATATTCATTCTTTTTCAAGCACAATAACTGCCTTGGCTCCCATGTCTCTGTCTGTTGAATTCACTTAAGAAAACCCCAAACCTGCTTGAACTCAATTTGGTTCTTTGTGCAGAAAACCAAGCAACTTAAAGAAACAGTACAATTAGCTGAATGACTTCTCTTTAAATTCATAAACACAGACTGCAAATTAGCACTCAAGACAAACTGGCAATCCTACTGTGCTTCCCTAGGAAGTTCATGTTCACATTTTCTAAGGTAAAAATCTCATTTTTCCCCGTTATGTCAAACTCCTTTACTCTGCCTATTTGCAGTTGATGATCCTACTTCATAATTCATTATGAATACAGAAACCGTGAGAGGATTTACTTTATCTTCATTCCAACAAATACTCTCACCTCTCTGTATCTGTACTCAACTTCTTAGCCTTTTTTTTCCATTCAAAATTGAAAGAGTATCATTTTTCCTATTATGGGCAATTCTACCTTTTAATGCCTATAGTTTCTTTTATTCTCAATATTTTGCTTCTTCAGTTATTCCATTTGACTACTGCTACTGCTGCTGCTGCTGCTAAGTTGCTTGTCATGTCCGACTCTGTGTGACCCCATAGACGGCCCACCAGGCTCCTCCGTCCATGGGATTCTCCAGGCAAGAGTACTTGAGGAAAGAGTGGCTTGCCTTTTCCGAAAGAGCTGATGAGCTTTTACTTAAAATCAACACACTGTATGGTACATTTTTGGAAAAAAAAAAAAAAAAAGTTCAATGATGAAAAGATCCATTAAATCTAATTTTCCTTCTCTGCTTATTATTTGTGCCAGTCTGCCAATGTACATTAGTATGTCCTACTTAAAAAAAAAAAAAATTCTTCTGATTTCCTCCATCCATCACACCTCTCTGACCTTTTCACAATAAAGGTTACACATACACACATTTACACAATTTTTATAACAAAAAATAGCATTCCCCTCTCCCACTTCTCTATACCCAACTATCTTCAATATTTATAGCAGTTTTATATGTCTCATTTCCAAATAACATGCTTGTATTGCTATTTATCAATGAATGGTAAATGAGGATCTCAAACGTTTTTTTTTTTTTAAACACTCCCAGTTTATCTTGTTTCCATCATGTCTACATCTCCAAAGCTAGTCCTCTAATTTTAACAGCCATTATACTTAGAGTAGGCTTCTAAGTGGACAGCTAGAGTGTGGAGAGTCACTCTTGCTACTACTACTATCCATTTTCTACACAGCAACTAGAACAATCTTGTTGAAAGCAAATCAGATTATGCTATTCTCTGGTGTGAAAAACTTTCAAAGGCATTCTGTCATGTTTGGGATTAAAACTCAAATGCTTTCCATGCCTACAAAGCTCTAGATCAATGGAGGTTCCTTGACTGTCTCTTCAATCTCAGGGTCAACCCAGCTTCAACTATGCTTCTTCAGTTATACTCACCTCCTTCAGTTCTTCACATGTAACAAACTCCTCCTTACCTTAGGGTCTTCGCACTTGTTCTCTTTCCTACTCTTATAGTTCTTGCCAACCACAGTACATCCCACCTTACTCTTTCAGTTATAGCCTTCTCTGACCACCCATTGCTCTTTCCATCTAAGCATGTCTTTCTTTACTCTGATATTACACTATTTCTCGTTTATAAAATCCGTCCCAATTTGTGAGCTTATTTCCTCACTCATCTCTCTCTCTTCTCCCCCTTTCCCAAACTAGAATGTCAATTCCAAGTAAGAAACCCCTTGTTCACCTTGACACTATTTTCCATATAACTAGCCCTAGGATAGGTATATAAAGATCATACAAGAAATACTTCAATTAATTCTGGAGTCTGTAGATTAAATATGAATTTAACTAGCTAGCTGAAGTATATATTGTACCCAGTAGGAGTGAGACAGAAAACTGTTGTTTAGTCACTAAGCTGTGTCTGCCTCTTTGTGATCCCAGGGACTGTAGTCCTCCAGGTTATACCAGAGTGGGTTGCCATTTCCTTCTCCAGAGCATCTTCCTGATGCAGGGATCTAACCCACATCTCCTGCATTGACAGATGGGTTCTTTTCTGCTGAGTCATGTAAAGATGTGAGTTGGAACATATAAAGAAGGCTGAGTGCTGAAGAACTGATGCTTTTGAACTGCGGAGCTGCAAAAGACTTTGAGGGTCCCTTGGACAGCAAGGATATCAAACCAGTCAACCCTAATGGAAATCAACCCTACATGTTCATTGGAAGGACTAATGCTAAAGCTTAAGCTCCTTACTTTGGCCGCCTGATGTGAAGAGCTGACTCATAGGAAAAGATCCTGATGCTGGGGAAGATTGAAGGCAGGAGGAAAAGGGGATGACAGAGGAGATGGTTGGATGGCATCACCTACTCAATGGACCTGAGTTTAAGCAAAGTCCAGGAGATGGTGAAGGACAGGGAAGACTAGTGTGCTGCAGTCCATGGAGTTGCAAAGAGCTGAACACAATTCAGTGGCTGAACACCATCAACAGAGAAGTCCTTGTAAACAAGAGACCCTTGAAATCTTATAGGGCATGAGCTAACTGACCAACTGCCAAGTCAGTCATTTGAAAATCTGTCTGTACCCAATTTGAATTCTCTTGTACTGAGTCCTCCAGGGCCACTCTTGACAAGGGACACTATGATTCTTCATTTGGTGTAAGGATTCCCACCTCTAGCTGGTGCAGAATCATTAATACTGGAAAACAGGCGTTTGAGGGATTGAACTAGTCTTGCAGTCCCCTGGGGGCTCACATAGTAAAGAATACGCCTGCAATGTGGGAGACCTGGGTTCAGTTCCTGAGTTGGGAAGATCCCCTGGAGGAGGGCATGGCAACCCACTCCAGCATTCTTGCCTGGAGAATCCCCATGGACAGAGGAGCCTCATGGGCTACAGTCCCTGGGGTTGCAAAGAGTGGGACACAGCTGAGCGACCAAGCACTACACAGTCTGTGGTCTGAGTCTCCTTTGGGATTTTATGGCGTGCAACTGCTCCACTGTGGAGGAGTACCTGCTAATTTTCTTTTATGGAGATTCTTTCATATTTAGCTAGTGTGGAAGACTTTAGTGGGTCTGGTTTCTCCTTGTCAATTCTTCTGGACTTCTGTTTCTTAGCAACAGTTGAGACTGTCCACCCCACTGTTCTCTGCTTTAGCCTCAAAGCAAACAAGAAAATAGGCAAGGAAGTTTGCAGTCTGCCATTTAGTAATATACCCAGACACATACTGCAACCCAATCCTAGCAGCTAATGATAGGCAATGCAAAGGATAACCACACTTTTGTGAGGCCTAACGGCGGATGGGAACTGGAAGATGTTTTGGAGGAAGCTGAGGAACTGGAATCCTTAATATCACTTATTCCTGCATGGGAGTTCTATTCCTAAAACTTCATTTTCTGGTATTTTAGTGTTAGAAACAGGTGGGAAATTTTTATGTTGTAATTCAATGAGCCCCTTCAGTCATTTCTTGATCTGGTTGTATATTCTCAGACCAAAAGCAAATTGACTTCTAATAATTTGCTAAATTTGGCACAAGTCAACTCCAATCTACTTTCATCTAGGAACTTTTTTTTTTTTTTGAATTCTTTTCAAAACTCCACACATAGAAAGCAATGCACCAATGTGTTTTATATTTGGCTACCAAGATCTCTGTGCCCTACAACAGTGACTGTTTTAGTCTGAGTTCTAAGACAATACCGGAGAAAGCCTGGCTAAAAGATTCACTGCTGTGTAACAGAAGCTAACAGTTTACCATCGTAAGGCAGGAAAGTCTCTACTGCCTGCAGCCCTACCTTGATTCACTCAGTTTCGGTTTCTCTGAACTTTGTTATTTGCATTCCCATTCACAGTCAAATTAGAGCAGGATTCTTTCAGTTGCAACTGGCTGATCCACTTGAGCAAACATGAAATTTTATTATAAGAATAAATTATGACAAATAATTCAAAGATAAGGAGCAGATTCCTCTTCACAAGGGACTACGATCAGGAACTGGAAAATTATCAGGAATCAAAGCAGCTATTAGGTCTGACATGTCAGCACTGCTTCATGAAAACACAGACTGGAATCAAACTGCCTGGGTTTTATTTTAGCTTCAAAAAAAAAGAGAGAAAAGGAAATAAAAATATTTCATTTACTTCTCAATTTCTTTACCTGTAGAGAACATAACTCTGATTCTCCACATGCTCCTCCCAAAGTAGCCCTGGCCTAATTTTATGTTTCTCAGGAAAAGATCAGCTGTCTGATACTTTCTCAATCCTAATTTTAAATCCTCAGAACAATCTGATTGGTTCAGATAGGGTTCAGCTGTTCACCCTAGCTAAAGCTAGGATAGTGTTACTATGAAACATTTTGAAACCTAAATGATATAAAAGGAAGAAGCAATTACCTTAGGACACAACTTGCTGAAGGATGCACAAAATGAGTGGAGATAAAGCATGGATGCTTAGAGACACAGTTCAAAGTATGATGACTTGATGCGGAGAGGCTGTGGTGTCTTTTCAAGGAAGGAGTTTAGAAGTGCCACTCTCGCTGCTCAGGGTACATGCCACCTGCTGTAACAGCTCACTGCAAAACAAATGCTGAATGCTATTTTCACTTTTTGTGTTCTTTTGTAAACACAAAAATCTTCCTTGGATTTCTTTTGCTTAATGAAAACAGGTACCAAGGTATGTTTTTCATAAAAGTGAAATGACGTCAAGTGAACTTTTGGAAAGCAGGGGATTGCTGTACATATATATATAGCTGCTGAGGCCCACCCTGAATGTCTGTGGCTATTTCTCAGTAGTGGGGGATCATGAACCAAGCCTAAACTTTTTAAGAATTTTTTTTATACTTCTCTCAACTCATCCTCTGTTCTTCCAGTTACAAATATTCCCAATATAAGGGCCTTGCCTTAAGTCATATAGTAATAATGAAGCCGTGCTACAAAACTAGGTCTAATTTCAAATCCAAAACTTATTTTCACTAACAGTGCACTAGAGTTGTTTTTACCTATTGAGAACTTGTTAGGTAGCCGACCCTGTGTTTAACCAAGTGTTTAAGATATAACACTTCAAGTAGTTCAAAATTAGGTTTCCTTACTTTTTTTCATTATTAACTAATTTTTTAAAATTGGGGTACATCACATGTAAAGCTCACAAAATTTAAATATTGTTTGATCAACTTCATATGTATGGTATCATTTAACAACCAGTAAGATCAAGATCCAGAACATTTCCATCATTTTATAAGGCTCTCTTGAGCCCCTTCTAAGTCAATACCTATGCTTAGAGAAATAACTACCATCTTGACTTCTATCATCATGAATTAGTTTTGTTTGCCCTTGAGTTTCATATAAATGGAATTATACAATATGAATTGGTTTTTGTCTATTTCTTTTAACAAATACCTATAAGACCCATCCATATTATGGTGTGTGGCAGTTTATTCTGTTTTACTGCTGGGTAGTATTCCATTGTACAAATATACTTCACTTTGTTCCTGTTTGAGGCCATAATGAATCAAACTACTATGAACATCCCTATATAAGTAGAAATCTGCACTCATTTTCTTGGATATACACTCAGAAGAGAAATTGCTGAATTATAGTCCTAAATTCAACTGTAACAAATACTGTTACAGTATTCGTAAAATATATCAATTTCCCAAAGTGACTACAACCAGTTTATACACCCAACAGCAGTAAGAGTTTCAGCTGGACTTTTTTTTTTAAAACAAAATAATGCTATCAGTCTATTGGGGCAGTCACACTGCTTAGTTCTACAAATGTATTTTATTTGAGGCTCTTTTGTTGCTGATTATAAGAAAGGCTAAGCTGTTAGGTATAGCTAAGTTGTCAGGTAGATCCTTCTTCATTACCATTCTTACTAAACCACAGGCCCCACCTGTTAAGATTTTACAGTAAGTCTTCTACATAGGAACAAGTTTTGAGAGTGTATATTTTAAGTTCAATTTGTTTGTTAAATTCAACAAAGTTAGCTTAGGTACCCAACTAACACAATTGGCTATAGAATACTGTACTAATAGGTTTATAACAGTTTTCACACACACACACACACACACACACACATTAAAAAAACAAGCAAAAAATAAAACATTTTGAACCTTACAGCACAGTACCTTGAAAAGTAGTACAGAACACCAGCTGGCATGCACGGACAGGTGTCAAGTGAACAGGCAAGAAGAGCTACTGCAGGAAGGAGAAAGAGGTAGGAGACAGTAGCTGAAGGATCGTCAGCACCAATAGACGGAGGACGAGCTGCGACTTCACCCATGCCTGATGTTGATGGAGCACACGTTCGCATCTTTGAAGGTTCGCAACTTGGAAGGTTCATATGTAGGGGATTTAATGGCACTAAAAAAATAACTACATGGCTTGCTATCCTATTTTATAGCAGGGTTTCTCAACAGTGACACGTTAGTCATTTTGGGCTAGTTAATTTTTGATGTGGGGGGTTGTCCACTGTGTTGCAGTATCTTCAGCAGTATTGCTGGCCTCTACCCACTGTATAGCAGCAGCACCAAATCCCTTCCCCATTCCATGTGACTATCAAAAAATGTTTCCATATTTTGCCAAACGTCCCCAGAGACACAAAATCTCCCTCCCTATTAATGATCACTGTTTTGAAAATAAGTGACTGATCTCTCTGCATTTCATCTAAAATAAATGTTGAATCAATGCAATATTAACAAGATGATGTGTTTTTAAATGCCAATGACACACTAGATTAACATTTAAAAAAGTAAACTTTTAAGGAATGCATATGCCTAGCCCCCTCCTCAGAACAATGGAATGGAATCCCTTGAAGTAGGACTTGAGTAATTTTGTCATGAATCTCCTATGGTGATTCTAAATTTTAGCACAGTTGAGAACCACTTTCTTAACAGATTACTTTCCCCATGAATATATGCTTTAAAATAGATTTCCATCAACTTTTCAAACACTAGTAGAGCATGAGGCATGTATTTGAGGAGTACACAGAAACTCTCAAATCCTAGCAATTAGGTGACCACTGATAGCCCATAACCATAAACAGTGGTATCTAATGTTGTTTCTGATTGGAAAAAAAATCCTTTTCCTGAATCATTTTTAAAATAATGTAATTTCTTTCTGAACGATTATGTGGTGATCCCTACAGCTAATTCTTGTAGCTAACTCATACAGTCAATCTTTCTCTGATGAGGACATTTTCCGTCATGTCTCAAACACTCTAAATCTCTCACCTAAAAAAAAAAAAAAAAANGACCCTCAGCGACCCTATGGACTGCAGCCTTCCAGGCTCCTCCATCCATAGGATTTTCCAGGCAAAAGTACTGGAGTGGGGTGCCATGGCCTTCTCCATAGATTCAGCTAACAAGTTTTAAAATACTATACTAATTTCAGTTTGTTTTCAATTTCCTGTAGGACTGTGAATTTGATTCATGAGTATTTCTAAACCTTTTTCTTAACTTCTTAACAATATTTTCTCATTATAATTTATTTTTAATTTTACTTATTCACTTTCTGTATGATGTTAACTGTAACAAACATCCAAATCCTTGCTACTTGTGACATCCTTTGCAACAAGTGAAAATTTAATGTGTGTTGAAAAGGAGAGTATTTCCTCTAGTTGGTGGATTCAGTGTGCTATAGAATATTATAGAGCTATCATAATATTACATATATATATAAAGATTAACCTTTTAAACTATATATATATAAACTATATATATAGGCTAACCTACAAGACCGTTTAGAACTAACACTCAAAAAAGATGTCCTTTTCATTATAGGGGACTGGAATGCAAATGTAGGAAGTCAAGAAAAACCTGGAGTAACAGGCAAATTTGGCGTCTGAATATAGGATGAAGCAGGTCAAATGCTGATAGAGTTTTGCCAAGAGAAAGCAAAGGACATAGAAAACACTCTCTTCCAACAAGACAAGAGAAAACTGTACACATGGACATCACCAGATGATCAACAATTAAACCAGATTGATTATATTCTTTGCAGCCTAAGATGGAGAAGCTCTATACAGTCAGCAGTAACAAAACAGGGAGCTGACTGTGGCTCAGATCATGAGCTCCTTATTGCCAAATTCAGACTTAAATTGAAGAAAGTAGGAAACACCACTAGACCACTGACATATGACCTAAATCAAATCCCCTATGATTAAATAGTGGAAGTGAGAAATTATTTAAGGGACTGGATCTGATAGATAGAGTGCCTGATGAACTATGGATAGAGATTCATGACATTGTACAGGAGACAAGGATTAAGACCATCCCCACAAAAAAGAAATGCAAAAAAGAAAAATGACTCTCTGGAGAGGCCTTACAAATAGCTGTGAAAAGAAGAGAAGCGAAAAGCAAAGTAGAAAAGGAATGATATTAGCATCTGAATGCAGAGTTCCAAGGAATAGCAAGAAGAGATAAGAAAGCCTTCCTCAGTTATCAGTGCAAAGAAATAGAGGAAAAAAACAGAATGGGAAAGACTAGAGATCTCTTCAAGAAAATTAGAGATAATAAGGGAAGATTTCATACAAAGATGGGCTCAATAAAGAACAGAAATGGTATGGACCTAACAGAAGTGGAAGATATTAAGAAGAAGTGGAAGGAATGCACAGAAAAACTGTACAAAAAAAGATCTTCATGATCAAGATAATCACAATGGTATTATCACTCACCTAGAGCCAGACATTCTAGAATATGAAGTCAAGTCGGCCTTAAAAAGCATCACTACAGACAAAGCTAGTGGAGGTGATGGAATTCTAGTGGAGCTATTTCAAATCCTGAAAGATGATGCTGTGATAGTGCTGCACTCAATATGCCAGCAAATATGGAAAACTCAGCAGTGGCCTCAGGATTGGAAAAAGGTGAGTTTTCATTCCAATCCCTAAGAAAGACAATGCTAAAGAATGCTCAAACTACCACACAATTGCACTCATCTCACACGTTAGTAAGGTAATGCTCAAAATTCTCCAAGCGAGGCTTCAGCAATATGTGAACAGTGAAATTCCAGGTGTTCCAACTGGTTTTAGAAAAGGCAGAGGAACCAGACATCAAATTGCCAACATCTGCTGCATCATGGAAAAAGCAAAAGAGTTCCAGAAACACATCTATCTCTGCTTTATTGACTACGCCAAAGTTTTTGACTGTGTGGATCACAATAAACTGTGGAAAATTCTGAAAGAGATGGGAATACCAGATCACCTGACCTGCCTCTTGAGAAACCTGTATGCAGCTCAGGAAGCAACCGTTAGAACTGGACATGGAACAACAGACTGGTTCCAANGAGAGACTTGGGAGTTCTTTCGATTTTCTCATTTCTGATTATTCAGAACACCCATCAGAATATGATGGGATGAGCGGCTCAAAGAGATGGGAGGCCCTAGGCATGTATGCATAACAGGGAGGAATGGCTGGAAACCTGGAAGCTGGGAGAAGGAAGAAATGTGATCTCTTCTGATCCATTCACCTGGCAAACCCATGGCAATTTGCACTGATAACTGAGAGCCAGGACCATGTTCATTAACCCCTGAATTCTTATTTTTACTATTATTAACCATATGGAGGGCAAGGACTAATTCCCACCACATGGCTGGGACACGGCTTCCTTGTTAACGAAACACAAGGTGGTAGGCTAAATGCTGTAGTTTTTATAAGGAAAACTGCTTTAAGCCTAAGCTTTTCTGTTAATTTTATACCTTCATCTTTAACCAAGATGCTCTCATTTGCCAGTGTTCATGGCTTCCTTTTACAAATTGCCATTTGACTCTAGGAGCTGCTCCTTACGAGGGTGATAGACCCACGGGAACCTCCTGGTCTCCCCCTGGTCATCCTGTCCTTCCTCCTCAACCCAGAAACTGGCCATCGCTTTCCCCAGCAGCTGCTTCACAATCCAAAAAGCACCTGGGTCACCTCTCCAGCTCCAGATTTTGTTCAATGTGCTTCACATATGGGTTTCCTTGGGAAGAAGCTCAGGGAAAGGAGGTGACGCCTATTTGAGATGGGACTTGTTCTTTCACAGGGAAAACAAACCTATCAGAATGTTCTTTTGTGCCACAATGAAGCTGAGATGCAGAGGGTAAGGGAGGAAGTCAGGCTGGTGATGCCACGGCCCATCTGATACCCACTTTGGGTAAACTGATGCCCCTGTAAGTAGTTCCCTGCTATATCACCTATAAAAGGGGAACGTGGGGAGTGACGCTCTGGAGTTTAGTACCCCCAGGGTTCTCCCCACACCAGTTCCCTGAAAAGATTTCTATCTCTACCGAATCCCTCATTATCTGAGAATGATCGGGGAGGAAAAAGGAGGCTCTGGATATCTCCTTCATCTTGAAAAATTTGAGAGATGTTTGCACATCAGTGGAGAGCTATCTGATTCCCCTATAAACATACACACATGGGCTAAGGTTCTCTTTTTCCCCCGATTACTAGACCCAGGACTGAAAGGAACATTACTCCTTTTAGGGGTAAAAAATTAACCCTTGTTTGAGTCAAGCATCATGAAATCCAAAAGGAAGCAGGATTTCATGCTAAAAACACTCAGCGGATGGGACAGAGGGGTTCTTGGTGTCTCTGCTGGAAGAGTCTACACGACCGGATGGAGGGGGCACATGTAATATTCCCCCAACCGACTCAGACTTTGGTACATAAACTTNAATCCAAAAGGAAGCAGGATTTCATGCTAAAAACACTCAGCGGATGGGACAGAGGGGTTCTTGGTGTCTCTGCTGGAAGAGTCTACACGACCGGATGGAGGGGGCACATGTAATATTCCCCCAACCGACTCAGACTTTGGTACATAAACTTTACAAGTACAATGTTGCCAGATTCCGGTGCATAAAAAAGTAGCTGGAAAAAAAAAAAAAAAAACTCAAACCATAAATAATGCCAAGTAATAAAGGAGGTGAATGTTTCTGTTATTAGATTCTTTCATTGTATAAATCTGTTTAATAAGCTGGCTAGGAATCACTGATAGAAAACAGACTTAGTATGGTGTTACAGACCAACCCGCTCTAAGAGGCCAGCATGGGAACTCCTGCCAAGTTATATTTTTCTGTTCTTAACCAATGCAACTTAAAACGTAATTGTTGTTTCCTTGTTCAAAAATGGAAAATGTCTTCCGAGGCTGTGTTCAGAGGGAGTAGACGGCATGCGTGGTGCCTCCCGGTGCCCCCTGTCTCTCTCCTCTCCTCCTCCTACCCCAAACCTCAGCATTTGAAGGCCCTTTACCATATTTATAGATCACGCTGCCTTTTGTCTTACTCATTGAGAGGGACTGGGGTCTGTGTATAACTCCTACTTTTTTGAGTCCTATTTCTCAACATTTATATGTGTGTGTTTAGAAAAATCCCTCCAAATATCCTCCTATGACCCAAGAACCATGGCAACCACTTTGGCTCAAGAAAGTCACTGGACGCTAAAGGGGGTGGAATGGGATGGGGTGGTGGGTGGAACAGAGGTCTCTGAGGCCACATTCATCTTCCAACACGATGGTTTCTAACGGCTTGTTGATGTTTTTCTGGGGTTGGTTACTATCATCGTGATGGGCTGTAAAATGAAACGCTATAAACTAGCTGATGGCTCGAGGAGAAATATTTGCCAAATGGCATAAACAACAACACCAGGAGTCCCCACACACTTGGCCACACTCACAGGGCTTGCACACTTGTACCTGTCCCACTGCTGGCTGGTCTCCTTCCTGACCCTCATTCCCAGGTCCTCCTTGTCAGGAGGCCCACACACAGCTCACTAGATAAAACAGAAGGCGGTGGGGTGAACTAGGTATTTATCTGCCCCACTTAAGTAGTGCTTGGAAAATGCAAGTCTCAGTGGTATAAAGGTCCATCATGTGGAGATGTGCATAAAACTTCAATGTTACACTGGTCACTCTGTGTCAGATGCTTCGCTGTGCATTTTACACAGGTCACACAGAAGTGCCTAAAGAAGGTGCTCCCCACAAATGAGTTAAAAGTTAGCAATAAATACTTTTAATTTGGTTGTTTCCCAATGAGTTGGCCATTACGTTGTTAGTCAGGCATGTAACCCCTTCTAGAGAGCACTGTTTATGTGGGAAACAGTAATTCAACATGGAGCACGCGGATATGAAGTTAGTNTTTTTTTTTTTTTAAACACTCCCAGTTTATCTTGTTTCCATCATGTCTACATCTCCAAAGCTAGTCCTCTAATTTTAACAGCCATTATACTTAGAGTAGGCTTCTAAGTGGACAGCTAGAGTGTGGAGAGTCACTCTTGCTACTACTACTATCCATTTTCTACACAGCAACTAGAACAATCTTGTTGAAAGCAAATCAGATTATGCTATTCTCTGGTGTGAAAAACTTTCAAAGGCATTCTGTCATGTTTGGGATTAAAACTCAAATGCTTTCCATGCCTACAAAGCTCTAGATCAATGGAGGTTCCTTGACTGTCTCTTCAATCTCAGGGTCAACCCAGCTTCAACTATGCTTCTTCAGTTATACTCACCTCCTTCAGTTCTTCACATGTAACAAACTCCTCCTTACCTTAGGGTCTTCGCACTTGTTCTCTTTCCTACTCTTATAGTTCTTGCCAACCACAGTACATCCCACCTTACTCTTTCAGTTATAGCCTTCTCTGACCACCCATTGCTCTTTCCATCTAAGCATGTCTTTCTTTACTCTGATATTACACTATTTCTCGTTTATAAAATCCGTCCCAATTTGTGAGCTTATTTCCTCACTCATCTCTCTCTCTTCTCCCCCTTTCCCAAACTAGAATGTCAATTCCAAGTAAGAAACCCCTTGTTCACCTTGACACTATTTTCCATATAACTAGCCCTAGGATAGGTATATAAAGATCATACAAGAAATACTTCAATTAATTCTGGAGTCTGTAGATTAAATATGAATTTAACTAGCTAGCTGAAGTATATATTGTACCCAGTAGGAGTGAGACAGAAAACTGTTGTTTAGTCACTAAGCTGTGTCTGCCTCTTTGTGATCCCAGGGACTGTAGTCCTCCAGGTTATACCAGAGTGGGTTGCCATTTCCTTCTCCAGAGCATCTTCCTGATGCAGGGATCTAACCCACATCTCCTGCATTGACAGATGGGTTCTTTTCTGCTGAGTCATGTAAAGATGTGAGTTGGAACATATAAAGAAGGCTGAGTGCTGAAGAACTGATGCTTTTGAACTGCGGAGCTGCAAAAGACTTTGAGGGTCCCTTGGACAGCAAGGATATCAAACCAGTCAACCCTAATGGAAATCAACCCTACATGTTCATTGGAAGGACTAATGCTAAAGCTTAAGCTCCTTACTTTGGCCGCCTGATGTGAAGAGCTGACTCATAGGAAAAGATCCTGATGCTGGGGAAGATTGAAGGCAGGAGGAAAAGGGGATGACAGAGGAGATGGTTGGATGGCATCACCTACTCAATGGACCTGAGTTTAAGCAAAGTCCAGGAGATGGTGAAGGACAGGGAAGACTAGTGTGCTGCAGTCCATGGAGTTGCAAAGGGCTGAACACAATTCAGTGGCTGAACACCATCAACAGAGAAGTCCTTGTAAACAAGAGACCCTTGAAATCTTATAGGGCATGAGCTAACTGACCAACTGCCAAGTCAGTCATTTGAAAATCTGTCTGTACCCAATTTGAATTCTCTTGTACTGAGTCCTCCAGGGCCACTCTTGACAAGGGACACTATGATTCTTCAT
This sequence comes from Neotragus pygmaeus, assembly GCA_006410875.1. Taxonomy (NCBI): domain Eukaryota; kingdom Metazoa; phylum Chordata; class Mammalia; order Artiodactyla; family Bovidae; genus Neotragus; species Neotragus pygmaeus. The sequence goes on from SJYV01000944.1 coordinate 402,315, forward strand.
TTGGTGTAAGGATTCCCACTTCTAGCTGGTGCAGAATCATTAATACTGGAAAACAGGCGTTTGAGGGATTGAACTAGTCTTGCAGTCCCCTGGGGGCTCACATAGTAAAGAATACGCCTGCAATGTGGGAGACCTGGGTTCAGTTCCTGAGTTGGGAAGATCCCCTGGAGGAGGGCATGGCAACCCACTCCAGCATTCTTGCCTGGAGAATCCCCATGGACAGAGGAGCCTCATGGGCTACAGTCCCTGGGGTTGCAAAGAGTGGGACACAGCTGAGCGACCAAGCACTACACAGTCTGTGGTCTGAGTCTCCTTTGGGATTTTATGGCGTGCAACTGCTCCACTGTGGAGGAGTACCTGCTAATTTTCTTTTATGGAGATTCTTTCATATTTAGCTAGTGTGGAAGACTTTAGTGGGTCTGGTTTCTCCTTGTCAATTCTTCTGGACTTCTGTTTCTTAGCAACAGTTGAGACTGTCCACCCCACTGTTCTCTGCTTTAGCCTCAAAGCAAACAAGAAAATAGGCAAGGAAGTTTGCAGTCTGCCATTTAGTAATATACCCAGACACATACTGCAACCCAATCCTAGCAGCTAATGATAGGCAATGCAAAGGATAACCACACTTTTGTGAGGCCTAACGGCGGATGGGAACTGGAAGATGTTTTGGAGGAAGCTGAGGAACTGGAATCCTTAATATCACTTATTCTTCCATGGGAGTTCTATTCCTAAAACTTCATTTTCTGGTATTTTAGTGTTAGAAACAGGTGGGAAAATTTTATGTTGTAATTCAATGAGCCCCTTCAGTCATTTCTTGATCTGGTTGTATATTCTCAGACCAAAAGCAAATTGACTTCTAATAATTTGCTAAATTTGGCACAAGTCAACTCCAATCTACTTTCATCTAGGAACTTTTTTTTTTTTTTGAATTCTTTTCAAAACTCCACACATAGAAAGCAATGCACCAATGTGTTTTATATTTGGCTACCAAGATCTCTGTGCCCTACAACAGTGACTGTTTTAGTCTGAGTTCTAAGACAATACCGGAGAAAGCCTGGCTAAAAGATTCACTGCTGTGTAACAGAAGCTAACAGTTTACCATCGTAAGGCAGGAAAGTCTCTACTGCCTGCAGCCCTACCTTGATTCACTCAGTTTCGGTTTCTCTGAACTTTGTTATTTGCATTCCCATTCACAGTCAAATTAGAGCAGGATTCTTTCAGTTGCAACTGGCTGATCCACTTGAGCAAACATGAAATTTTATTATAAGAATAAATTATGACAAATAATTCAAAGATAAGGAGCAGATTCCTCTTCACAAGGGACTACGATCAGGAACTGGAAAATTATCAGGAATCAAAGCAGCTATTAGGTCTGACATGTCAGCACTGCTTCATGAAAACACAGACTGGAATCAAACTGCCTGGGTTTTATTTTAGCTTCAAAAAAAAAGAGAGAAAAGGAAATAAAAATATTTCATTTACTTCTCAATTTCTTTACCTGTAGAGAACATAACTCTGATTCTCCACATGCTCCTCCCAAAGTAGCCCTGGCCTAATTTTATGTTTCTCAGGAAAAGATCAGCTGTCTGATACTTTCTCAATCCTAATTTTAAATCCTCAGAACAATCTGATTGGTTCAGATAGGGTTCAGCTGTTCACCCTAGCTAAAGCTAGGATAGTGTTACTATGAAACATTTTGAAACCTAAATGATATAAAAGGAAGAAGCAATTACCTTAGGACACAACTTGCTGAAGGATGCACAAAATGAGTGGAGATAAAGCATGGATGCTTAGAGACACAGTTCAAAGTATGATGACTTGATGCGGAGAGGCTGTGGTGTCTTTTCAAGGAAGGAGTTTAGAAGTGCCACTCTCGCTGCTCAGGGTACATGCCACCTGCTGTAACAGCTCACTGCAAAACAAATGCTGAATGCTATTTTCACTTTTTGTGTTCTTTTGTAAACACAAAAATCTTCCTTGGATTTCTTTTGCTTAATGAAAACAGGTACCAAGGTATGTTTTTCATAAAAGTGAAATGACGTCAAGTGAACTTTTGGAAAGCAGGGGATTGCTGTACATATATATATAGCTGCTGAGGCCCACCCTGAATGTCTGTGGCTATTTCTCAGTAGTGGGGGATCATGAACCAAGCCTAAACTTTTTAAGAATTTTTTTTATACTTCTCTCAACTCATCCTCTGTTCTTCCAGTTACAAATATTCCCAATATAAGGGCCTTGCCTTAAGTCATATAGTAATAATGAAGCCGTGCTACAAAACTAGGTCTAATTTCAAATCCAAAACTTATTTTCACTAACAGTGCACTAGAGTTGTTTTTACCTATTGAGAACTTGTTAGGTAGCCGACCCTGTGTTTAACCAAGTGTTTAAGATATAACACTTCAAGTAGTTCAAAATTAGGTTTCCTTACTTTTTTTCATTATTAACTAATTTTTTAAAATTGGGGTACATCACATGTAAAGCTCACAAAATTTAAATATTGTTTGATCAACTTCATATGTATGGTATCATTTAACAACCAGTAAGATCAAGATCCAGAACATTTCCATCATTTTATAAGGCTCTCTTGAGCCCCTTCTAAGTCAATACCTATGCTTAGAGAAATAACTACCATCTTGACTTCTATCATCATGAATTAGTTTTGTTTGCCCTTGAGTTTCATATAAATGGAATTATACAATATGAATTGGTTTTTGTCTATTTCTTTTAACAAATACCTATAAGACCCATCCATATTATGGTGTGTGGCAGTTTATTCTGTTTTACTGCTGGGTAGTATTCCATTGTACAAATATACTTCACTTTGTTCCTGTTTGAGGCCATAATGAATCAAACTACTATGAACATCCCTATATAAGTAGAAATCTGCACTCATTTTCTTGGATATACACTCAGAAGAGAAATTGCTGAATTATAGTCCTAAATTCAACTGTAACAAATACTGTTACAGTATTCGTAAAATATATCAATTTCCCAAAGTGACTACAACCAGTTTATACACCCAACAGCAGTAAGAGTTTCAGCTGGACTTTTTTTTTTAAAACAAAATAATGCTATCAGTCTATTGGGGCAGTCACACTGCTTAGTTCTACAAATGTATTTTATTTGAGGCTCTTTTGTTGCTGATTATAAGAAAGGCTAAGCTGTTAGGTATAGCTAAGTTGTCAGGTAGATCCTTCTTCATTACCATTCTTACTAAACCACAGGCCCCACCTGTTAAGATTTTACAGTAAGTCTTCTACATAGGAACAAGTTTTGAGAGTGTATATTTTAAGTTCAATTTGTTTGTTAAATTCAACAAAGTTAGCTTAGGTACCCAACTAACACAATTGGCTATAGAATACTGTACTAATAGGTTTATAACAGTTTTCACACACACACACACACACACACACACATTAAAAAAACAAGCAAAAAATAAAACATTTTGAACCTTACAGCACAGTACCTTGAAAAGTAGTACAGAACACCAGCTGGCATGCACGGACAGGTGTCAAGTGAACAGGCAAGAAGAGCTACTGCAGGAAGGAGAAAGAGGTAGGAGACAGTAGCTGAAGGATCGTCAGCACCAATAGACGGAGGACGAGCTGCGACTTCACCCATGCCTGATGTTGATGGAGCACACGTTCGCATCTTTGAAGGTTCGCAACTTGGAAGGTTCATATGTAGGGGATTTAATGGCACTAAAAAAATAACTACATGGCTTGCTATCCTATTTTATAGCAGGGTTTCTCAACAGTGACACGTTAGTCATTTTGGGCTAGTTAATTTTTGATGTGGGGGGTTGTCCACTGTGTTGCAGTATCTTCAGCAGTATTGCTGGCCTCTACCCACTGTATAGCAGCAGCACCAAATCCCTTCCCCATTCCATGTGACTATCAAAAAATGTTTCCATATTTTGCCAAACGTCCCCAGAGACACAAAATCTCCCTCCCTATTAATGATCACTGTTTTGAAAATAAGTGACTGATCTCTCTGCATTTCATCTAAAATAAATGTTGAATCAATGCAATATTAACAAGATGATGTGTTTTTAAATGCCAATGACACACTAGATTAACATTTAAAAAAGTAAACTTTTAAGGAATGCATATGCCTAGCCCCCTCCTCAGAACAATGGAATGGAATCCCTTGAAGTAGGACTTGAGTAATTTTGTCATGAATCTCCTATGGTGATTCTAAATTTTAGCACAGTTGAGAACCACTTTCTTAACAGATTACTTTCCCCATGAATATATGCTTTAAAATAGATTTCCATCAACTTTTCAAACACTAGTAGAGCATGAGGCATGTATTTGAGGAGTACACAGAAACTCTCAAATCCTAGCAATTAGGTGACCACTGATAGCCCATAACCATAAACAGTGGTATCTAATGTTGTTTCTGATTGGAAAAAAAATCCTTTTCCTGAATCATTTTTAAAATAATGTAATTTCTTTCTGAACGATTATGTGGTGATCCCTACAGCTAATTCTTGTAGCTAACTCATACAGTCAATCTTTCTCTGATGAAGACATTTTCCGTCATGTCTCAAACACTCTAAATCTCTCACCTAAAAAAAAAAAAAAAAAATATGAAAACGAGTAAGAAAAAAAAAAAATCATATTCCCTTGCAAGCCAAAGTCAAATCATCTGAAAAAGAAATTGAGGCTCACTTTTGCATTTATCACATTCTACTCCAATCTGGCTTCTAGGCTTATTATTCCAATAAAATGTTAATAGTTTGTGCTAAGGTAACTGATGACTGCCATGGTAACAAATCCAGTGGATATTGTTCTGGTCTTATTTCACATCACGTCTCAGCAGCACTGGACACTATTCACCACTCCTTCCTGAAGCACTTAGGCCTTTGTCCTCCACTGCACACCCTTCTGACATCTGCAACTCCTTATCCAGCTAATATTCCTCTACCTAGCCAAAAATAAACTGAAGTTCTTCATTATACACTGCAAGGCTGTCTTCCAAGCCAAGTTCACATACACTAAAGATTTTATCTATCCCCTACACACTTAACAGTTTCTACTTTCAGTCCAGATCTCCTCCTCAGGTCCAGACTTCTATTGAAAAGTTTCTTGGATGACTTAAAAAGACAGGAGTAACTCAATTCTAAACTAAATCATCTCCACACATACCCATTTCTAAACATACTGCTATTCAACTCCATTCCACTGTATGTACAGATTCTCTCCTTCCCCAACACAGAATCCTAAATGCATCAACAAATCCTATGGACACTTTCTCCCAAATCTACTCTCTCTTCTTCCACACTATTACTCTGGTTCATTAAAGTTATTTCTAAGCTTTTAGACTCCTAATTTAAGAATATTGTGTCTGCTTTGATCTGTCTTTTTTTTTTTTTTGAATTTACAGTTAAATTTTTCAATTTGCAAATCCCATCATTACCACCCAGTTTACAATCCTTCAAATGTTTATTCCAGGGAAAGAATTTACTTCCAGCCTTTGGGCACTTAAATGCCCTGGCCCCCATGAGCTTCATCTTCCTCAGTTATCGCTCGAGCAGTACCGTATTTCTTGTAGACCCCTAGAGCAACAACGTGTCATCCAAATCAGAATACTTCTGAAAAAAAAAAAAAAGGTCTAACCTTGGCAATAAGGCATCACAGCAAGACCCAGTTTCCCCCTCAAATCAGTCTCTCCCATCAGGAAGCTTCCATAAGCCTCTTATCCTTATCCATCAGAGGGCAGACAGAATGAAAACCACAATCACAGAAAACTAATCAAACTGATCACACGGACCACAGCCTTGTCTAACTCAATGAAACTATGTGCCATGCCATGTGGGGCCACCCAAGACAGATGGGTCATGGTGGAGAGTTCTGACAAAACGTAGTTAACTGGAGAAGGGAATAGCAAAACACTTCAGTATTCTTGCCTTGATAACTCCATGAACAGTATGACAAGGCAAAAAGATGGGACACTGAAAGATGAACCTACCAGCTTGGTAGGTGCCCAATAAGTTACTGGAGATCAGTGGAGATCTCCAGTAAGAATGAAGTGACAGAGCCAAAGCAAAAACACCCAGTTGTGGATGTGACTGGTGATGGAAGTAAAGCCCGATGCTGTAAACAACAGCATTGCATAGGAACCTGGAATGTTAGGTCCATGAATCAAGGTAAATTGGAAGTGGTCAAACAGGAGAGAGCAAGGGTGAACATCGACATTTTAGGAAGCAGTGAACCAAATTGGACTGGAATGTGTGAATTTAACTCAGATGACTATTATATCTACTACTGTGGGCAAGAATCCCTTAAAAGAAATGGAGTAGCCATCATAGTCAATAAGAGTCCAAAATGCAGTTACTTGGATGCAGTCTCAAAAATGACAGAGAGGTCTCTGTTTGTTTCCAAGGCAAACCATTCAACACCACAGTAATCCAAGTCTATGCCCCAACTAGTGATGCTGAAGAAGCTAAAAGTTGAATGGTTCAATGAAGACCTACAAAGACCTTCTAGAACTAACACTGAAAAGAGATGTTCTTTTCATTATTGGGGACTGGAATGTAAGCAGGAAATCAAAAGATAGATACCTGGAGTAACAGGCAAATTTGGCCTTGGAGTACAAAATGAATCATGGCAAAGGCTAAGAGTTTTGCCAAAAGGACGCATTGGTCATAGCAAACACCCTCTTCCGACAACACAAGAGAAGACTCTACACATGGACGTCACCAGACGGTCAGTACCAAAATCAGAGTGATTGTATTCTGTGCAGCCAAAGAAAGATGGAGCTCTGTACAGTCAGCAAAAACAAGACTGGGAGCTGACTGTGGCTCAGATCATGAACTTCTTGTCAAATTCAGACTTATATTGAAGGAAGTAGGGAAAATGACGAGACCATTCAGGTATGACCTAAATCAAATCCCTTACAATTATACAGTGGAAATGACAAACAGATTTAAAGGATGAGATCTGATAGAGTGCCTGAAGAACTACAGACGGAGGTTCATGACATTGTACAGGAGGCAGTGATCAAGATCATCCCCAAAGAAAAGAAACGCAAAAAGGCAAAATGGTTATCTGAGGAGGCCTTACAAATATCTGAGAAAATAAAAGCAAAACGCAAAGGAGAAAAGGAAAGATATACCCACCTGAATGTAGAGTTCCAAAGAACAGCAGGGAGAGATAAGAAAGCCTTCCTCAGTAATCAATACAAAGAATAGAGGAAAACAATAGAATGGAAAAGACTAGAGATCTCTTCAAGAAAATTAGAGATACCAAGAGAACATTTCATGTAAAGATGGGCACAATAAAGGACAGAAATGGTGTAGACCTAACAGAAACGAAAGATACTAAGAGGTGGCAAGAATACACAGAAAAATTGTACAAAAAAGATCTTCATGACCCAGATAACCACGATGGTGTGATCACTCACATAGAGCCGGAGATCCTGGAATGAAAAGTCAAATGGGCCTTAGGAAGCATCATTACAAACAAAGCTAGTGGAAGTGATGGAATTCCAGTTGAGCTATTACAAATCCTAAAAGATGATGCTGTGAAAGTGCTGCATTCTCCAGCAAATTTTGAAAACTCAGCAGTGGCCACAGGACTGGAAAAGGTCAGTTTTAATCCCAAAAAAGGCAATGCCAAAGAATGTTCAAACAATCGCACAATTGCACTCATCTCACATGCAAGTAATGCTCAAAATTCTCCAATCTAGGCTTCAACAGTACGTGAACAATGAAGGAAGTTCAAGCTGGATTTAGAAAAGGAAGAGGAACCAGAGATCAAATTGCCAACATCCACCGGATCATCGAAAAAGTAAGAGAGTCCTAGAAAAACGTCTATTTCTGCTTTATTGACTATACCAAAGGCTTTGACTGTGTGGAGCACAAATGTGGAAAATTCTGAAAGAGACAGGAATACCAGACCACCTTACCTGTCTCCTGAGATATCTGTACGCAGGTCAAGAAACAACAGTCAGAACTGGACATGGAACAGATTGGTTCCACATTGGTAAAGGAGTACGTCAAGGCTGTTTATTGTCACCCTCCTTACTTAACCTAAATGTAGAGTACATCACATGAAATGCCGACCTGGATGAAGCACAAGCTGGAATCAAGATTGCCGGGAGAAATATCAATAACCTCAGATATGCAGATGTCACCACCCTTATGGCAAAAAGCGAAGAACTAAAGAGCCTCTTGAAGAGTGAAAAACTTGTCTTAAAACTCAGAAAACTAAGAGGATGGCATCTGGTCCCATCACTTCATGGCAAATAGATGGGGAAGCAATGGAAACAGTGAGAGACTTTTATTTTCTTGGGCTCCAAAATCACTGCAGATGATGACTGCAGCCATGAAATTAAAAGATGCTTGCTCCTTGGAAGAAAATCTATGACCAAGCTAGACAGCATACTAAAAAGCAGAGACATTACTTTGCCAACAAAGGTCTGTCTCATCAAAGCTACATTTTTTTTCCAGGAGTCATGGATGTGTGTTGGATTGTAAGGAAAGCTGAGTGTCAAAGAATTGATGCTTTTCAACTGTGCTCCTTGGACTGCACGGATATCCAACCAGTCGATCCTAGGGGAAATCAGTCCTAAATATTCATTGGAAGGATTGATGCTGAAGCTCCAGTACTTTCACTACCTGATGCAAAGAACTAATTGGAAAAGACCCTGATGCTGGCAAAGATTGAAGGCAGAAGGGGAGGACAGAGGATGAGCTGGTTGGATGGCATCACCAACTCGATGGATATGAGTTTAGTAAGCTTTGGGAGTTGGTTATGGACAGGGAAGCCTGGTGTGCTGCAGTCCATGGGGTCACAAAAAGTTTGACCCGACTGAACTGATCCTTTGCAGACTGGAATAGTAGAAACCATCCCTGTGGCCCCAGAACTTTTTGCATGTTACCTTTACCTGTTATGAAGCTCTTCACCTCCCTTTTATCTAATTCACATTAAATACTTAAGTTCTCAAACCATGTCACTTCCTTTTCAGACTAGGGTTCTGCATTATGAATTCTCACGGGCCTATATGTTTCTTCATACCATCTTTCTGAGTAATGATCTCCAAGCCTGATTGTTTCCTGCACTAGACTTTAACTCTTGAGTGTCTGTTTTTGCTCTATTATAACCCTCCTTCCCTGTTCCTGCAGAATTCCTGGTATGCAACACAGTGAATGAAGGTCAATATAATGCGATGGGAACCGGAGCCCACACTGTAGTATGGAAGCAACTGTTTATTTCAATATAATGATATGGTGTACCTACAGAATACAAAATTTTAATGTCTTAAAAGGGAGGTGAGAGAGCTGCATTACATTTCTCATAGGGTACTGGCACAATTGGACAGGTACTCAACAGCTACTGTTTTATTTACACCTAAAATAAACTGATTCATAAGATAGAGGGACTACATCCACTTATGAGACTAATACCTTCCCAATAACCTGAAGAAATGTGTGGCTAGAATATTAAGTATCTCCCAGGTATAATGGGATGCAATGCTGGAATCAGACTGTGAAGGAAATAATTAAAATATTATGTATGCTATTAAGTAGTGGGGATTAAGCTGAAAAGCCAAAGAACATGTATGAGGTAAAATGGACAGCATACAAAGGATTTGGCAGAGAGGAAGGAATGATACCTTCAGTTCAGTTCACTTCAGTTGCTCAGTCGTGTCCAACTCTTTGTGACCCCAGGAATCGCAGCACACCAGGCCTCCTTGTCCATCACCAACTCCCAGAGTTCACTCAGACTCATGTCCATCAAGTCAGTGATGCCATCCAGCCATCTCATCCTGTCGTCCTCCTTCTGCCCCCAACCCCTCCCAGCATTAGAGCTTTTCCAATGAGTCAACTCTTCGCATGAGGTGGCCAAAGTACTGGAGTTTCAGCCTTAGCATCATTCCTTCCAAAGAAATCCCAGGGCTGATCTCCTTCAGAATGGACTGGTTGGATCTCCTTGCAGTCCAAGGGACTCTCAAGAGTCTTCTCCAACACCACAGTTTAAAAGCATCAATTCTTCAGTGATCAGCTTTCTTCACAGTCCAACTCTCACATCCATACATGACCACTGGAAAAACGATAGCCTTGACTAGACAGCTTTGTTGGCAAAGTAGTGTCTCTGCTTTTCAATATGCTATCTAGGTCGGTCATAACTTTCCTTCCAAGGAATAAGTGTCTTTTCACGGCTGCAGTCACCATCTGCAGTGATTTTGGAGCCCCCCATAAAAAGTCTGACACTGTTTCCACTCTTTCCCCACCTATTTGCCATGAAGTGATGGGACCAGATGCCATGATCTTCGTTTTCTGAATGTTGAGCTTTAAGACAACTTTTTCACTCTCCTCTTTCACTTTCATGAAGAGGCTTTTTAGTTCCTCTTCACTTTCTGCCATAAGGGCGGTGTCATCTGCCTATCTGAGGTTATTGACATTTCTCCTGGCAATCTTGATTCCAGCTTGTTGTTCTTCCAGCCCAGCATTTCTCATGATGTATTCTGCTATAAGTTAAATAAGGAGGGTGACAATATACAGCCTTGACGTACTCCTTTTCCTATTTGGAACCAGTCTGTTGTTCCATGTCCAGTTCTGTTGCTTCCTGACCTGCATATTATCAAGGCACTAATCTGATATTCTGAAGCTAGCTACGTAAACAACTCACTTCCACCACCACCTCTGCACACTTAAATTTTTAAGTAGAACCATTGTATCCACTTCAATACCTATTTTATACACAGTTGCTTCTTACTGTCATCTCCAAGAATTTCACATCTTAAATTTAACTATGATTTTAAAAATTTATTAGTAAAATCTCCAAATACAGTGGCCATCAACAAGGTGGGCGAGCTATTGGTGATTATCAGAACAATCTAGTTTTTCCAACTACTACTTAGAACCTAGAAATTGTGCATTTCAGAAAGGGACAGTTTGACGTGTATAACTAAGAAAAACCTCCCAAGGTGACTGACTCCTGTCCCGGCCCAACACTGGGAACCATGGCTCTTCTCTGATTTTTATGATCAAGCATTCAGAAAATGTCCAATAAACTTTCATTATGAGGTGGTTTAGGATTTCATGGGTTCTGCTTATGGAGGACTTTGTAAATTTAAGTATCATATTTGGAGGGCTCTTTCTGTTTGGCAAGAACCTGGGGAACAATGTCACAGATTGAGATACTGTCCTGATTGTTTTAGCAGCTTCTTGTACACAAATCTTCTAAGCAACAAGAACAAATTTGGCATGCAAAACTGAAAAGCAAGGGTAATCACTGTCTTTATGCTGTGTGTATCATAACTCTGGTAAGTGGCTTTCAATCTATTCCTATCTAAGGATACCGACTGGTAACTAGTCCTAGCAGAGCATAACAGAATTAACCTACAAAGTGCTGTCCTAGATTATGTAATATTCTTTCCAAAGAATATGCAATTTCCCAAATGGAAGATCAGACAATAACAATGACCTTATGTTAGTGTTAGTTCCTCAATCGTGTTGGACTCCTTGCAACCCCATAGACTGTAGCCCGCCAGGCTCCTGTCTATGGAATTCTCCAGGCAAGAATACTGGGTAGCAATTCTCTTTTCCAGGGAATCTTTTCAACCCAGGGACTGAACCTGGGTCTCCTGCATTGTAGACAGATTCTTTACCGTCTGAGCCACCAGGGAAGCCAAAGACCTTCTGGTTGATACTAATTTTCAAGGATTTTTGCTAGTCAGGTGCTCAGATTATTTACTGTTGTCTATTGTTTTTAGTACCAAAAGCGAGACACACGATTTGTTTAAACAAAATGAAACTGAGAACTTACTGTACAGAAAAAATGTACTTTTGTCTTATTTATCAACTGCCTTTTTAAAAAACTGTTTCAGTTTTCCACTTACCTTGTATTTCTCCACAGTCTCAACAATCATTGTAAAATTCTGTGGAGTCATAAAGTATATTACGATTTTACCACAAACATAAATCTCCAAGGTTCAGTATTTTATTACATATTTGGCAAGGTTTTTTTTTCCCCTGCAAAAAAGGTGCCTCGAAATTATATGAAGCATATCATATTCAAATGGCAACTCAGTAGTTTAAAAAGGTTTGACATGTACTTTCAACAAACATATAAAACTCCATACAGTAATCACTTTTTGTAAGACAACCGTAAAATGCAGTATGGTTAAACTTGAAAACTTTATTATCTGAACCACACTCATTACAAAATTCTGCGATGTTTTCTCAGGCTTTTTTTTTTTTTAACTTATCACTCTAGTAATCCAATAAAGAAATTAGTCTAAGAAACTGAAAGTTCCTATTAAGGCCCCTTTATCAAATTTTTAAAGCATGATATTAAAAATTAGCACTCAGTTCCTATTTCCAGGGAATTCGGAGGTGGAGATTTGCACGATCTTATTTCTCATAACATTACAGCAATTAAACAACTATCAAGCAAAAAAAACAGATCATTTTGCAAACTATAGTGGTGTTTCATTTTGTCATGTTATCCATTGACCACACATTTTTTTTCCCCCGAGTAGACTCTATGTACCTGTTTGCCTTCCAATACTCTGCAAGGGTAAATATATCTTTCCACATAATAAATATGCATTTGGTGTTATGTTTGGATATCTTCTTGAAGGTTGTGAACCAAACTGTTTAAATAGCAGACGAAAACTGCAGTACTTCCCATGTATGAAAACAATTATTTTGAAAGCAGATACCGCCAGTTCACTCATCTGACTTGGAGGGTAGGCCTTTACATCAAATCAAGTAACTGAAGGACGGGATATTAGAAAGTTTCAAAAATTATCATTAACCTGGAATGACTCAAGACTGATCTGTGGGCGAGAAAAATAATGGAGCGTAAAAGAAGTCCAACTTTAAAAGAGCTGAAGCGGAACACTACTACCGGGCTTGAAAAAGTGTTTCTTTGGGCAGATCTATAAAGGGGTGGGGGCAGGGTAACGGAGGCCCGCAGTTACAGTTACGAAAGAAACCGTCAACTAAATTGCAGTTACGTTAACCTGAGACAGTTGCCAACGTCTCGTTGCATTTTTTTTTTTCTTTTAATGTAGCGATTCGGCAGCGCACCTTCCAGAACCCCGCCCTCCAGGGAGCCGACCTGGAAGTTTTTTTCCCCGAGTAAGGCCTATAGGCTATACTACGAATGATTCCGGAAGGGTCACAGTGGGTGGACAACTCGGTCTGTTTCCCTCAGCCTCCTCAGGTGCCTGGTTTCCCTCCAACCCCGCCCCCGAGGGAGCCTTTGTCTCAGGGCAACTAAGCCTAGGGAGCGGCGGGAGGAGACCACAGTTGCCCAACAGTTGGGTTCCCAGGCTGCCTCGTGTGACGCAGCGCCCCCACCTCCGCCCCTTAGGGCGGGCGCTCAGAACCGGCGGCCGGCTGAGGCCCGGGCGACCGGACCCCACTCCTGCCCCCGCCCCCGCGAGTCCGCCAGCCCGCTCCGTCGTCAGCATCTGCCCACCTTCCCCCCTCATCTCCACCACCACGTTTCCCTAGTTCTTTCTCGGCCTCTTGTTGCCAGACGTCCTCACGCAACCGTCCGGAGTGACAGGAGTGTCCATACCCGCGGAGCGCGAGCCTGCAGCTCCCACTTCCCGGACTTCAACTCCGGGACCGCTGAGGTAGGCAGCCTCAAGCCCGGGATCAGCGGCCCACCGCGGTCGCCAGAGTCCGGCAGCCTCTGCGCGGCCGGCGTGCGCGCCCCCAGCACGGCGCGCGCGCGCGCCCTCCGTTCTCCGCCCCAGTTACAGAACCAATCGGCTTCTTCCTTAGCCTCCCCCCGCTCCCCCGCGACCACGGCTCCAGAACGTAGCNTTACCGTAATTATGAATATTAATATAAAGTGATGAAAGGAGAAATATTTTTGCCTTTAAAGTCAATATATGTTATACAATTTGATTGTTATTGGCTGGAAGTTTTAACATGTATTTTTGCTTCAGAGTTCTTCTTTTCCTTTGTGGAAATTTATGAAATGAAGTAGAATTAAGCAAGAAGTTGTTTGGCATTTTTAGTTGGTATAATTAACTTTCTACTCAGAAGTGTTTGGCTCTTTTCATGTGAAAACCTTTCTGTAACCATTGACAGAAAGGAAGAAGAATACACAGGAGAATGTCTGTTTGGCTATGTTATAACTGACAGTTTTGAAACTTATTTACGAAGAAATGTGGGTCAGGATGCACCTGCACCTCAGTTTTAAGTTAGGGCAAAGTTTGTTGTATAACTGAAGTTAAGCTTTCTGAAGATAACTATTGAAAGATTTCAAAGCATCAGTTCTCAGCTATGTGGATTTGTTGTTATTTGGAATGAAATTTTTCAAATCCTGGTTAGACATTTTTTATCTTAAGGTTATCTATAATGGTGATTTGCTCCACAGATAGATTTGTGAGTAAAGACTAGAACTATATAGTTACATTTTGCTGATTTTTGGATGATTGATCAATGTTTAATACTCAGAAGAATTTCTCTCCTTGCCTACAGATTAGATTTTCAGTAATGTAAAGTTGTTCATGTAAATTTGAGGATTTATTTTAAATATTTTATATGCTATGCTCATGTAAAATTATTACAAAGTGAAGGAAATTTTGGTGATATGTTATGATGGTCTTAACTACTTAGAATTGATCCAGAGCTGATAACTGAGCTATGTAATGTTGAGCTGATTCTAAAAGAATTCTTTTTTTTTAAATTGTATTTATTTATTTTCGGCTGCACTGGGTCTTTGCTGCTGTGTGCAGGCTTTCTCTAGTTGTGGTGAGTGGAGGCTATTCTCATGCTGTGTGCAGGCTTCTCGTTGTGTTGGCTTCTCTTGTTGTGGAGTATGGGCTCCAGGATGTGCAGGCTTCAGCAGCTGTGGAGCGTGGGCTCGGAAGCTGTGGTGCACAGGTTTAGTTGCCCCTCAGCACTTGGAATCTTCCTGACCAGGGATGGAACCCACGTCCCCTGCATTTGCAGGTGGATTCTTAACCATTGTACCACCAGGGAAGTCCAAGAATTCTTTTCCTTGATATAGTGTACCTTTTTATAGCATTCACAGTGTTTGACTTAATAAACTTATAAATATGTTTTAAATGTATATGTGTGTACACTTTACTTTAGAGGAACTCTGTTGCAATTAAATTTCCTTGGCTTATTCAAAATATTTTCATTGTTTTATGCTTCAAGAATCTTTGGATATCAACCTTTAAAAGTGTTTCCTCAGTAGGAAATATGATCAATGGAAATATTTTAAGTGAAAATCTCAGTTTTAGAAATTCAGAGTCTCTCAAAGACTTTTTAGAGGCTTTGAGAAAAAAAAAAAGGTTAGTCTAAATGACCTGTTAAATTTAAAGAACACCAAGTCAAAGTTAATCTAAACACAAGGCCACATATCTCACCAACTATCTGTTAGTGTCTTATTAAAGACTACTATGGGATGCCATTTTTATAAGCATTGCTTTTATGTATACACATACCAGAAAGATTTCTTGCCATTAAAATAATTTTTTGTAAATTAATTTGAATAATTTTTAAAGGCAATAAAATGGTGTTTCCTAAGCTTACTTTGAAGTTATCTCAGTGTTTTTTAAAAGGATCAGTTTATTCTTAAATTTCAAAAGTTTGTGCAAAGAAGCATTTTAAGGAAGACAGGAAAATGTGCAATCACAAACTCAGAATGGTTTGCAATCATTGCATTAAACTGCTTTTTGACATTAACTATGATGTTATTAATTAGGCTTCTCTAGTGGCTCGGTGGTAAAGAATCCACCTACCAATGCTGGAGACACTGGTTCAATTCTTGGGTCAGGAAGATCCCCTGGAGAAGGAAGTGGCAACCCACTCCAGATTTCTTGCCTGGGAAATCGCATGGACAGAGGAGCCTGGCCGGGCTGCAGTCCATGGGGTCACAAAAGAATCAGACATGGCTTAGCAACTAAACAACAACATTAATTGTAAGAAAGTATGACCCTTTTATCTCTCTCTTTCTTTTTTTGCTAATCCCTATTTCTTGATTCAGTATGTGTATTTTTTTTCCCATCTTTTCCTACTAGTTTTTTTTTTTTCCTCTCATGTGTCTGGTATGAAGGAAATCTAGGGTACCATGTAGCATTAGTTGTTAATACATGCTGCTGAATCTCAGATCACCTCAGGTGATTTCATAGGCTTTGAAAATTCAAACTGTTAGGAGCTTTGGTAACGTGTTTCTCTCTCAAACAAAATTGACAGAACTTCTAAGGTTGTGGTTAATCTATATTACTTTAATGTATTTAGACTAATTTTTAATTGGCAAAGATAAGAGAATTGTATGTGATTTGATTTTCAGTGATGTTACTTTTATCCTCATTGGTGTGAGATAATATAGGAGCAAATACTGACGGGTAGTTGTCCCTTTTTTATGCTCCTTAAGTCATTGCTTATTTAAGATATTGGTGACTTACGGATTATAGTTGGTACAGTTCTCTGTTGAAAAATATGAGTATTTGTGGTGACGATATAAAGAATTGTTGGAGAAAACTTTTTTTACATTTTTTATGAAAAAGTTTAAAACATTACAGAAGTAAAAAAGTTAACAGTTCCAGTTGTGGTTCTTGGTCTAGCAGCATTGACATCACCTGGGAGCTTGTTTTTAATGTTCAACCTTGGGCCCCATCCCAGACCTACTGAATCAGAATTTCTTTTTAACAAGATTCCCTGGTGATTTGTATTTATATTAAGTTTGTATGTATTATATATGAAGCTGTTTGCATAGAGCCATTTACCACCTTGTTACTTGTTAGTGTTGATGTTATTACACATGCTGCTTGTTTTCTCAGAACCCCCAGATAGCTGAGTCATAAGCCATGCAAGCAAGAAGCAGGGTACATTTCATTTCTCTAGAAGCAATAATAATGGCAGCAGATAATTGTTGAGCTCTTACTCTGACTGAGCCATGGTGTGTGTACATAGTGTGTCAGATGAGTTTATCCTAACTCATCCTTCCAAAACTCCTGTGATGTATACAGTACTGTGATTCCCACTCTCCAGAAGGGGAAACCAGATATATAGCCACTTTAAAGTCTTAAAACAAAACCCAGCAACTATAACTGAATTCCGGACTTTAGTTGGATTTTATTGGTTTTTCAATTAATGTCTTCTTTTTATTCCAGGATTCAGTCCAGGATACCATGTTGAATTTAGTTGTTAACTTCTCCAATGTTCTCTAATTTGTGAGAGTTTCTAAGTCTTTCCTTAATTTTTTCTATCAGTCTTGAGAACTACTGGCCAGGTATCCTGTAGAATGTCCCTCAATTTCCCAATTTGAGTTTCCCTGATTTTTTTGTTAGGTTAAAATAAGGTTATCAGTTACCAGTTTTTAGAGAGAGTGTCAGTGGAGATGAGATGCTCTGCTTGTCACATTATATGGGGAGCATAGTATTCACTTGTTATTAGTGATGATATCACTTGGCTAAGATAGTGTTTGCCAGGTTTCTTCACTATAAAGTTACTGTTTTTCCCTTTCCATTCTATGTTCTTTGGAAGTAAGTCACTATGTCTAGCCCACTCTCAGGGGATGTGGTGATTGTCGGGTGGGTAAGAATTAAGTTCTGCCTCCTCCTGGAAGGAAGTGTCTGCTGTGCTTAGTCACGTCTGACTCTGTGCGACCCCATAGGAGTAGCTCACCAGGCTCCTGTGTCCCTGGGATTCTCCAGGCAAGAATACTGCAGTGGGTTGCCATGCCCTCATCAGGGGATATTCCCAACCCAGGGATCGAACCCAGGCCTCCCACATTGCAGGCAGATTCTTTACCATCTAAGCCACCAAGGAGGGAATATTTACTGTATACCTAATATTAAATGGAATTCTTCTATAAAGAAGTAATTTCTCCCTCATTAATTCCGTTATCCACTTATATAACCATGGACATGTATATTTTACACTTTGAATTATAATCCAGTAAGTGTCTTACTGCTCAAATTGTTTTAGCCTTGCCCTTTGGAAATGCTTTCAAGTTGTCTTCTGTATTCATTTTATACCCTCCCATTCTTTTGTCCTAGAATCAGCCGTTTCCTCAAAGAGCCCTGATTCCTTTTTATTGGAGAAGAGGATCTTAGAAACCACGATTTGGGTGCTGAGTGGCTTCTCAGGTGTCACTGCTTCTAGGTCCTCATTAGAGCAGACAGAGCTAGGTTATATCAATCCATGTATGTTTATATATGTTAAACCATGTGTGTTTATAGTTGCTTCTAGATCTGTCCATTTGTGTGCATAATAAGATAAACATGAATTAGGACTGTTGTCTCCAACTCTGATCCTATACACAGGCTTCATCCTAACCCTCCTTTTTTGTACCTTTGTAACTTCCATCTGTAGTTAAAACCTTGCTCCCACTGTCTACCATCCACCATGCATACACTCCAACCTTAGTATACGAATGAAGTACTGAATAGTATTTTTAGGCCATACCCCCAGAAGAAGCAAATTTACCAGGCAAAATGCAATATCTTGTGTACAGTTCCTATTGTATGTAGCCTTATGGTTTCAAGTCAGAGCACTGTTTTCCAAACTTATTATTCAAATTAACTTTGTTCTTGTTTATCCCCTTCAGTGGGCTTTCCATGTGGCTCAGTTGGTAAAGAATTCAACTGCAGTGCAAGAGACCTGGCTTCTATCCCTGGGTTGGGAAGATCCCCTGGAGAAGGGAAACGCTACCCACTCCAGGATTCTGGCCTGGAGAATTCTGTGGACTGTGTATAGTCCATGGGATTGCAGAGTCCGACACAACTGTGCAACCTTCACTTTCATCCCCTTCAGTGTGGTTATGTCATAAATTTGTAATAAAGTTAGAGTTATCAGTTTACATTTCATCCTTAATTACATGGGTTTCTGTTTTAAGCTTGTATATGTTACATTTCCTCTGTGATGTATAGTTTTATGGGTTTTGACAAATGCACAGAATCATTTATCTTCCACCCCAGTACTGTACAGAATGATACCTTCACCCTAAAAGTTGCCCTGTGTGTCTGAGGTCTACTGAATCAGAAATTTTGATTAAATTCCCAAGGAGATGTATGGGCATATCAAATTTATACGCAAAGATATGAAACTGTTTAGAGTCATTTAGTATCTTGCCATGCTTTGAAATTATAAATTAAATTGAAAGATTATTTTGATCTATAAGTAACAATGGAATGAAGTGAAGTGAAGTGAAAGTCACTTAGTCGTGGCCACTCTTAGTGACCCCATGGACTGTGCAGTCCATGGAATTCTCCAGGCCAGAATACTGGAGTGGGCAGCCTCTCCCTTCTCCAGGGGATTTCCTCAGCCCAGGAATCGAACCCAGGTCTCTTGCATTGCAGGCAGATTCTTTACCAGCTGAGCCACCAGGGAAGCCCAGTAGCCAAGTTTAAATACACAATCAAGACTCAGACTCATGGTGTTGTATGGGCATGCAAGTGAGGTAAAAGAAAAAGAAATTGGGCAAGTTCCTGGAGTGAGGAGATGAGCTGTATGGGAAGTTTTTGTGGAGTTTTGAAACTTCTGTAATCTTAACATTGACAAGAAATGCTGTGATTTGAAAAGGAAAGAAGAACAAATGGTGTATATTGAATAAGGTGGAAAGGAAGGTTTTCACAAGGATCAGGGCCCCCCAATAAAGAAGTGCAAGTTCCCTAGAACAGAGAATGTGTGGGATATCTTAGCTTTCAGTTCTTTACCCTGAGGTTTGTTTATTGTCACACTGAATTTTTTGTATAGTTTAGTTCCGAGTGGAAAGAGGATAAAAGGAAGCCTAGCTGAATAAACACTACATGTATTAAGAGACATCCATGAGGATGGACTGTATTTTCCATGTGAATGAACTGGTTAGCCCTACTGGTTTCAGAGAAACTCTAGATATATATCTCTTGTAGCAGAGTTAAGTTCTTACATTTTAATGACTTAGAAAATAGCTGTTTATAATTACAAATACATTATCTATCTTTGTGATAGGAGGTGACTGCTTGAAAGCCAACTTTAAATAAATGTTTAACTGTATTTGAAAGTTTCTTCACTTTGGATAGGTTGAGATCTCAGTGATTGAGGTTAAAATGCAGAGACACATAGTTCTGGCTAAGCAGTACTGGCTTATGGGATCCACTATTGACAGTGCCAGAGCTGTGGAATTAAGCGCAAATACGGTGGAGAGCTCTTTACTTAATGATAACCATTCTCATTAGCTATTTAACATCTCTCCTGTTACTGCTTTTAGAAATACAGTTCTCTACTCAGATAGTTATTTAGTTTGGATTATTGAGCAACTATGTGATGGATACCAAAAGATGCTAAAATTTGAGATTTTTTTCTAAAGCTTAAAGTTGAGAAAGAGAGAACGTTTGAGTTGGGTATGGTAAATACAAGGAGAGTTTGCAGGTAGGAGACAGGGAAGTTTAATCATAAAACAAATGGTTAATCTGTATATCATCAAGCCCAATATCAGAATGAAGTTTTGTGGGTTTTGTTTGTTTTTGAGTTCTCATTTAAACTCCTGGTAGATTTAAATTTTATGCATGTTAAAAGTCTTTGTAATGTGACTTTTATGGTGGTAAAGATGTTTTGACAGGCTCTGGCAGAAAGCAAAGAGTAATTTTTTATACCCAGGAAATACAGTGTTACAAGGCAATACATTATGCTGAAGAACTTTTATGTAAAGGAATGGGGCTGATGGAAAACAGTGAGATTAGTCTACATTCCCTCAGAGAAGATGGTTCTTGTTTCTCTGCTCTGTGTGTGCTCAGTCGTTCTTTGACTCTTTGTGACTCCCATGGACTGTAGCCCACCAGGCTCCCCTGTTCCTGGGATTTCCCAAGAAAGAGTACTGGAATGTGTTGCCATTTCCTTCTCCAGTAAATATCATTAAGTTTTGCCTACTGGTTATAATTATAATTAATAGGAGGGTTTTATATCATTAATATTATAACACATTTCATATGTGTTTTGTGAAACTATTGTTTAGTAACTTTGACATCTATGTGTACATAGTCTTATTTCTCATCTGATTTCTGAGTGCTTACTAGAGAAACTTTTGAGTTTACTGTCTTTATCTCAGATTTAGCATAACTAAACTTGGTCATCTTTGAAATTAGTCTTGCAAAATGTTATCTTTCTTAGCATCTATTTCTGGCAGTTTTATTCTCATTTATTCAGTTATAGACTTTAAGAATAATACTGTACTTTGAGTTTACTTTCTGATAGAATTTTTTTGGGGTTGGTAATGTAGAATGCTAAAAGGGGCTGTTGTGTTTGTCCTTTAGTCCCTAATAAAGGCGTTAACTGGTTTTCAGACCCATGGGGATGAATGCTTCACAGATTTTCTCAAATTTTGATAATTATTTTATGGTCTGTCATAAAGGATATGGAGGATAACATTTTAATACAATGTAATTTTATAGAATTTAAAGGTGGTCTGATCTTAGTTAACATCTAGGTGAACCCTTCTCATTTTTAAGTGACTTATTCTAAGCTACTATATTATAAATAGTTGAAACACATTGGAGTATCATAATTGGATTTTTAAATGAAAGAATAATGTAAGCTAATAGTGTTCTTTTGTAGAATATTATTTCATCAAACTTCTGTTATGCTACATGTGTGCACTGCATCATTATATGAAATGTATTATGTAAGTCATGCCCCCAAAAGTTTGAAAGCCTTTGACCTCTAATCTTTTTAAAAAACAATTTTTTAAGTAGTCAGTATCTGCTAATTTCCATATTGTTTCTCTAGGCCTGTTGAAGTGGATCGTGGTGTATAAAAAACTACAGGCCCCAACTTAATGAATTCCAGGATGTTAACTACATCTCTCTTCGAACTGAAGAGAGATACATATATAAGCATAATTGTGATATTGTGAAGGAATTATTGGTAACATATGAGCAAAATATTGTGAACACATGGGCTGGAGCAATGATCTATCCCTGGAGATATTGGATAGGATTACATGAAGGATAGGATATTTTTGAGTAATCTTAAAGAGTGAGAAATTTTATCAGTTGCTTCAGAGAGGAAGTGTTTTCTGAAGGGAAAGTGTGAGAATACACCAATAGCCAGCTCTAAAGTTGCTCCCTCTCTGAAGCCTTGCGCCTAGTCTCATTTGCCCTACCTCCAGTTCCTTGATCAGAAACCGATATACCCTTATATCTTGGCCACCCCCCCCCCCAACTTTGTCCTTATGTCTCTGATTCTCAAGTTTTACTTTTCCCATGGCATTTTGTCCTTACTAGAATCTCTTGCTCAATACTTGTTAGTTGAAGAGATGAACAAATGAATTCAAATTATCTGTGTACAGATCTTATTTCAAAAAAGTTTTTGCAAAAACATCATTGTAGCAAATCAGAGAACCAATTAAACTGATATATACTAGAGTCTTCAGAGCCCAGGGTCTCAAAAATAGTTACTTATTTTTTTCAATAATTACACTATTATCAAGTGACTAAGCTGTACCCCTTGACATTATTCATGTGCTCTGGCTAGTGGGACAGCTTTGTTAATATGTAACATACAGCATATCTTGCCCCAGTGATTGCCAGCAAGAAGATGGATGGGAGTGGGGAGGGTATAAAGCAAGCCAGTTAATGCTTAAAACTAAGGTGTAGAAATTTCACATCACTTCTAGCTGTAAGTAATCCCTTGGTCAAAACCTGTTCACATGGCCACACATAGCTGAAAGACACACTGGGAAATCTTCAGCTGGGTGGACGTGTGCCAGTTATGTAACACCAAAGGGCAAGCACAGTGGATGCTAGGTGAGTGAGAGGGGCAAGCAAGACAGCAGACATAGGGCACACAAAGGGTTTTTATTTTAAAACAGTGTGTATCATCCTAAGACTTTAGTGGCTCTCATTTTTCTGAATTTTCTTTCAATTCTTCATAATATTAGTATTTGTTTCTTCACTTAGCCTTCTCTGAACCTCAGCTTTGTTATTTGAAAAGGAAAGTTTGAGACAAGAACCCAGTGTTTGGTACATAGCACCAATTAGTAATGACCATGTCTCCCCCTTTAAAAAAAAAAAAATCAATTTGTTTTGAAAATGTTAATATTTCTACAGGCTTCATTCATAGACAGTTTGTATATTTATAGTTACAATTATGACAGTCCAGAGAATACCTGAAACAAATTTTGAAGTAATGATTCTGACCTTGAACTCCAAAAAAAAAATCATTTTTTAAATTCTAAAATAGCTATTAATATTGAGCTCCTGGAGAAGGCAATGGCAGCCCACTCCAGTACTCTTGCCTGGAAAATCCCATGAACGGAGGAGCCTGGTAGGCTGCAGTCCATGGGATCACTAAGAGTCGGACACGACTGGATGACTTTACTTTCACTTTTCACTTTCCTGCATTGGAGAAGGAAATGGCAACCCACTCCAGTGTTCTTGCCTGGAGAATCCCAGCGACAAGGGAGCCTGGTGGGCTGCCGTCTGTGGGGTTGCACAGAGTCGGACACAACTGAATCGACTTAACAACAGCAGCAGCGGCATTGAGCTGCTAGTATAGGTCAGATATTATGCTTTACATTTTTTAAATATCTTCACAGTAATCCTTAAGTATGTTTATTATTTCTGTGTGGTAGAAACTTAAGGCTTATCTTATGGGTGGTGGTGTTCAGTCGCTAAGTCGTGTCTGATTCTTTGAACTGATTCCATGAACTGCGGCACGCCAGGCCTCCCTATCCTTCACTGTCTCCCTGAGTTTGTTCAAACTCATGTCCATTGAGTCAGTGATGTCATCCAACCATCTCATCCTCTATTGCCCCCTTCTCCTCCTGCCTTCAGTTTTTCCCAGCAGAAAAATACGGGTGTACATATATAAATATAATGAGACAAAAGGGCTAGGAGGCAGAAGAAAATAAGTCGGATTTCAGAATACTGTCAAGTTAGTCTCGAATTTCCTCACAAATGTCTGTCAAAAAATTCTTTCAAAAACTCTCTCAAAGATGTCCTTTTGGATGTTTTTGACCTTAAGCAGTAGTTAAGGCGGGTGGCAGAAAAGCATAAAGTGAGAATTTAGTGCAGGATGCTTGTTCTTTAGACGAGTAAACAGTTTTTTGATTGTAAATACAGTTCTATTTATTGTAATTTAATACATAAATTATTACTGTAAATGTCAGGCACACAATCCTCTATTATAATAATCTGTCTAAAATCCATTACCTTCTGTTGGTGTATCCTGTAACTTTTTTTCCCTTCCTCCCCAGAGTCTAATTTATCTAGATTCTACCAGTTTAAACAAACAAACAAAAAAAAGATGGAAATGGGATATGTATTAGAAAGCAAATGTTTAATAGAAAAGAAAGACGTAAATAAATGGATGCATTCATAAACTGAAATTGTTGATCCTAAGACTTTGATACAGGTAGTCTAACTTACATAGGATGTTTAAATACAGTCTTTTTTCTTCTTCACTAGTGCACTGTTTTTGTTTGTTATGAACGTTTATTTGTTTGATCTTTCCTTGCAGTACTGGGCCTCTTACTGTGGCGAGTGGGCTCTGAAGCACGCAGGCCCAGTGATAGCGGGGTGTGGGCTTAGTCGTTCTGCAGCACGTGGGGTCTCTTTGTTCCCTGACCAGGGGTTGATCTCGTGCCCCCTGCATTGATGGCATTGAGTCTTAACCACTGGACCACCAGGGAAGTTCCAGCTTTACTTTTGATTTTTCTATCTTTTCCAGGATTTAGCAGGGCTATTTCTTCTGTTGGTGATCTGGTGAAAAGAAAGCAGCTGTCTACTGCTGCCCCTTTCTTAGAAGGTCATTATTTTATTCATTCTTCCTTTATGTTTCATTACAGGCTAGTTTCCAATATCTGTGATAAAAAAGCTTATTTTTCTTCGTAACACAAAAGAATCTTTGTTTATTCACTTGCGAATACGTCATTCTTAAGTACCCAGTATAGGTGTTAGTGTTTTCTTTAGTTCACAGGACTGATTAAGAGTATAAAGTTGAATATAAAGAAAAGGAGGTATTGCTATTCTGCTATACTGAGGGGCTGAGCTAACATGGACTTGCACTTCAAAGCACTTCTACCCACAGACACATGAAAATGCTAAATAATACAGGGCAAAGTATATGTGCTGCTGAACTTTAGAGAAAGCTTTGATGTGCCAGGCACAGAGGGGGACTCAGAGCAGTAAATTCTGAGCAAATGTGGCAGCACAGGATATTTGGAAGGATACAGACTCTCCAGACAGGATGCTGGGGTTGGGATCAGAACTTAGTATTTGACTGCAGAGTTAAGTCTCCTTACTGCTAGGTCCTTAGAAGGGTTGTCTCCTCTAAAAATGGTCTATAAAAACTGTGTGCCTTCAAGGACATTTCGTTCTTGTTGTGAGAATAAAATGGATTTCAGTACCAAAATATTTTGAAAGCTATAAAAAGGTATTAAAAAGTCTGTCTTAAATGGAGCATAAATGAGAAACGGCCAAAGGGCCAGCAGATACCATGAATGTGTGAAGCTGTCCGGGTATCAGACATCCGTTTAGGGGAGGCAGCTGCACGAGTTGGAGGGGAAACCCTTCATCAGAAGGAACCAGTGCTGCTTAGATACAGACAATTGTGACCATGTGGGAAGTGGGCCTAGTATTTTCAGATCATCTGATTCTTAAAAAAAAAAGTTGTTTCTTAAAATTATTTTCCCCCAAACACTTCTAATTAGATGACTTGGAGGAAGAAAAAAACCCAAAAGAGAAAAGTAGAGACAGAGAAATCAGAAGTGAAAACAAGAAAGTTTCTATGGAAGACTTAGACTTATGCTATTTTTGAAGAAGAAATAATGAGAAGGTGGTATTAACCATTTATTAATTCACAAATATATTTTCAGAGTACATGTCAGGTAGAGTGCCAGAAGTTAGGGATACAGTTGTTAGTGTAACTGTGGTTCTCATACTAGCTTCTGTTCAGTGTGCTCTCAGTGCCAGGTACCATACTGGGTGTCTCATGCAGTCCTGGGGGGAGAGGTCTCGAACTAGGGATGAAGGTGGGATAGGGATTAACAAGTTTCCCAGGTAGGGAGAACTGCTTTATACCAGGCCTAGGAAGTGAGAAGGCGTGGCACATTCAAAGACTGAAGGAAATTAGTGAGCCTAGGGTGCAGAATGAAATGAAGTGAAGTCGCCCAGTTGTGTCTGACTCTTAGTGACCCCATGGACTGTAGCCTACCAGGCTTCTCCCTCCATGGGATTCTCCAGGCAAGAGTACAGGAGTGGGTTGCCATTTCCTTCTCCAGGGGATCTTCCCCACCCAGGGGTCGAACCCAGGTCTCCCACATTCCAGGCAAACGCTTTAACCTCTGAGCCACCAGAGAGATGTTTAAGATAAATTGGAAAGGTAGGCAGAGGTCAGATTTTGATCGTTTTATCCCAGGAGCAAAAGTGAAGTGAAGTCGCTTAGTCATGTTCGACTCTTTGCGACCCCAGGAGATCTTCTCCAGGGGATCTTCCTAACCCAGGGATTGAACCTGGGTCTCCCACATTGTAGACAGACACTTTACTGCCTGAGCCACCAGGGAAGTCCCCCAAGAACAAAGATGAGCCATTAAAACCCCTTAAGTTGTGACCAAAGCCTCTGAGATGACACCAAAGTATGCCTGATTGTAAAGTCAGAGAGGGATGTTCATTTTGATGTTTGTTAGTTTGAAAAGCATTTCTCAAAGCTAATCTATAGATACAGAATCATAACATTTTAGTTATGTGGAACTCATGAGTAAGTACACCATAGATGATAGTGCTCTAAAGCTCCTAAAAATTTAACTTGAAAAAACAATTTAAAAATGGATTTAATGTCTTACTGAACAGAGTATAATTTTTTGTGGTCACTCAAGTCATTAAAAACACTGATTTACCATAACCTTGAGAATATTGGAAAAGAATGTTGGCTTTTATACTAAAAGAATCTGTGCAGATGTGAATTTTGAGCACTTTCCCTCCTGTCAGACAGCTGGAAATGTTGGAGGCAAACAAGGGCCAAGGAAAGGGAGCATCTTCTAGCTGAGTCAGCCTGCTTGAGTAGCCTTCTGGGAAGTACAACCCAACATTTCTGTTTTGTTGAAACTTTTAGCTAATAGCCATACTTTGCTGTAAGGAGCTTGTGCTATACACATTTTATACTGCGTGGACCTTAACCTTGAGATTTCTGTAACTAAGGAGAAGAAGACATGCTGAGTTAGGCGATTAGCAGTTTCTGAGGCAGCTGTTGTAGACAGTTGGTTTTTAATCTCCCCTCTGGTATTTTTACCTTTTTATATCTCTTAAGGAAAAGCTTTAGGTAGTTTTTATATTTCTATCTGTACAGCTTAGCCGTTTTATTGACTGAATTTTTGATACTTTTATTTTCCATGCCACTGAATGTTTACTTGCTTGCCTGTTTCATATGCATTTGACTTCTGCAGCTCTTTTATATATATAAAAGAGCCAAGGAATTCCCTTATATAAATCCCGTATAGTAATTAAATCCAGGAAAATTTATGTTAATATACTTTAATGATTAATCCAGTTTTGTCAGTCATCCCAATATCTTTCAGTACAGGGTTCTGTCTAAAATTGGATTTGGTTATTATGTCTCTTTAATCTCCTTTAATCTGAAACAGTTCTTTGTCTTTCTTGACGTGAGCATTTTGAAGGCTACATATAGGCTAGTTATAGAATATATTTCACAATTTAGATTTTACTTGTTTACTTATGATTTGATCCAAGCTATGCATTCCTACACTTGGATCCCCTACCCTGGGCCTCCCCTACACTTGCATCCCCTGGCTGGAGGGCTGTGTGAGTGACAATACATCTTTCACAAGGTATCACATCTGGAGGCTCATGATGTTTGTCTGTCCCTATTGATAATACTAGTATTGATCACCAGGACAGGGTAGTATCTTTTTTTTTCCCCCACTGTAGTTTCTGATTTATCCATTAATATATCTAATAAGCAATTTGTAAGAAGATACTTGCCTCCTCCCCCCCTCCCCCCACATTTAGCATCTTTGGTGGTTTTTGCCCAAATCAGTGTTTTCTATGATAATTGCAACATGGTAACCTTACAGCACTACCACCCTGTCCACATTACTAGCTGGCATTCAGAATTCTATCAGCCCTCCCCTGCCATCTGTCTTTCTCCCTGTCTACCTGTCGTCAGCACGAACTTGAGGATTCTTGTTTTATTTACTAGGTAATTATCTTTTACTATTTGTTTTGATGCCCAAATCAGATTTAAGCAGTGGAAGCCCTTCAGGTTGGCTCCTATATCCTGTTTTTTTGTTCTGTTTGTATTTAGTATTTTGCTTTTTGGCACAGCAAGCTTATTTAGTTTCATCTGGTACCTTCCCTGTCCCAGCCTTAGAATCTTCCATTTCCTAAAGGACACCTAGTTTACTAAAGTGTGGATTTGTATTTTGGAATCAAGATCTGGGTGCTAGCTGATTATAAATTTAAAACTTCAAAGTGGTATGTTTACATTGGTTGGTAAGTAGCAAATAAGGTACACTCATAAATGCAAAATGATACATAGGGTTTTTTTTTATATCATTGTGGTATCAAAGATTGGTTCATCTTTGAGGGACAGGTTGAAACTATGTTGTTATCTACAAAATGGAGAATATGCAGTTGCATAAAGGAGAAGGGACTATATCTACTGTACACTGTTGTGCAGTGATCTCCAGGATACAATGTATATATATATACAATATAGCATCAGTTAAGATTATAAATATGTTCATAATCATTTATGAAAGGGGAATATAAAAATACTCATATTTATAATTTGCTTATATTGAGAAAGGAAAAATAAATGAAACAAAAAATAATTACTGTAGTGGGAGGAAGGTCATGATGTAGAGAAGACAAAAGAATAAAAGCTGGATTTTGGATTTTTAACTTTTGTACCTTTCAAGTTGAATGTAAGTAAATAAAGCAATAAATAAATAAAGAATGTAAGTAAATAAATAAATCAACATGAGTAAAAGTAGTTCCTAAAAATGAAGTAAAAGCAAATAACCCTAATTAAACAAAATTAGTGACCATACAGAAATAAAGAGTTTTAGTTGTCTTCAAAGCAATAGTTTGATAGTAAGGATGAGTATTCCTGAAGGCCAAGAATTGTGAAGAAATGTTAACTTTTAGTAATCATATAATAATGATATTACTGTTTTGAAACTTATGTGTATTCTAAGATAAGCAAATAAATGATTTTACTAGTGTCATTTGGAATGAAGAAACTCAACCCAAGTGATGGTATAAATAGAAAAATCAAAGAAATAAAAAACCTACAAATTTAAATTGAAAATATTGGTATTAATCCTTAATACATTGTCTCTAAAAATAAACATATCCTAACTCATCTTATTAAAAAAAATCTTAAAAGCAATAACCAATCCACTCAGGTTGCAATTTAATTTCCAACATAAACAAAAGCAAGGCTTTTTGATGAAATGCCTGAGTTACAATTTGAGGCAAGAAATACACAAGATGAGCCTGGTTCATCTTGTCAGACCAGAAAGAGAGGAAGCTGTCAAAGACAACTTGAGGTCTTGTGAAAAGGATTCAGGAAGTAATAAAGGGTTTCCTGTTTGCTAAAGAGGGGACAGTTTGGGTATTAATGATAATGGATTGTTAAAACTCATCAAATAATTTCAATCCATGAGTTCATAGTGAGATTTAGAACATTACTGGTCTTCTTATCTTGAAAGGATGCTAGCAATTAAGCTCATTTTGAAAGCTGAAAAAGAAGGAAAATAAATGAAAATGCCTTTCCTGTATGAACTGTACCTCAAAGTTAACAAATATAATAAGGGATATTTTCTCATTATAGAAGTATTCCACCTATTAGTGGAGAAATGATATAATGGGTAAGTAAAGAATGACAATATCACCATTTTACTGCCTTTAAATAAATAGTGGATGAGTTTGTGTAGGGCTTATGGGGAACTATGTAATGGAGGGATAAGGCTGAAAATAACATGAGCACACACATCAAACAACCTCACACAAAAAGAGACAACCAAACATTGTTTTTTTCTACTAGAGGTCCACAGCAACTTTTCAAACATGTTCTTGGCAAGGAAAACTGAATTAAGTCTGAGCCTCTATGTCTGACAATTTATAAGAAACACAAGGGACAGAAAAATAAGTCACATAATACCACAGAAGTGCAGTTAGTAAAATCTGGAAAGCAGGAAGTGTCTGCAGGAAAAACTGCCTAATTTATTCCACAAAATAAATTGCAGGGGAAAAAATAATAATTTTATACTTAATATTAAGAAAATAAGTGATTTTTAAAAATATGGTACTAGTTTTATAGATGTTTAAAAATAGTGGAGTTTTTGTTTTTACATACAAATACTAAAGTATTTATGGATGAAATTTCAATATGTTTGAGATTGTGTGTGGAAAGCTGGATTATTTGAAACAAAATTGTTATGAGTTGATAATTTTGAAGCTGGTTGATAAATGGTTATTCGATTGTTCTTGTTTATATTTGAAATTGAACATAAAAACAATCTTGAAAAGAAACTTTAATTTGAATTGCTGTTTTATCTTTTAAATATATTTTTTAAATTAATTTACCCTAAGAAAACTCTTTTATCTAAGTACCCATATAATGAGTTTTCTTTTGTAAATTGAGAACAATAAAGGAAAGAATTAAGTATTTTTAATAATCTGCCTTATACTATTGGGCTATTCAGATTTAATATAATTCATAAGGATAACTTGTAAGTGGTATACAAATACTTATATTGTATTAAAAAATCACTGGTATTGGTAACTACCTAAATAAATAAAAAATTGGAGCTGAGAAATATTTTTATAGTCCAACTCTATTTGTGAATTTTATGTGATCCTATATCCGTAAGCATCTTTGCTTTGTTTGTTTATGTATATATCCATCCACTCACAAACATATATTGAGTCCTTCATTTAGTGCTCAGCATACAAAGAACAAGTCAAAATTCCAGCACTCTAGGAACATACGGTAGAATACCAAGAAATAAAACAGAAACTACAGTGAATATTACATTATGTGCTTATAGCTAACATAGTAATAGGTACAAGATATTGTGGGAATACTGAGGTAAGTATACCTGCTTTAATGTTGTGTGTGTGTGTGTGTGTGTGTGTGTGCTAGTTGCTCTGTCATGTTTGACTTTATGACCCCACGGACTGTATACCAGGCTCCTCTGCCCATGGGATTCTCCAGGCCAAGAATACTGGAGGGGGTTGCAATTTCCTTCTCCAAGGCATCTTCCTGACCCAGGGATCGAACCACAGTCTCCTGCATTGCAGGCAGATGCTCTACCATCTAAGCTACTAGGGAAGCCTTCTAGGGAAGCTGTAATGTTGGGTTGATTTAATCCTGGAGTCAGGATAGATTTGTCAGAGAAGTATCCATGAAGTGAGGCTCAAGTAGAAATTATATAGTGAAAAAAATTTTTAAAAGGAAGTAATTGTGCAAAAGCAGAAAGTGGAAAGAGAAACTCACTTTCTGAGAATTACAAGTAGTATGCCATCACTAAAACTAAGGGTTTAGATGGGAAATTAACTGGAGATAGGTTGGTGGAGACAGATTCCTGCACCTCATAGATGTTTGACTTTTGTTACAGAACCACTGAAGACTTATCCAGTTAGGCCACGTTTGATTTTTATTTTGGAAAGAGCATATGCAACAGTGGGTTGAAATAGAACTACTTCATTACGGAGAGGCTTTTTACCTGTTTTTCCTCAGAATTTTATGTCCCACTCTTCTCCCCTCCCCCAAACCTATATATATTTATCTCTCAAGTATTAAAATTTCCTTTTAAAATAAATTGTATAAAACATTTGCATGGTTCAGAAATTGACAATTCATTTCAATCCTTGTTCCTTCTACTTTCTTCTTTCCCCTCTCTTTGTAGGTAACCGTTTTTGACTTAATTGCCTTATACACCATTATTGCTTTTGAAAAAAGCATAAGCAAATATTTGTAAACATTTCTCCCTTCATACCCAAAGGAAGCATGCTATAAATGCAGTTTTGTATCTTGCTTTTTTTTTAACATAACTGTATCTCTTTCTATGGCAGTATATAAGATATTCCTTACTAATTCTGTGTGTATTCTTAGTCCTGCTATGAACAATTTAAGTGAAATAAATACTTCATGCTTTTAATATCTAAGGTGAAGACATTCTGATAATAAACCTGTATGCCTTTAGAGTAGTCTAGGCTCAGGCTGTTTGCTTTTTTCATCAGCCAGAGCTACTTTCACCTTAAGAGTATGAAAGAAAGATTCCTGCATTCACTTAAGAATATTGATATATTAACAAGGGATCTTGATAGATTAAGAAGGAATTTTGACTAGCAATTTTCTTAAGATATAATTAAGAATGTAGGCCCATGATAGCGCCCAGATTCAATTATCTATCCATTTACTTTTCAGGTATTTACTGAGCTTCCACCTGTCTAAGATACTCTGGGGAAAAAAAAAACAGTACCTTCAAGAAGCGTATAAGCAATTAAAATGATACCCCTTCTACTTAATTCTTCTTTCTAAAGGATTAGTTCATCTTCACTTTCTTCTAAATGTTCTCCAATTACTGTGCCTGACTTGTTTGTGTTCTTTATACCCCCGGTTGAATTGTTTTAAATATAGCCCAGAGAGGCATTTATTGGTTGACATGACTGTCTCTCCATACTAGATTAGAAGTTCTTATGGTAAGGACTTTTTGTCTTATCTCAGTCTTCCCAGTGCCTAACAAATGATAGTTTTTGCTAAAGTAATAAATGAAAAGTGTTGCTTACCTAGTGGGTTAAAGAAAAAATGAAATTGTGTATCAGGAAAAATATCTTCTCTGATATTCTTACTGAAATTTCAAGGGCCCAAACAGAATGCAGAATGGTCACTTTTGTTTTTTAATTAAAAGACACTATGCTATTCTTGAACCATGTGTCTGGAGGGTAGAAACTGGCAGAAATGGTCTTGATAATAAATAGCCTTTAAGATGTAACTTTTTATTTACTCTATGAAGAAAAACATATTCCAGTAGATTCCCAAATTTTAAAAATAGGTGTATGTTTTTTCACATCGTAAGCAAAACTTTTGGAATCAAATGTCTTGAAAATTTTATGTCTGTGTTTCCATGTAGAAACTATTAAACGCCTTGCTCTCAAAAATTACTTTTAGGAAGGGCTCTGTTCGATCTTCTAGTTTTTGTAGAGTAATACCTCCATCTAGTGGTGTTTGTGAAAACTACAGGAAGAGTGAGTTTTGCTCCCTGTGTGTGACATTACCTGTTGTTTATCATAAAGTCAATTAAAATTACATCAAAAGCTGAGTCTGCCACGTATTTAAAAAATTTAATGCCCTGGTTTTCAGCAATTCAAATGTAAACACCAGTTAACAAATGGCCTTTGGGATAATACTGATTGACACAATCAATTAGGTATAGACCATTTCTAGACTACTTTGGACTGGAAATAAGTTCTGGAAAGTGTGTGTGTGTGTGTACAGAAGCTAGGAAAGATTGTGAGAATTTACTATTTCAGACGTATTACTAGAGAACCATAAAAACTGAATAATTTTCTCAGAGAAGAAATTAGTGATCTTATGTTTTAGTAAATTGTACTTTATCATAGCTTAGTTGTAATAAGTTACATTCCAATGAGATGTTAGAACATAGATGTGGACTTGAAAACAAGTTGAAATTCAATTTAATTTGTTTTCTGCCTTTTACTAAATGAGAATTTTCATCACATTTCTTCTTCACACAATTTCTTCTTTGTGTTTACTATATCAGATAGCCTTTTAAGAATAGGGACTGTGTCTTAAACGTTTTGTTATTCTAAGTTTCTAGCCCAGGATTCTGTACTTGGTAGGTTTTGGAGGAAGATTGTGATATAATTGCTTATATTTTAGCCCAGGCTACTAAATGTCAGTTATTGTTGTAGATTAACATTAATTCCTTTTTCTATTTGTTTGGCTATACAAGGTTGACATACTAAACAAACAAGGCTTAATGGTGTGGAGCTTTTTACTGAGTTAAGAAAAGCTAAATTTTGAATTAATTTTGTTTGAAATCTGTTTATTTTAAATTGTAGCCAGTCGGATGATGATTCTGGGTCAGCTTCCGGCTCTGGATCTGGTTCGAGTTCTGGAAGCAGCAGTGATGGAAGCAGTAGCCAGTCAGGTAGCAGCGACTCAGACTCTGGATCCGAATCGGGCAGTCAGTCAGAGTCTGAGTCAGACAATTCCCGAGAAAATAAAGTTCAAGCAAAACCACCCAAAGTTGATGGCGCTGAGGTAATGAATAACATGTTCAATGACAGGTAGATTTCCTGTATTACTTTTGGGAAAATGTATAGCATTGGTTTAGAGCATTCTTGATCCAGCTTTTAGGAAATGTTTTTAAGTATTAAAGTGCACTTTAAATTGTTCTCGAACTTGGTATCATCTGTGGACTAAGTCTGTAACTATTGATGTATAAGACAAGTATAAAATGAACTCACATGAAACTTTCTCTTTTTGAAGCAGAAATTGTTGCATAAATATTCAGTCTCATGGATAAAAATTTAAGGCCTTTGAGGTCTTTTTGTTAATTTTACAGTGTTATCTCTACTTTCAAGATCTTCAAAGGATATAATGTATTGCTAATAGGAGTATTTAATAGAATTCTGCTTCCTTGAAGATACGTGGTAGAATATGCCAAGGGCCATTCTGTTTTAAAAAAGCAATTATAATGTTTAGTAAGATTTGTCTGTACATCAGAATGGTGTACAGAGTGTTACTTAGAGTACCAGTCATGATAAGATGCTCGGGCCAGAATATACACATAGTTTCCTTCATGCAGGAAGTTTTGCTATCAGAAACAAAAAAGTCAGTTGAACTAAACTGTCTTTAGTTAGTGCAACTGTCTTTGCATTCTGACTCAAGCTCCTTGTCTTCACTTTACACCAGTTAGAAAGATAGGTAGCCACACTTGGAATAGCACTGGTGGTATATATTATCCTGTTGTTTTTGACAATAGTCCTAACACCAAAGAATATATTGATTAAGGCTGTCTATCTGTGAAACTCAACACACCATAAATTATTTATATATGTCCAAAGCTCAGCATTTATTTTAATTATATTGCAGCAATATTGTTTTACATCTATGTGAGTAAGGAAAATAGTCTTCCTATTATTTATTATTTGGAGGCAGTGAAAATGTTGATATTGGTTTTCAGTAGATTATCCTTTTTCCAGTTTTCTCAAAACTTTGTTCTTCACTTCTGTATATCTCTATTACAGTTCTGGAAATCTAGCCCTAGTATTTTGGCCGTTCAGAGATCTGCAATGCTTAAGAAGCAGCAGCAGCAGCAGCAGCAACATCAGGCTTCATCTAATAGTGGATCAGAGGAGGTGACTATTCGTTGTGAAAGCTATTATCTGAAAAGTAGACTTGATGCCTAGTTATTTAACTGGGGGCTATTTATGAAATTATTAGAAACAGTAAGGATATTAGAAGGATAGGAAAATAACTACATTTAAATGTGCATCAGTAGCCTTGAAATGCAGACATACTTTTATTATAAACAGTGTAGTTCCTGTGTACACATGAGCACACATGTGTGTATGTTTGCACAAAAACATTCAGGAAGAACTATAAGTTTCCCCACCTATCCGAAAATGGAGTATCCTTTTTCCTGAGCCAAGTGGTATAAAAAAAGCAAAGAGGCTATTTCCTTAGGCCACATCTTGGTGTAAATGTCATGGGAAAAGTGAGGAAAGCACAGATGCTCACAGGCACAGTTCAGAATCCTGGCAGCTCAGTGCTGAGGATAGTCTCGGGAGGAGCTTGAAGGTGCTGCTCCGCATGCTTGCCACCTCAGTAACAGCTTGCTGCGAAACAAATGCTGAGTGCTCAGAGCTGGGTTTTGTAAAAGTGAAAATTCTCTTCAGATTTGTTTCAGTTAGTGAAAACAGTTACTAGTGTAGGTTCTTTTGTAAAAGTTTAGTGGTATAAATTGAACTTTCAAAGATTGAGGTGGTATCTGTGTATCAAAAACTGCCTATTGAGGAAGAAAAATACTAAATGAGAATTTGACATACCAACAGTTAGGATTCCTTTTTGAGGTCTACTAGGCAACAGTAGTAGTATCCAGAATTGGTAGATTATAAGATTTTATACAAAATGCTGACATTGTGATGTCTACTTAATTTCACTGGCTGTTACATATTTGCAGTAAAAATGTAAATTATTTATATGCTAATTTATGGCATAAATGTAACATGGAAAAAATCTTTATAGTTTTATTAGTAAAGTGAATGTTTAATAGTGTGACAAGGAAAAATGTTACTGTAGTTGAATTCTAATCATTAACAGTCTTAACTTTGTGTATTTTTCTGTACAGGATTCCTCTAGCAGTGAAGATTCCGATGACTCATCCAGTGAGGTCAAAAGGAAAAAGCATAAAGAGTATGCCATTTTGTTCGACTGATTACTTTTATATCAAGAAAATCCTAATGATTTATATTTCTTCCTTTATGACCAATTGTTGCCAGAAATGAACTTCTTGGTTCATGGCATTTTATTAGGTTAATTTAAACTGTTAATTCTTTTATATTTCTGTGACAACATGGGTTTTTGTGTGTGTGTGTCACTTGTTTATCTCCTATAACACCTCTCCCATATATTTTTTTAAACATCAAAGATCTTCTCAGTCACAATATCAGAAGATCTTAATAACTTGAAAAACTTATATAGGAGTCTTGGGACCAAAGATGATGGATTCAGATAGTTCTCATGTTAATAGCTATCCCTAATTTGTCTGCACATGAAATTTACTTCCTCTTTAGAACTCATTTAGCAACTCACTGTAATTTCCCAAAGATCTTGACCCAGGAAGTGTTAAAAAATACTTTTAAGTCTCAGTTCTGATAGTTTAGATGGTCTGAGTTGTTTTCTCTCTCATTTCTTCAAAAACATTGTTCCATTGTCTTGTCTCTGTCTTGGATATTCTGCACTTTCACACTGGTACATCTAGCTTTGGATTTGTTATTTATCCCACTTTATGCTCTTTATTTTATGCATCTTTAATGTGAAAATTCATGAGTTTTACTAATTTCTAAAAATTCAATCATTGCATCTCTTGGCATTTTCTCTTTTTCATTCTATCAGTTTCTGTTACTACAGTTAACAGATATATATTTTATCTGTCTTGGATCATACCTATTATATATCTGTTGGATCATCCTTCCGGTCCTCCATGAGTCTTACTTTACCATGTGTTTTATCCTTTTATTGCTGTGCTATATTCTGGCTGATTTCTTTAGATCTGTCTTTTGTTTTACTAAGTGTGTTTTCAGCTACTGTGTCTTATCAGCTGTTCAACTTTTCCACTGAATTAGTAATTTCTAAACTTAGTATGAGTGCAAGCAAAGAATATTTTTAAAATATGAGTAATTTAGGATGATGGATAGATTTTGTTGGATATAAAAATCATTATAATTCTTACTATAAAAACATAAAATGGAGATTTTTTTCATAGATCCTGCCTATTGCTGTCTAATGTGCAAACTCTGAAAAAATATCTCAAGATAAAAAATTAGCTGCACCCATTATGTTTTTTTTTTAGTATCATAAACCAGATTTTATCATGTGGCTTGCTTATGCAATGCTTAACATGACATAGTTGTAATTGGTATAACCTATGCAGAGCACTGGAGTAGAAATAGTGCCTTTGATACAGAATGTAGTGTATACGTAAGAACTAAATGTATATCTTTCATTTAAAGTTAATACTATAGTAGAATATTAACAGTGACTCCAATATTTTTTTCTTTCCATGTTATTTGAAATTAAATAGACTAAAAATAGTAATAAGGGTTAAGGTAGTTACTGAATGTTGGTTAAGATGGAATGTTTTTATTTTTTCTTCAATTTTTTGATACCTTATTTTAAGTTTCTTAATGTATAATATTTTATAAATCATTTTTTAAAGGGTATGTTTTTAAAAATCACAATATCCACGAAATTAGAATGAAAGGAAGTATTATAGAATCTATTTTGAAATGGCAAGTATAATCAGACAGAATTTTCAAAATTAAGCACTGTGACTCTAAATTAGCATATTGTGTTTTCACCTAAACTCCACTTACTTATGTTACATTTTGAGGTATGATTAAATGATTAACAAAAAACTCTGGGGTTGGAGAAATCTATGAAGAATATTTTCCAGCATTTTCTTATTCTACAGATATTTGAATATTTTTTATGAGTGAAAATGATATTTTTTATATTAGCTGGAATGTAATTTAGCTTGATTATTTTTATATTTGTCAGACAAAATTTGCTATATATCTATAAGTAAATATATATTTTATATACAGTGAAGATTGGCAGATGTCTGGATCAGGGTCACCCTCTCAGTCTGGTTCGGATTCGGAATCTGAAGAAGAAAGAGATAAAAGCAGTTGTGATGAAA
Organism: Neotragus pygmaeus; assembly: GCA_006410875.1. NCBI lineage: Eukaryota > Metazoa > Chordata > Mammalia > Artiodactyla > Bovidae > Neotragus > Neotragus pygmaeus. The sequence continues at coordinate 440,699 of SJYV01000944.1, forward strand.
CAGAATCAGATTATGAGCCAAAAAATAAAGTTAAAAGTAGAAAACCTCAAAATAGGTAAGTATGGTATGTTCTTGGTTTGGTTCTGAAAATTGTTGGTTACAGAAGGTATTTGTTCTTTTTCTTAGAGTTTCTCAAGTCTTGTTTTATGCCAATATTTCTGTAAAATACCTCTTTCCTTCACTTTTCCCTAGATCTAAGTCAAAAAATGGAAAAAAGACTATTGGACAAAAAAAGAGACAGATTGATTCATCTGAGGAGGAGGAGGAGGATGAAGAAGAATATGATAATGATAAAAGAAGCTCTCGTCGCCAAGCAACTGTCAATGTTAGCTATAAGGAAGACGAAGAAATGAAAACAGATTCTGATGACCTCCTGGAAGTCTGTGGAGAGGATGTTCCTCAACCTGAGGAAGAGGAATTTGAAACAATAGAACGGTTTATGGATTGTCGGATTGGAAGAAAAGGAGGTATTTAAAGAAAAAGAAACTTTCATTTTTGGTTTTGTTTTTCAGTAATATTTACTAGAGTGACTTTTTTCCTGAAGACTTTTCAACTTTGAAAGCTGAGGGTGGAGTTTTTACTTTTATACTTATTTGCTGTAAAATAGACCTTGCTTCTGGAGAATGGAATGGCAGCCCATTCCAGTATTCTTGCCTGGAGAATCCCATGGGCAGAGGTCCCTAGCAGGCTACAGTTCATGGGTTGCACAGTTGCACACGACTCAGCGACTAACAGATAGACAGACACACACATACCTTGCTTAGGGTTTCCCTGGTGGCTCAGTGGTAAAGAATCTATTTTAACCACTTCATCGTACTTGTCCTACCTCTGGTAAGTTTGAATCTGATCTCTCAGTCATTGAATTCCCCCCTTCCTCCTTCCTTTTTCCATATATATGTGAACATACAGTTTATCTTTCTCTTGATTTATTTTACTTAACCTGATGCTACTGAGGTCCATCCATGTTGTTATAGATAGCAGATTTCCTCCTTTTTATGGCCAAATAGTATTCCATTGTATATGTACGTACAGTGTTTTTTTAATTCAGTCAGCTGTTGGTGGATGCTTAGGGTCTTTCCAGGTATTACCTGTTATAAGTGATATACCAGAGAACATGGGAGTGCAGCTATCTCTTCTGCATAGTGATTTCAAGCATGTAATGGTTTTTAAAGATGATTTTTAGTTAACCTTTTTTATGAATGTGTAATATAGTTTGCTATAAACTCATACCCTGTTTGTTACTTGTTTAAAAGAGCATATATTTTTCTGTTTATATTCTTGAAATTTTGAGTTGAAATACTTCAATAACAGAGTCACATGGACGTATTGTACTTTTTTTTTTCAGCTACTGGTGCTACTACAACCATCTATGCAGTTGAAGCAGATGGTGACCCTAATGCAGGATTTGAAAAAAACAAGGAACCAGGAGAGATCCAGTATTTAATTAAATGGAAGGGATGGTCACATATCCACAATACTTGGGAGACAGAAGAAACCCTTAAGCAGCAAAATGTTAGAGGAATGAAAAAATTAGATAATTATAAGAAAAAAGATCAGGAAACAAAAAGATGGTATGTTTTATGTTGGAGTTAAAAATTAGTGATGCTTAAATTTATTTGTTTCAGCTTCTTCATTATTCATCACATTTGAGTGACAAGATAGGCGATTTTGTGCTACAGATGGGATTTAGGGGAGATTTTTAACTTTGTTCGTGGGTTAATAATCTTTCAGGTTGAAAAATGCTTCTCCAGAAGATGTGGAATATTATAATTGCCAGCAAGAACTTACAGATGATCTCCATAAGCAGTATCAAATAGTGGAACGAATAATTGGTTAGTAATAAATGATTCTAATTAAACATTTATCTTTCCATGCTGGAAGTCATCTGAAAACTTAAAGTTTTGCTTGCATATCAAATACAGTAGCTTGCTCTTATAACAGTGTAAACCAGATGGCTTATTTTTACTTGTATAGTTTTTACCGAGAACTATTCCTTGGATAAAATTCAGTGTAAAATATATCTGATTTATCTCACAGCTCATTCCAATCAGAAGTCAGCTGCTGGCTATCCTGATTATTATTGCAAATGGCAGGGTCTTCCATACTCAGAGTGCAGCTGGGAAGATGGCGCTCTTATTTCCAAAAAGTTTCAAGCATGCATAGATGAGTATTTCAGCAGGAATCAATCAAAAACCACTCCTTTTAAGGACTGCAAAGTGAGTATTGTTTGCTATTTTAAATTATTGAAACTGTATTTATGCATCATAAGTATTACAAGCCCACATAGAGAGTTGGATCCTGATTTCATACAAGCTACAGGAGAGAACTATTTGGATGGTAAGTCCTACAGGAAATGATATTCCTGTAATTGCTGTGCCATTTTAGATGTGGCACTGTCTTCTAGCTTTGGTGACTGAAACTTGTGTCAGAAAGATAATAAATTGGTGGTGGCAGTTGTGGGGACTGCGTTAGGGAGGTCAAAAAGGGAAAATTTCTTGGAAACTAGATGTATATGCTTGATTTAAAAGGTAGTGAATATTATCATTGATGATAGGAAAGGAAGAGAGGGATGTCCCCATAAGAAAGTGTCAAGGACTACCTTGCCTAATACTTAAAAGTTACTACTAGTGATAGTTTGGGGTCTGTGTACTACTAGAATTTGTTTTCTTATTATAAGATTTAATTAAATTCATGTAATTTAGAAATGAGAAATCAAATGGAAAGTTAAACCAGTTTTATGTTTTATTTCTAGGTCAGGGCTGGAACTGTGGTTAAATGAATGAATTTAACATAGCAAAGAGACCAGAATATTTCACTGTACATTGTTATAGAAAACAGACTTCTTTCAGTCCTCATGTATATTTTGTCATGGAATTTCTGAGCGTGATGATTTGAGATGAAATTTTAAAATTTATGGTAAAAACTGAGATCGTCATCTTTTAATATGATTTATGTTTAATAATTCATGTTAATATTTGTTTCTACAAAAGGTATTAAAACAAAGGCCAAGATTTGTAGCCCTAAAAAAGCAGCCATCCTATATTGGAGGACATGAAGGATTAGAATTAAGAGATTATCAACTGAATGGTTTAAATTGGCTTGCTCACTCTTGGTGCAAGTATGTATATTTTGAATTGTTTATTTAAGAGGATAAAATTTTTACAAATGTGGGGTTTGGAAAAGATTTCCACCAGCATAAAGGATAAGACCCTCTGGTATTTATATATAGGTGTTTGAATTTCCTACTATATAAACAGTTGTTTAGTTGCTCAGTTGTGTCTAATTCTTTGACCCCATGGACTATATAGCCTGTCAGGCTCCTGTGTCCATAAGATATCCCAGTCAAGAAAACAGGAGTGGGTTGCCATTTGCTTCTCCAGGGGATCTTCTCTGCCCAGGGATCAAACCTGTCTCTACTACTGTCTTGGCAAGCGTGTTCTTTAGCATTGAGCTGCCAGGGAAGCCCTATATAAACAGTACTTCTTATATTAAGAAGAAAAAGAACTTTTTAATTGTTGCAATATTTAAATATGTTTTAATCGAAATTAGAATATGTATAAATTGTTTCACAGTGTCCTGGACTGTCTCTCTTCCAGTTATTTCTAATAGCCAGTTTGGCTTCTGTTTTTCTCTTCCTCTCTCCTGTGTCTCCTACTCTCTTTTTGGCAGTGTAGGTGACCAGGGTGCAGTTTTTTTGTTTTTTAAACTTTAATGTAGCTGTAGTTTTATCTGGACTCTACCACTTGTAGATGGATTGTATCCTTATCTCCATAACTGACTAAATAATTCTGATAATTTTTAAGCTGCTTTTATGTTCTAAAATCATAAACTCTCTCTTATACTATTACAGTTAATAAAAATGCATATTGTAAATAATACCTATCAAATTAATCTGATTTAACTTCATATAACTTTTTACATGGATTATGTATAAAGATTACTTATAAATTTGAATCTTTATTGCATACATGATTTTTGTTTTTCATTTTGCAGAGGTAATAGTTGCATACTTGCTGATGAAATGGGCCTTGGAAAAACAATACAGACGATCTCATTTCTGAACTATTTGTTTCATGAACACCAATTATATGGACCTTTTCTGTTAGTAGTACCACTCTCCACTCTCACTTCCTGGCAAAGGGAGATTCAGACATGGGCTTCTCAAATGAATGCTGTGGTTTATTTAGGTGACATCAACAGCAGAAACATGGTAAGTTGTTTCGCCACAAATTTAGAAATTTAGACAAACTCATCTTTGAGGACAAGTCTTTGATTGGTCTTTATAAAGTCTTAATTTCCAGCATTAAACTTGTTACACAGTAAGATTCATCACGTGTTTGATTGGCTTAATAAAAATTAATTTTTGTTTTAGTGTTGTTATATATATTTTTTCCTGCTTTATTATAAATTTCAAATATACATGAAAGCCTACAGAAGAATGTAATAAAATCTCTATGTCCTATGTCCAACTGCACCGTTTTAACTCTTACCTGTTTTGTTTCATCTGTCCTTCTACATGGTACTTCCTCCCAATTATTGTGAAGCAAACCCCAGACATATTTCATCTACAAAAAAGAAATCACTTGGTCAAATGAGAAGTTTGGTCAAATGAGAAATTCCTTCAGTGAAAAGCGTATATTAAAAATTTGGCTATTTAAAAAAATGTGGCTATTTTTTGACAGAAGATTTTGATATGCTGGAGTATTTATATTTTACTTATAAGTAAGATCAGTGTAGCTTGTACTCTATAATGAATTGTTAAAGTTTTTATGCATAAACATATAGACACTTTTTGTATTTTGAATGGATTTTACTTCAGATACTCAAGTAAAAGTATACTTCTAAAAATATGTTTATTTAAAAATTGTCTTTGAAATTTCTTGATAGATAAGAACTCATGAATGGATGCATCCCCAGACCAAACGGTTAAAGTTTAATATACTGTTAACAACCTATGAAATCTTACTGAAGGATAAGGTATTATTAATCTGTTTTTCTGTTTGGTGTATATCAGTTTTTCCTTTATGTTGTGGATAGGATGAAAAGATAAACATAAATCAGTGGTTAGCAGATTCAAAGTCTGTGAGTCAAGTCTGGCTTCTCTATTTTTTTATGATCCTTGAAGTAAGGTTGATTTTTTACATTTTTAAGTGTTGTAAATACAAACCAAAGGATACAAAACCAGCTTGGTATAGTGTCTGTTGATTTGTAAGGTCTTTAAAGAGGAGGAAGGATCACACTACCACGGGGTAAATGCTTTATAGCTATTATCTTCTTTAATTTTTCATAATTACTTTATAATACACTTCTGTCCCTTTTGTGAAGAAAAGTCAGGTCTCAAAGAGGTTGATGAACTTGCCTCAAGTCATGCAACTTTTAAGTAGCAGAATCAGACCTGTCTTCATAAGTCAGAGACCTTTGTGTATATATTGTAAATAAATAATTCATAAAAATCATAGCAGTAAATTGTAACTACACTTGGAGTTAGACACTATTCCAAATTTATTTTCTCCAAATTAACATTAATGAGGTTTCTACTGGACTTAGTCTGTAAACATTGTGAAGTTTTTTAATGACACTATAGTTTTTATTTTCAGTATGTAAGCTAGTAAAAACTTTCACTTGATAATTATACTGTTTTTCTAATGGCTGAGTTAGTCATGAAAGGAACTTTGTTTTTCATTCTGAGTTACTTGATACGAAGATTCCAATAAATTTTAGAATAGTACATAATTTTTATTTGAAATATTGAACATAGGTTTATTTTTAAATTTGCCTCATTTTAATAATGATTTGAATTTCATTTTTCTCTCGAAATATTAACTACATTCTTCTGTTCATTTTAAGGCATTCCTTGGAGGTCTGAATTGGGCATTTATAGGTGTGGACGAAGCACATCGATTAAAGAATGATGACTCTCTTCTGTATAAAACTTTAATAGATTTTAAGTCCAATCACCGTCTCCTTATCACTGGAACTCCTCTGCAAAACTCTCTCAAAGAGCTCTGGTCTTTGCTACATTTCATTATGCCAGAAAAGTAAGATAAATTAAGATACAATTTTAATGTTAGTTTCATTTGCTAAGTTTACCAGGAAAATAATTAGTGTAGATAATAAGGTCAGAAGGAGATTTTATTGTCTCAAACATTAGGTCAGAGATTATTAAGAAAAAGAAATGGGATGGAATATAATTTGAAATAATATTTTTATTTAGTTTTGTAAATAAATAAGCTTGAGCCATGGATAATAAATTATAACAGTTGATTTTGCCTGTTGTTCAGAATATCCATTGCTTAAAAATGGAAATAATATCATTCTTAAACAGTAGTAATAGCAATAACAAGGTATTCTTATAAAATTCCATTTTCTAATAATTTTAGGAAAAGCAGACTAAGATAAATAAGTTGTCCAAGGTCATATACATGTTTTCTTTCAATAGATGTATAACTTTCTTTAAGAAATATTTTAGTGATAATTACTCCCATACTTGAAAATATTTCATCTTTATTTAACTCAATGAAAGTAAACAGTTTTTCATAAAATAGCTTATATTTTACATCTGTAGATATACAATAGATTTCTTGGAAGGATAGTTATTAGAAGTGATTAATTTTAACTATTTTTCCCTCCTAAAAATCTGTATTTTGTTTATATCTGACTATCCTATAAAATATCAAATGCAATTTGACTTCTTCTACTGATTATTCCATTTGCTTAAATTTTTAAGGTTTTCTTCCTGGGAAGATTTTGAAGAAGAACATGGCAAAGGCAGAGAATATGGTTATGCAAGCCTCCACAAGGAGCTTGAGCCGTTTCTGTTGCGGAGGGTTAAGAAAGATGTGGAAAAATCTCTTCCTGCCAAGGTTGAACAGATTTTAAGAATGGAAATGAGTGCTTTACAGAAACAATATTACAAGTAAGCTGTAAACAGAGCACATGTTCTGAGGTGCCCCCTAGCCCTGATTGAGTCTTAGAGAGCAGTAACAATTCCTGAATTTTAGAATAGGTTTATTGTATGGCATAGTGAGGCAAAGAGAGATTTAATGGCATGTCTGAGATCACGGGTGATATAAGACTAATTCATCTTATAGTACATCATTAATTATGTTTCTTTATTTTGTACTATGTTACATTATAGAAGGTTTCTTTTTAAGTTTTAGGATTGCCATGATACCAAGGTATTATGTAATTCTGATAATTATGTTATTGACAGGTGGAAGTAGAAGCCAGAGAAACAAACTTAGAACAAAATTTTAGGCCCCTCTGCTTTTTGAAAAATGTTAGTAAATCATATTTTGTATAATTTATGTATGTTGGATCTGTATAGTAACACTTAAAAGAATCAAAAAGTATCCATCCTAGTTTCTGTTTAGACATTTAGTTGCATAAAGCTCTGCTTCATGCATTTGAATTCTCAGAAACATATTTTATGATAAATGTATACGTGCCATTCACTTTAAAAATACATTTGCTACATAAAATTTTACATTTTTCTTATGGAAAACTTCAGACCATATACAAAATAGGATAATAAAATAAACACCACTCAAGCTTGGTATTCAGCTCATAGCCAGCCACCTTCACTTCCTCTAACCTGTCATTTTGAGACAAATCAGATAAAATTGTTTCAAGTTCCTTCGAAAACTAACCTTGTAAAAAGGAAGAAAATAAAAGATATTAGACAAGGTAAATCATGGTGAGAGGAAATATTATACATAATTTGCCGTAATAGCCACTTATGAGTTATCTCTTAAGTTGCATGTGTATTGTGTAACTATTTTAGAGAAGGCAGTTTGGCTAAACCAGATATCCTCATGAGGTGTGAGGTATCTGCATTAGTTGCCCAGCATAGCAGAATTTGTTGTAAAGTTAAGATAGATTATAAAGTTGACCATTTTAAAAGTAAATTTTGGGGTAAAGGATAAATGCACTGTGCGCTATTAATTCACTGTGTTATGCTAAGCCTTTACTGTCTATAGTTAATGATTCACATAACTGTGTTGTCTTGGTCTTATGAATGAGGTTCATTTAGTTTTGTGAACAAAGTTTAGTCCTTTGTCTTTGGTGTTGAACTTCATAATGGTGCAGATTTACTTTGGTACTTAACTTTTTTAGTGATTTTAGAATTCATCCTGGTAATTCTGCTACATTATTTTCATAATCTTTTTTTTAAACAGGTGGATATTAACTAGGAATTACAAAGCTCTCAGCAAAGGTTCCAAGGGCAGTACCTCAGGCTTTTTGAATATTATGATGGAGCTAAAGAAATGTTGTAACCATTGCTACCTCATTAAACCACCAGATAATAATGAATTCTATAATAAACAGGAGGCCTTACAAGTAAGAATTTTAAAATTTTATTACTTCATGGTAAAGGAAAATTCTAAAAATGTTTATTTCAGCTTTAAGTGAAAATACCACAGTGCTTTAATATATTGCTTAGATGTTCTTTTTGGTTAAAGGTGTATTTAAATAATGGTGCTGTTTATTTTTTAGTGTTTATAAAAATATTTTAAAGTTATAATTTATCCATTTAGTCATATTTATAGTTTTTTTAAAAAGCTGATCTAACCATGGTCTGTCACACTTTTATCCAGCAAAAACCCCTTAGTGTATTTTTTGTTGTGAAAAAAATTTCACTAATAGTGATTGTGCCGAATTTGTGACATGGCAAATGGTAGTCTTAAGGGCATCTGGACCTTAGATCTTCCTCTTCGTATCACTTCTGGAAGACAAGTGAAGAGTGTGAAGAAGGCACAGTTGGCATCCAGCTGTAGTATCGCTTTGAAGTGCTGTCAGTGACCTATAAATTAGAAGACGTTTCTCACTCTTTCACAACCTTTGATTACTTAGTCAGTGTATTAGTTGTCACGTAGTTGTTTCAGCTAAGATTTTTGGAGAAATGGTGTGATATCTAACAAATAGAGTGAAACGGTGCTTTTTTTATTTGGTCTCCAGAAAATGCAGCAAAACCTAGGTGCTAAATGGCAAGGAAAATTTAGCTTAAGTCATCGAACAAACTGATCAAGGTTCTAAAAAATGTGAAAATGTAAACTATTTCAACATTATGAAAATTAAAAATTTTAATTTAAAATGAAAAAACTGAAGTGTTGTGAGACATTTGTTTCATTCAATACAGTTCTTTTAACATGTTATAACAATTATAATTTATTGTTTCCTTATAGCACTTAATCCGTAGTAGCGGAAAACTGATTCTTCTTGACAAACTGTTAATTCGCCTAAGAGAGCGAGGCAATAGAGTTCTTATTTTTTCTCAAATGGTGCGGATGTTAGATATACTTGCAGAATATTTGAAGTACCGTCAGTTCCCCTTTCAAGTAAGCATTTCATTTTGTCTTTTTTGTTGATTTAAATTTTGTCTAATCCCTGGGCATGTTTGAAACTCTTTTGTACATGAAGAGTAGATTTTATATAACCTATACTGTTTTTAAAATAGATCTGTTTAAAAATTTTTTGTCATTATTCCTTTTGTTTTTCTTCTTGACTTTACATTTAACAGCAAAACAGTTTTTCTTTGTGTTTCTCTTCTCTGTTCAAATTAAAGGGGCAGCCTTATGTATTAGGCTTTAGCCTGAGGAAGGATAGGAGAGAGCAGTACTTCTGGTGTTACCTGAACTGTTGCAGATTCTGAAGATTGTTTGCTCATAGTTACTCTAGTGCATAGTTTGCTGAATAAAAATACATGACTTTAGAGAATATACCAAAGAGCAAAAAAGGCTTATATTCCATCTATTCAATATTTATTTTGAAATTCATTCAATATAATTACAGCCAGGTAGAATGTTTGGGCTTCCCTGGTGGCTCCATGGTAAAGAATCCTCCTGTCAGTGCAGGAGATGCTGATTCAATCCCTCGGTTGGGAAGATCCCCTAGAGAAGGAAATGCCAAATCACTTCAGTATTCTTGCCAGGGAAATCCCATGGACAGAGGAACCTGGCAGGCCGCAGTCCATGGGGTCGCAAAGCGTTGCACATCACTCTGACTAAACAACAGCAAATATGATGAATGTTTAATACAGTCAGTCTTAGTTTACATCTAATTTATTTAATCCTTAGAGCAGTTTTATGAATAATACTGGAAACATAGCAACTAGCATATGCAGTTAATAAATGATGTGTATTTAGTGCAGACAGTAAAGTAGAAGTAGATAATGCCTGCTCTGTTGGAGCTTACAGTCCCATGTGGGAGACAGACATTAAGCAGGTAATGAGAAATAAATGTAATGTTATGACTCTGGTAAGTGCTTTGAAGAACAGATGTTGGGTGATATCAACATGATTGAGATACATCTAGTCATTTAGGGGGAAAAGTAAAAAGAATGAAAGGTTTTACTAGTTGTAATTTTTCATGAAAAATAGACTTGGTACTTTAAAAAAGCTTTCGATTTTGGACTTCTCTTGCTTAGCTAATGCTTAGTAAACACTCAACATAGAATATATCAGACACTGTGCAAAGTGTTTTACTCTGTTCTCTTGCTGTCTGAAGGAAGTAGTACTTCCTGTGTTCATTTACTGAGGAGGAAACTGACAAGGAAAAAAGGCAAATCACTTGCTCAAGGCACTGGTGAGCAGTAGAGACACTCAGATGTGGGCTCTTCAGCTAGAGCCGGCGGGGCCCTGAATCAGTGATTCTCATTTAAAACAGAGGGCTATTGCTGAATTCCTCTTACAGTTTCTGATTCAGTAAGTCTGAAATAGGTCTCAGTAATTTGCATTTCTAAGTTCTTAGGTGGTACTGATGTGTGGGTCCATAACCACACTGGACTCAATCAGTGCTTTTTTTTTTTTTTAAACTGTGGGCTGTAACCCATTAATGGATCTGAGGATCAGTTTAATGGGTTGTTCAAATATTGTACTAACATTTATTTTTAATGAAATAGATAATAAAATAATGAGGGTATTTCACAGTACACTGTGTCATGAAACTTCCTTTGAGTGTGTACTGTGTACTCATTCACATGTAAAACATAACTCTTATAGTGGGTCTCAGGTAAAATGACGGGCAGTGCTGCTATTTACTATAGCAAAAGTGGTTCCGATGGTTAAGAGCACAGACTTCGGAGACAGATCGCTTAGGCATTGCTTTCCTACCTGTAAGTACCTTCTGGTCTTATCAAAAGCAGTACTGCTTTTTCCTACTTGGTTTTAATTGCTTTTTAAAGTTTTGATTCTGTTATAATGTAGTATTTTAATGTTCTATTGCAGAGATTAGATGGATCAATCAAAGGGGAGCTGAGGAAACAAGCTCTAGATCATTTTAATGCTGAAGGATCAGAGGTATGAGTGCTTTTAAAATTGTAAATAAATTGTTTCAGTCATTATTTTAGTTACAGTTTTTTAAGAAAAGTGTTATTGGTGGTAGCCAGTTTTGATTTACCAGTGAGGTTTTAAAATCCATATTATCTGTTAAATATGAGGAATTTTACCCTTTTGTATCAATACTATTTCAATATAGGACAGTTAATTTGCTTCTAAATAAACTAGCCCATTTTGATTTAGAATTCTTTATGAATTGTTGTTTATTATTCCCATATATATTTGTATTGGGGAGTCTTTTTACTGGCTTTGCTAAATACATTTTATTAGTAATTTTAAAACTATGTTTCACTTTTATTGGTAAAATACCTTTTAAAGAACTGTGTTAATCTATGGCGGTACTGGGCCTTCGTTGCTCCACAGGGGCTTTCTTCAGTTGCAGGAAGCACGGGCTGCTCTCTCGTTGGGGCTCGCAGGCTTCTCCTTGCAGTGATTTCTCTTGTTGCGGAACTGGAGCTCTGGGTGTGCAGGGTTCAGTAGCCGCAGCACAAGGCCTCAGGGGTTGTGGCTCACAGGCACTTGAGCATAGGCTCTGTGGTTGCGGCGCACAGGATTAGTGGTCCCACAGCATGAGGGATCTTCCCTCTCCAGGGATCGAACCCATCTCTCCTGCATTGGCAGGTGGACTTTTTTTTACTACTAAGTCAACAGGGAAGCCTGGTAAAATACTTTTAAATTCAGGAATTCAGTTATAAAATTCTCACATTGATTATTCACAGTCACGTTAAGAATTTAAAATTTTGCCTTTTATATTTCCTTATAGGATTTCTGCTTTTTGCTTTCCACAAGAGCTGGAGGTTTAGGAATTAACTTAGCCTCAGCTGACACTGTTGTTATATTTGATTCTGATTGGAATCCACAAAATGATCTTCAGGCACAGGCTAGAGCTCATCGAATTGGGCAAAAGAAACAGGTATTTTTTATCCTCCTTATTTTACTGTTTCAGAGTCTTTTTTATCATCAGTGTTTAGAATTTATTTTGGTTTATCCTTCTTGTTGAAACATGCATATTGTTATTGAACAGATAAGAGTGCTGAGGAGCTTGAATTTATCAGAATCACCTGGAAATTGACAGAACTGAGAAAACTATGCCTGAATAGGATCATGTACTCTTTTTTTGATCATAATTCTGTTCCCAGCTGTAGAACATAATGTGTTTCATTCAGTATATAAATATGTATATTTAAAAATATCTTCATATACTTAATTATTGAAAGGGATTTCACTTCGTACATTGTTCCTTTTTTGTTAGCCATGTACCCATAGGACTCTCCTTGCAAAATAGCCATTCTCATAATTTTTGTATAACTCTCTGGAACAGTTGTAATAGCCCTTGAGAAAAACCATCTGTCATCTTTTTGATATCTTGGTCCTTGTATTTTAATTACATTTACTTCCATCTGGGATAGTGCCTGAAACTTCTTCAAAGCAGGAGGTGATGAGCAAGTAGCACAAAAAAGCTTAGTACATTTTATTTACTTTGTAAACATTCATATTTTCTACTGAGAAATCCATAATAAACAATAAAAAATGTTTTACACAAATAATTCTCATAAAAGAGAGGGAAGCTTGAAACAGGGATGACAGCAAGCCNTCTCATGATGTACTCTGCATATAAGTTAAATAAGCAGGGTGACAGTATACAGCCTTGACTTACTCCTTTCCCTATTTGGAACTATTTAGACTCAGGGTAATTTAAAACAGTTTTAAAAAATCATTTGGAAGGCTTAAAGGGCACAGGATAATTTGTCATTGTGCCAAAATATCCAGTTTAATGAAGAATGCCTGATATTCCAGGTCCCAGTTCTCTAAATGCTGGTGAGCCCAATCACTGTGAAAACTGACGGTCCCTGGATGGGGGTGTTGTGCGATATAGAACCACTGACTTTGAGAAGCAGGGCAAAATCACTATACATTGAGTTTTGTCTTTTGGAGAGCTTTTTTTTGTTGTTAATGGTGGAGTTTTAGATTGCATAGAATGATGAAACAATCAAAATTAAAGGAAAGGGTATAAGCTTGTCATAAGTTTACCACCACCCCCTTTCCTAGCTGAAATATAATTTTAAAAATTACTGTCATTCCTTTAAAAAAAGAAAAAGCAAACTGACCAAAGTATAAGGAAGGACATAGTCTCAAATAATCTTCAAATTGAGGAAGCTTTTTTGCTTTGGACCAGTGAAAATTTCACGTTAGATGAATTTCAGGCTGTAACCAGTATTTGAGCATTTAACATTAACAGAATGAATCATTACTGTGCTTTAAATTCCGTTGTGTGTATCTTTACAGGTGAATATTTATCGGCTGGTTACAAAGGGATCAGTTGAAGAGGATATTCTTGAAAGGGCCAAAAAGAAGATGGTTTTGGATCATCTTGTGATTCAAAGAATGGACACAACTGGGAAGACAGTACTACACACAGGTTCTGCCCCTTCAAGGTAGTTACTTTTCTCCAAAAAAGTTGTTACATAATCATACTATACTCATTTTTCCAAAATGTTACATAGTGTAAGCAGATCACTGAAGTGTTATATTTAGTGTTGTTGTTTTATGTTTCAAAGCACTGAGCTAATTCCTGGTCAGTGGCATACATTCAGTGAGTGCATGGTTTCACCATTCTAATTTTGTAATCTTGGGGGGGGAAGCCTTATGCTTCAGATTCTTTAGTATTATAATAAGTATACTAGTAATCTTTCACTTTTCTAACTATGTCATATTAACTGTTATAAAGGTGACTATGCCAGTAATTCATTAAAGTACTATGTAAATGTTACATTTGTGACTGTTAGTATTAAGTAATTTTTGTTTTTTCTAATTTTAGTTCTACTCCTTTTAATAAAGAAGAGTTATCAGCCATTTTAAAATTTGGTGCTGAGGAACTTTTTAAGGAGCCTGAAGGAGAAGAACAAGAGCCCCAGGTTAAAAAAAAAAAGCTTGTCTCAAAATGTGTCATTTTTAAAACTGTAAAATATATATACCTTAAAACATAATAAAGCATATTTAAAGTAAAAATTTCTTTTTCTAGGAAATGGATATAGATGAAATCTTGAAGAGGGCTGAAACTCATGAAAATGAAGCAGGACCTTTAACTGTAGGAGATGAATTACTTTCTCAGTTCAAGGTAGATTTTCTTTTTGAATTTTTCTTCATAATCACATAAATGGAGAAGGTGGGATTTGTCTTTTGTCATTTAGTATTTTATTCATATTTTTTTAGGCAGGATCAGCAGGGTAATCTTAAAAAATGCTAAAAACCTCTTTGTCTTAAAATTTGCNAGATTTTCTTTTTGAATTTTTCTTCATAATCACATAAATGGAGAAGGTGGGATTTGTCTTTTGTCATTTAGTATTTTATTCATATTTTTTTAGGCAGGATCAGCAGGGTAATCTTAAAAAATGCTAAAAACCTCTTTGTCTTAAAATTTGCAACAATGTATAAAAATTTTTCTTTCTTCTTCTGACAAACCAGCAGTGAGTGACATGATTTGAAAGGTACCAAATCATTTTCATAACTGAAGACTTTTAGCTGATTTTTATTGCAGCAGTTTTTGACATTAGATTAATTTAAGCATTATCCCAACTAAGAAAACACAAGTAAATCAGACAGAGTAAGCAGTAATACTGATAGATACCCCTGTGTTAGGTGGTTTAGTTGCTAACTCATATCTGACTGTTGCAACCCCATGGACTGTAGCCTGGCAGGCTCCTGTGTCTACGGATTGTACTGGCAAGAAGACTAGAGTGAGTGTTCATTCCATTCCTGTCTTCAGGGGATCTTCCCAACCCCAGGATTGAACGTGGGTCTCCTGCATTGCAGGCAGCTTCTTTACCAACTGAGTCACCAGTGAAGCCCACCCCAGGTTAGGTGCAGGCTGAAAAGATTGCAGGGAGTCCTAAAGCAACATAAGTCAACCAGCCCCAGAGTAAGGTGTGTGCCAGTTGTTTAGCGTAAAAAAGCAGATTTCTCTGCATCCTAGCCATTTTCCACGAGCTGAGGTTTTTAAGGATCAATTAATGTCATTCCTTCCTTCAGCAAATACTTCCTGAGTACTTGCAATGTGCCACACACACAGAGCATAATTTTCTTGTCTTTCCAATTGCCTGTAAGCTTTAATGTCCCAGTATTGGCAGTTAACCTTAAAGAGTGCTTTCTGTACACCAAACTCTGCACACTTCTTTAAAGGGATTGTTATTTAATCCTCACAAAAATTAGTATGCTGTTACTAGCTTTCCTTTTTTAGAAATGAAGAAACTAGCGCTTAGGGGACCTAAAAAAATTTATCTATGGTCTCCGAGCTCCTTGTGTCTTGTCATCAACTCTTCAAGTACTTTTTATAATCATAAAAATAAGAATATTGGGTTGTTTTACAACACTTTGTGTTTAATGGACTGGTGTGGTAATTACTACAGAAGGTAATTGAGTGTGATACTCTCTCAATTTGTTGTTACTCTGTTAACTTCCTCTAGTTCTATTATAGTAATAATTTTGTTCATCAGCAGGGCAAAAGAGAGTCATTCCTGGAAGATAATTCTTAGAAGTCATTTGGTTTGATCTACTTTGACCTCATAAAGAAATAAACTTAGCTTAGCAATCATATTTGGTTTAACCCATAGTCATATTCATTATCCTAGGGCTATTTGTTATCTTATTCTGATATGTTTCATCCTTCCTGCTAAGAAAGAAAAAATGTAAGGATGAATAGTTCTTTAATTTTATTCTGCTAAAATTCTGGAATTTATCAGGTTGCCAACTTTTCAAATATGGATGAGGATGATATTGAGTTGGAGCCTGAAAGAAATTCAAAGAACTGGGAAGAAATCATTCCTGAAGATCAAAGACGACGATTAGAAGAAGAGGAAAGACAAAAGGAACTTGAAGAAATTTATATGCTCCCCAGAATGAGAAACTGTGCAAAACAGGTGACTTTTTAGTTTAAAAGCTGTTTCTGTATTATAAAGAGTATTTACTCTTGGACTATCTTTTTTATGAGAAATATTGGTGCTTTTATTGTAATGACTTCATCAGATTTAATAATGCTTGTCTCATAAAATTAGTTGGAAAGTGTTCCATCTTAACTATAACCTAAATTTTATAAATATACAACTGTCAATATATTTTTCAAATGAGTGTGGTTGGTTGTTTCTAGAAATTTGTTTATTTTATCCAAGTTGTTGAGTTTATGAGTATAAAGTTATTCATAATAATATCCCCTTACTATCCTTTTAGTGTTTATAGGATATTTAGTGATTTCCCTTTTTTTCATTCTGTTAACAAAATTAAAAGACACTTACTCCTTGGAAGAAAAGTTATGAGCAACCTAGACAGCATATTAAAAAGCAGAGACTTTACTTTGCCAACAAAGGTCCATCTAGTCAAGGCTGTGGTTTTTCCAATAAAGTACATACCTACACTCTCAACCCGACACTTCTTTGGACTCACGACTTTTTAACTACCAAAACTTGACATCACAACCTCTTCTGAGAACTCTCAGGGAACCTGACGTTCCTCTAGGTTGGTCAGGTAGGATTTCCTCTAATCAAGACTCACAAGTAACCTTCCTGACTACAACTTCGACTTTGAGGTTATGAAACCGGTGGACTACGTTTCTCGATTGAGTAAACTTTTCTGGGGTCACGACCCTTTCTAACTTCCACCCTCCTCTTCCCCTACTGTCTCCTACTCTACCGACCTACCGTAGTGGCTGAGTTACCTGTACTCAAACTCACTTGAGGTCCTCAACCACTACCTGTCCCTCCGGACCGCACGACACCAGGTACACAGTGTTTCTCAGCCTATGTTGACTCGTTTACTTGACTTGAGTAACCGTAAAAAAAGAACTAGTAAGATCGATCTCCAATGAAAATAAGTAGAAAGGTTTCTCGGTGGAAAACCAAAATAAAAAATAAAAAGACAAAATTCAAGTGACTAAAGACACACACACAAAAAAAGAAAGAAGGAAAACGAGAGCTTTTAAGTCTCTAGAGATAAAAGCTTAGATCATTAAGACTTTCCTTTTCTAATAGCTTTTTTTTTAAGGTCCTGCTTTTCCTGTACCTCGTGAGTTTATGTATTTATTTATGGCTGTGCTGGGTCTTGGTCGCTGCTCAGGCTTTTTTTCCACCTTTGTTGCAGTGCACAGGCCTCTCATTGTGGTGGCTTCTCTTGTTGTGGACCACAGGATGTAGGGTGCTTGGGCTTCAGGAATTATGCCACTTGGCCCATTGCATGTGGAATCTTCTTGTACCGGGAATTGAACCTGTGCCCCCTGCATTGGTAGACATAAACTGTGGACCACCAAAAGTCCCAACATTAGCATTTGATGCTGCAAACTTCCATTAACCACCGCCTTTTCTTAATTTCCTAAATTTTGAATTCGTTGTGATCTCATTTTCATTTATTTCAAAATACTTCTTAATATCTTTTGTGACTTCCTCTGTAACCCATAGGTTTTTTAAGAAATGTGTTGTTTAGTTTTCAGATATTTGGGGGATTTTTCCAGATATCTTCATTGTTGATTTCTAGTTTAATTCTTTTATGGTCAGAGAACATACCCTGTATGATATGAATCTTTAGAAATTTGTTGGTGTTTGTTTTATGGCTCAAATGAACAGAATGTTAGATTTTAAAGTAATGGTAGCAGTGCCATGCCAAGCTATTTTGGGTCCTGTATTTCAAGATTATGTCTTAATTGTTGAATTTTTTGTTATCTCCTTAAATTTTGAGTCTGAGGCAAATGAACACACCCCCTGACTGTGCCCTGCCAGGTTCAGTTTTTCTTTTCCTACAAGCATATTAGGTCTGCTGTGTCCTCAGGTCTGTAGGTGAGAAAGATCTGGCCAGGCTTCCTGACTGTCCCCTCTTTCTCCAGGCCTTCACCTCAAAGGAAGTGAAGTGAGTGAGTGAAGTCGCTCAGTCATGTCTGACTCTTTGCGACCCCATGGACTGTAGCCTACCAGGCTTCTCTGTCCATGGGATTCTCTAGGCAAGAATACTGGAGTGGGTTACCATTTCCTTCTCCAGGGGATCTTACCGACCCAGAGATCGAACCCAGGTATCTGACATCGGAGGCAGACGCTTTAACCTCTGAGCCACCAGGGAAGCCCTTACCACATGAAGGAAAGTTTTCTCTATAATCTCCAGTCCCATTTCCAGTCTTTCTCATGAGCACCTGGTGTAAGTTGGTGGAGGTTTGTGAAGTGCCTGTGAGTGGGTAGGTGCAGGTTCTCCCTGTGTCTTTTGTCCCCAGGAATCCTCTCTTCTCAGGGCAGCTCAGTCTTTAGGAAATGTTAGCTGACTTTTCTCTTATCTTCTTGTATGGTACTTGATTTCTACCATTCATCCTCTTCACAAGTAAGCTAGTGTTTGAGTTCCACCTCTTATAATCTGTATTTCCTTACTTTTATCCTATTAGATTGCTTGTGATTTGATGTGTGTGATAGAAGTTAATGTTTTGTAGATTAGATTTTTTTACTTTTATGATA
Organism: Neotragus pygmaeus; assembly: GCA_006410875.1. Taxonomy (NCBI): domain Eukaryota; kingdom Metazoa; phylum Chordata; class Mammalia; order Artiodactyla; family Bovidae; genus Neotragus; species Neotragus pygmaeus. Next base: position 459,513 of record SJYV01000944.1, read on the forward strand.
AAATGACTTTATTGGCTAATGTTCCTTTTCATTTCTGCTATCAGGAAAAATATCTAGGAATGACATTGCTGGGTTAGCAGGATGATCATTTTTAAGACGTTTGATGCAATATCAAATTGCCCTCTGTTGTATAAATACCCATCAGAGACGTTTGACTATCTGTTTTTCATTACCAGTACCAGTATTGGCTAGTATTAGTTAGTTAGTATTGGTCAAGTTGATGGAGTAACTTTAATTACACTGCATTGTTACTTTAATTCAAGTTTTTAAAAATATACCAGGAAGTTGTTTAATTCTGTTTGTTATTTGATTAATCACTGTTAATAACCTTTCACATATTTTTATAAAAGGACAATGGATATTTTCCTGCTGGTTTACGAGAATGTTTTAAGCATTAAGACTATTAATATAACTCTTTGACGTTAATCTGCTGTATTTTTTGGAGTTTTTTTGCTTTTTAATTTTGTTTATAGACTATTTTTTATATGTACATCTTAATTTTGTCAATCATAATGCTTTCGTTGCTCTTAAAACAGAAGCTTGCTTTACCTAAACGTGGGAAAAATTTTGTTTTCAAATTCCAGATTAGTTTCAATGGAAGTGAAGGGAGGCGCAGTAGAAGTAGGAGATACTCTGGATCTGATAGTGATTCAATATCAGAAAGAAAAAGGCCAAAGAAACGTGGAAGACCACGAACTATCCCTCGGGAAAATATTAAAGGATTTAGTGATGCAGAAATTCGGCGGTAAGATGACATAAGACCATTTTTACTTCAGTTTGGTTTTAGTAGGGGGTGAAATTAAAACAGAAATTCCACAAAATATAAAGTTTTAGAAGAGGGAAATATAATTGTGTGGGGATTGGGTGGTTCTGATTTTGGTTGGTCTTTATGAGTAAAAGATGAATTTGGCATCTATGCTGTGTTAGTTATTGTTACTCTATTTGGACTGCTAAATTATTTTGGTTTTATTAATGTGGTTCAAAATAGTGGTCCTTTTGAATGATGAATGTATACTTCAATACATTATTTATTAAAAATTCTCACTGTATATGACTCCCAACATTACTCTTTATGTGGGAGTAATTTAGTTCCATATTTTTCTAATTTTTTTACGGTGGGGTGATTGATTTTTTGAAAATAACCATGTTAAAGTGTTTGATATGTCCAAATAGGAAATGAGGTAAGATTGGCCTTACACATAAATTGTAGTTTTCTTTCAAAATATATTTATTCATATATATACACACACACACACATACATACACAGCTTTATTTATAGAGGATGGGATAACAGCTTATTTTGTTTACTATGTAATATTTTTATGTATGAAATTTGTGAAAGGTTGTTCATTGTTGTATTTTCAGAGTTTGTTGTTTCTTTCAAACTTCTGTAACTCATTTCTTTTAAATCATAGACCTGTCAAGTTCTTCCTCATTTTTTTCTACCAGAAAACTAAATATATTGTTAGATTTTATTTAGGGTACTTTTATGGCCACCTGATTTGCTGGACTTTCTGTCTTTAGTTGAAGAGGCAATGCAACTTCTACTTTTCCTGGATATTTTCCCTCATCCATCAACCACTTGGGTAGCTTTGTTCCTAAGTAATACTTATTTTTCCATTGTTGGTATAATGCCTTATATCTGATTTAAAACTATATTCAGTAAATTTTTATCAACACTTGAAATGTGAGGTGGCGTAATATGATTGAGAATTCTGGAGACACTTCCTCTGATAGCCTTGAACCTTTTTTGTCTTGTGAAAATAATAAAGTAATTTCTAAAATAAAATTTAGCTTCTATTGTTTTATTTGTATTGGTTTCTAAATATCATCCTGGGTGTTAAAATATGTGTTATCTTTATTGATATCTAACCTTTTAACATTTTGATTCTAGCATAGCTTATTCATTTCTGTTAGTAATAGTGCCTTGAATTATTGATAATATTTACACTAAGAAGTGTTATTTCTGTATATCTATTTTGTAACAAATAGTGAAGCCCACATTTAAACCAATTATTTTCTGTTAGGTTTATCAAGAGTTACAAGAAATTTGGTGGCCCTCTGGAAAGGTAAATACATTTGTCATTCTCAGTAGAATTACAGAATGTGTCACTTGCTGTCAGTTTTATTTTATACTATTCTTAAATTTTCTGCAACACGTTTTTACAAAATTAGCCTTAGAAAGCAAATTTCAAATAGTTTTTTTAAAGTGTTTTAGTATTATCCTTGATTCTTTCAAGTCTCTAAAATTTTATCTACAAATGTTGTCTATAAAATACATGGATTATAAAACATTTGCATTTTTATAATTGTACTTTTCGAATGCTTTTTCTTACCTTTTCCTTACAATCTTATAAAAATAGCAGATTCATCCATAGAGAGGCTAACTTGTAGCCTCTGACTTCAGAGACCAGATTTATCAGTTATTCTCAATAACTGCTGTAACTACTATATCAAGTATAGAGTGGCAGAGACTCAAATTGGTTGAAGTCTATTTCTCTTCCCCAAACTCCACCTTAAAATAGGGATATTTTCTATTTTATTTTGAGAGGACCTGTATGAAGTTACAATGGAATACTTACATAATTATTTTAGATGAAGAAAAAAATGTTTTGAACATTTATCATTATCTGCTTAGTGTCTAGTAATAAAAAAAATTATAGAACTTTACTTTTATGTATGTTAAATGGCTTCATTTTTTTTCTGCATTTACCTGAAAATTGTATTATTTTATTACAGATTAGATGCAATTGCTCGAGATGCTGAATTAGTTGATAAGTCAGAGACAGACCTCAGACGACTAGGAGAATTGGTACATAATGGTTGCATTAAAGCTTTAAAGGACAACTCTTCAGGAACAGAACGAACAGGTGATAGTAAAATAAAAGTGATTTAAAGTTCAGTTCAGTCTCTCAGTCGTGTCCGACTCTTTACGACCCCATGAATCGCAGCACGCCAGGCCTCCCTGTCCATCACCAACTCCCAGAGTTCACTCAGACTCACGTCCATCAAGTCCGCAATGCCATCCAGCCGTCTCATCCTCAGTCGTCCCCTTCTCCTGCCCCCAACCCCTCCCAGCATCAGAATCTTTTCCAATGAGTCAACTCTTCACATGAAGTGGCCAAAGTACTGGAGTTTCAGCTTCAGCATCATTCCTTCCAAAGAAATCCCAGGGCTGATCTCCTTCAGAATGGACTGGTTGGATCTCCTTGCAGTCCAAGGGACTCTCAAGAGACTTCTCCAACACCACAGTTCAAAAGCATCAATTCTTTGGCGTTCTGCCTTCTTCACAGTCCAACTCTCAAATCCATACATGACCACAGGAAAAACCATAGCCTTGACTAGATGGACCTTAGTCAGCAAAGTAGTGTCTCTGCTTTTNCTTCTCCAACACCACAGTTCAAAAGCATCAATTCTTCAGCGCTCAGCCTTCTTCACACATGTATCAAATCAAAATGCATCTTAGGAAGTGAATCTGTTTATTAGGCACTGTTGTATTATTTTCTTTCAGCATAAAATAATGCTACATTTTCATGGTAGGATGAATGGTAAGTTACTAATGATTTTGCTGTCTCATATAGTAAGAACCATTCATAAGAGAGCATTACTTATTTCATGGAATGAACCGAACAGGTAAAGAATTAAACTCAGCATATGTTTTCTCCTAGTACTTAAGGATACTAATGACAAACCACACAAGAGAGACCACAACACAATATTCTGTGGCAAGCTGAATACTGGCTTCCTATAGAAATCCACATTTTGAACCCCCAGAACTTGTACTGTTGATTTTACCTATCAAAAGGAACTTTGCAGGTGTGATTAAATTAAGAATGTACTCTGTGGTGTTGGAGAAGACTCTTGNTCTGTGGCAAGCTGAATACTGGCTTCCTATAGAAATCCACATTTTGAACCCCCAGAACTTGTACTGTTGATTTTACCTATCAAAAGGAACTTTGCAGGTGTGATTAAATTAAGAATGTACTCTGTGGTGTTGGAGAAGACTCTTGAGAGTCCCTTGGACTGCAAGGAGATCCAACCAGTCCATCCTAAAGAAGATCTGTCCTGGGTGTTCTTTGGAGGGAATGATGTTGAAGCTGAAACTCCAGTACTTTGGCCACCTCATGTGAAGAGTTGACTCATTGGAAAAGACTCTGAAGCTGGGAGAGATTGGGGGCAGGAGGAGAAGGGGACAATGGAGGATGAGATGGCTGGATGGCATCACCAACTCAGTGGACATGTGAACTCTGGGAGTTGGTGATGGACAGGGAGGCCTGGTGTGCTGTGATTCATGGGGTTGCAAAGAGTCGGACACTACTAAGCAACTGAACTGAACTGAACTGAATGAGAAGATTGGGCTTCCCTGATGACTCAGATGGTACAGAATCTGCCTGCAATGCAAAAGACAGGGTTCCATCCCTGCATCAGAAAGATCCCCTGGAGAAGGAACAGCTACCCACTCCAGTACTGTTGCCTGGAGAATTCCATGAACAGAGGAAGCTGGTAGGCTGTAGTCCATAAGGTCATTAAGAACTAGACATGACTGATCAACTAAGCACATATAATGACAGAGAGATTATCCCGGAACATCTGGGTTCGTCCAATATAATCATAAGTGTCTTTATAACAGGGAGGCTGGAGGATTAATCATTAATAGAGAGACACACACTTAAAGCATGGAAGAAAAGGTTAGAGGGGAAACCAGCTCAATATTGTAAAGCAATTATCTTCCAATTAAAACAAATTTTTTTAAGAAAAGGTTAGAGGGATGTACCTTGAAACTGGATGAAGGGCCCAAAAGCCAAAGAATGAAGCAAACCTTTAGAGGCTGGAAAGGACAAGAGAACAGATTTTCCTCTCAAATTTTCAGAAGGAACATAGCTCTACTGACACCTTGATTATATCCTGTTAGACTCATTTCAGATCTCTGACCTCCAGAACTGTAAGGGAAATAAATTTGTGTTGTTTTTAAGCCTCTAAACTTGTGTTTCTATAATTTTTTATAGCAGCAGTAGGAAATTGATACAATCCTCCGTAAGAACTATCCTCTGAAAACTACAAGCTATGCAGTCCTTCCGCTTAGTCTCAAATACATGCACATATTAGTAATTTTATTCCTATTTTATAAAAAGAGGCAGAGCTCAAAAAAGATGAAACAATGAATGAGTAGAAAGATGAATAGATGAGTAAGTATCTAATAAAGCAAAAATAGCAACATGCTAAGTGTAAAATCTGGAAAGCAGATTTATGATTGCTTATTGTACATCTTTTCTTTTAATGTTTCTAAAATTTTATTGGAAGGGGGAAATGATGCATATTTGACAACCCTGAAATAGAGCTGATGTCATTCTGTTAAAAAAAAAGAAAGCTTTCGCCAAGTGACTCCAAAATAAGTTTCTGCATGGCTAGTACCATGCAACTGGATTAAATTGCAACTTTTGTTTTAGTGCTCATTTTCATTTACGGAGTTTTTAATATATAAAGTAGAAAACCAAAATGAAAAACTGTGAGTTTTTTTTCATTAAAAATAGTTTTTCTTTCTTTCTTTCTTTCTTTTTTTTTTTTTTTACTTTATTTTACTTTGCAATACGCTATTGGCTTTGCCA
>SJYV01000944.1:465243-533191 GCA_006410875.1 Neotragus pygmaeus
TCAGAATTTTCCACAGTTTATTGTGATCCACACAGTCAAAGGGTTTGGCATAGTCAATAAAGCAGAAATAAATGTTATTCTGGAACTCTCTTGCTTTTTCCACGATCCAGTGGATGTTGGCAATTTGGTGTCTGGTTCCTCTGCCTTTCCTAAAACCAGCTTGAACATCAGGGAGTTCACGGTTCATGTATTGCTGAAGCCTGGCTTGGAGAATTTTGAGCATTACTTTACTAGCATGTGAGATGAGTGCAGTTGTGCAGTAGTTTGAGCATTCTTTGGCATTGCCTTTCTTTGGAATTAGAATGAAAACTGACCTTTTCCAGTCCTGTGGCCACTGCTGAGTTTTCCAAATTTGCTGACATATTGAGTGCAGCACTTTCACATCATCATCTTTCAGGATTTGAAACAGCTCAGTTGGAATTCCATCACCTCCACTAGCTTTGTTCGTAATGATGCTTTCTAAGGCCCACTTGACTTCACATTCCAAGATGTCTGGCTCCAGATTAGTGATCACATCATCATCATTATCTGGGTCGTGAAGATCTTTTTTGTACAGTTCTGTGTATTCTTGCCACCTCTTCTTAATATCTTCTGCTTCTGTTAGGTCCATACCATTTCTGTCCTTTATCGAGCCCATCTTTGCATGAAATGTTCCCTTGGTGTGTCTTAATTTTCTTGAAGAGATCTCTAGTCTTTCCCATTCTGTTCTTTTCCTCTATTTCTTTGCATTGATCTCTGAAGAAGGCTTTCTTATCTCTTCTTGCTATTCTTTGCAACTCTGCATTCAGATGTTTATATCTTTCCTTTTCTCCTTTGCTTTTCACCTCTCTTCTTTTCACAGCTATTTGTAAGGCCTCCCCAGAAAGAGAAATGGAATTGTTGAAATCTGCTTTTATTGAGCTTGGTTGATAGTATGTCTTAAGTTACCTATATATTAGTCTTAAAAGATGACTTATAAAACAAAGTAAGGCCATTTTCCGGTTAATAGAAAATGGGGAACACAACTGTATTATTGAAGTCAATAGAAACTATCTGCCTGGTATATTTTCTTGCTGGGAGGTAACATGAGAAATTGTTAGTTCTACTATATTTTTAGTATATGTGCAAAGTCACTTCAGTTGTGTCCAACTCTTTGCAACTCTGTGGACTGTAGCCCGCCAGGCTTCTCTGCCCATGAGATTCTGCAGGCAATACTGGAGTGGGTTGCCATGCCCTCCTCAGGGGATCTTCTTGACCCAGAAGCAAACTGATGTCTCTTATGTCTCCTGCACTGGCAGGTGGATTCTTTACTGTATTTTTACTATAGTATACAGATAATATAAGTATACACCTGTGATATTGGTTTTAACACAGTTACTTCATTATACTTTGTAATTCATCTTTCTAAATAAAAATAACTAGATAAGATTCAATAATTAGATGTACTGAAAAAAAATCATACTGGAACTCTTATTTAGAATGACTGACATATTAATCCCAGGTGGTACAGTGGTAAAGAACCCGCCTGCCAATGCAGGAGACTGAGGAGGTGCAGGTTAGATTCCTGGGTCAGAAAGATCCCCTGGAGGAGGAAATGGCAACCAACTCCAGTGTTCTTGCCTGAAAAATCTCATGCACAAAGGAGCCTGGCGGGCTACAGTCCATGGGGGCTACAGTCCAAGAGTTGGGCATGATTGATCAACTGAACACAGCACAGTACATGTGTTTGCTGTAGTACGTGAAATGCTTTTTGTGAATCCTTTTGTGCTATATTATAATCACTAGTATGCAGTGAAAAGACTTGGAGTGAAGTTTAAGGTTTGCCAGCAAGCCTCTCCCTTAATGCAAATAAATAATACTTAAAAATATAGGTAAATAAATACTACTATTTTTTTATATAAGTAATAACATACGTTGCTTTGTATTTTGTAAAATTAATGTTTTATGCTTTTTAATATTCTTTTCCAAATGTAGGCGGTAGACTTGGAAAAGTAAAGGGCCCAACATTCCGAATATCAGGTGTACAGGTGAATGCCAAGCTGGTCATCTCCCATGAAGAAGAATTAATACCACTGCACAAATCCATTCCTTCAGATCCAGAAGAAAGAAAGCAGTGAGTTATTTTTTTCTGTTGTAAAATACTTGTTACTCAATAATTTGGACATGAGTGTATGTTAGAAGTGGTTTTTATTCTCTGGCCAGTTTGAATAAAACGTTTTTAAAAATAAAGCACAGCATTTTGAAGTTCTAATGATCAAACATGGTTTTCAAAAATTTTAATGAGGCAGTTATAAACTTGACAGTGTTTGTTAACTTTAATGATAGGTATATCATCCCATGCCACACGAAGGCAGCTCATTTTGATATAGACTGGGGCAAAGAAGATGATTCCAATTTGTTAATTGGTATCTACGAATATGGATATGGAAGCTGGGAAATGATTAAAATGGATCCTGACCTCAGTCTGACACACAAGGTACTGCAGTAGTTGATTCTGTTGACCATTCTTGTTAAATTGAATTTCTGCTTTTAAATTATGTTAGAAATAAAGTCAACTCTGGGTCAGGAAAGTTAGCTTTGTGATCTTGGCTTCTTTGTAATCTGGTTTTCATGAAGGGATTAAATTTAAATGATGTCTAGAGTCTACATTACCTCTGAAATTTCATTTCTATTATTTTCACAGTATCAGGTTAAAAAGTAAGCTTCTCATTTAATCATTAACCATCTATATAAATCAAGAGCAGAAAAGGATTGTTTTTTGAGTGTGTGTGTATATTTAAATACCAGTGTTCAGGATTTTTGGTGATTTGATGCTACCACACTTATGGGCGTCCCTGGTAGCTCAGCTAGTAAAGAAACCACCTGCAGTTGAGGAGACTCCGCTTCAATTCTTCAGTTGGGAAGTTCCCCTAGAAGAGATAGGCTACAAACTCCAGTATTCTTGGGCTTCCTTGGTGGCTCAGATGGTAAAGAATCTGCCTGCAATACGGGAGACCCAGATTCAATCCCTGGGTTGGGAAGATCCCCTGGAGGAGGGCATGGTAACCCACTCCGGTATTCTCACCTGGAGATTCCCCATGGACAGAAGAGCCTGGAGGGCTACAGTCCATGGGGTCACAAAGAGTCGGACACGACTGAGCACAGCACAGCACACGCTCGTTAGAATCCTTTCTTTGCCTGGAATGGGAAACACTGAAGGCTTGCCCAATGCTTGTAATTTATCTTTTTATATTTTACTTCTTCATGGACAAGTGGGAACCTTCAGCTATTTGTCATTTGCTACTATGAAGCAAAATTAGTTTATGTTTTCATCGTAAAAGGTTTCTCACAGTGCCTGCTTTGGATCCTCTTCTAGATGGACGATACTTTATATTCTAGGGATTTTTGTATACTTCATAGTTAAATACACTGGAAGGAAGGAAGGAAATCTAAATGCTATGATTTTAATGACACTGACTGCTAATATACCATTATGTATTTGAAAGAAATTTCTAACCTCATACTGTGTAGTCTCTTTATGAATAGAGGGATAGTTTTCTTTTGTATTTGGAATTCATTTCCAGAGAAAGAAATCTTTGTGGCATTGGTATAAAAAATGTATTTTGCATTCAATTTTGTTTATTCTTTTAAGATTTGTAACTTGCCAGCACATTATGCATGTGTTTTTTTTTGAGAAGGCATTTTTAAATGAGTATTATTTCTCATGTTATTTATTAAAGACAAGATGAAAAAATTAATTGCTTTTCAGATTCTTCCAGATGATCCTGATAAAAAACCACAAGCAAAACAATTACAGACACGTGCAGACTACCTCATCAAATTACTTAGTAGAGATCTTGCAAAAAAAGAAGCTCAGAGGTTTTCTGGTGCAGTAAGTCAAAATATAATGCTTAAGAGCACTTTACTTTTGGATAAGATAAACCTAGTTTACCCCATCACCCTAGATTCCTGTGGTTAACATGGGCTCATCAGTGTGTTTATCTGTAATTTAGTAGCTTTGTTTGAATATGGTGGTATTTTGCCTTAACTGATCTCACATTCGTGTTCAAACTCTAGTCATGTCTTTCAGAAGAAGAGTCTCTTTTTTCCTAGTATTTAGTATGGGAGCAACTTTTGGAGTGAAATGGGGCGTTTTTTGAGAGGTCAAGCCTCCATTACTGGAGACAGGGCAGTAATTGGATTTGGAGACATTGGGCAGCTTAAGGAATAGGATTTGAAGATCACCAAGCTTATTTATTGATTGTGCTCCACAAAAGAAGGAAAAAGGCAGTAAAAGAGAGGTGATTGGAAACTAAAGCAACCTTTGAAAGTTTACCTGTGACCAGTGTCGATAACTACTTCTGTACTATTTAAAATAATTTCTAATGCTATCTCTGGTAGCATTGTTTAACTGAAGATAATAATTTAGAATTGTGAACAGCCCTCCTACTTCTCTCTACTCTTTTTTTTTTTTAAGGAATAATTACAGTTGGTTAGCATTTATTCAGATTAATTTGCATTTGATTAAGCTGTATCACTTTTGTTGATAATTTGTAAGATTGGTGTACCAACAGACTAAGGATTAGGTAGGAGTGTCTATTCTTTTAGCTTCATAGATTTAGTATTTAAGATTTTTTAATGGAATCTGTGGGGTTGGTGAGAATAAAAATAATTATTTTTAGGGAGGTTCAAAAAGGCGAAAAGCAAGAGCCAAGAAGAATAAAGCAATGAAGTCTATAAAAGTGAAAGAGGAAATAAAGAGTGATTCTTCTCCCTTGCCCTCAGAGAAGTCTGATGAAGATGATGATAAGGTAAGAATGTGTTTTAGAAAAGCAACCAGTTATACATAGAAAAGGGCACATGGCATGGTTTCAGGATGCTTTACATTTGAAATTTGAACTTAGGCTTAACATTTTACTTTTAAATACGGAAGTCCTTTTTTATAGTTTGTTGTGTAGTCTCATTTATAGAATAGAATTCTGCCATCCAGTAGAATATCATATGTCACTAAAGGGAGAGAGCGAAGGTCCTTCCTTTTCAAACATTTGCCATTTGAAGACATTGTCTCATTTTGTTATGATTTTGAATGGGATTGGCTTATCTTAGTTTTAAGTGCATGTATCATTACTAAAGGGATTCTGGATTATTTCTCTCAGAATCCACATACATGCAATCAGTAGTCATGCAAAGAAAAGAAATTAGTCTTTGTCAAGATTTGGTTAGTAATACATTGGCCATACTTGCACTTTTCAGGATGAAATCACTTCTGTGAAACATCCAAACAAAAAAATTAAAACAGAAAGAGACAGTGAAGAAAAAACTGAGCCAGATGTTTGTATAAAGAAGGAACCAGAAGAAAAGAGGGAAACAAAAGAAAAGGAAAATAAAAGAGAACTTAAAAGGGAGATAAAAGAAAAAGAGGATAAGAAAGATATAAAGGAAAAAGATTTTAAAGAGAAAAGAGAAAACAAAGTAAAAGAAGCTATACAGAAAGAAAAAGACATAAAAGAAGAAAAGGTATGCAAATGATAGTATAAAATTTAGAAAGTGACACAGTCAACAAATTTACATTTTAGGAGAATAAACTGCCTGTCAGCCCAGTTAATCTCAATAACTGAGTTCTTTAAAAATACATATGCATATCTAGTAGAGTAGAAAACAGGTTTAAAGCCTTTTTTAGATGCCTTACCTAGTAAGTGACATCATAGGATAACTTTATTTTTGGTTTCCCCAAGTGGGGAAAAGATAAAATACATAAGACTGTTAAATGTGAATAAACTTTATAGACTACAGTGAGAGTAAATTGTCTTCTGGAGGTGTTAATCATTTTTGCCTTTGTTATTGTTGTGTTTTTGTTTTCTCCTTTTCACCAGCTGAGTGAATCCAAGTCTGAAAGCAAGGAAAGATCTAAGAAATCTTCAGTGTCGGATGCTCCAGTTCACATCACCGCAAGTGGTGAACCAGTGCCCATAGCGGAAGAATCTGAAGAGCTGGATCAGAAGACATTCAGCATTGTAAGTAGTAAAGTTTCTGGTTATTGAAAAAATACCTATAACATTTCAGTTTATATTCATCTTCTAAAACTTTAAATTTAGAGATGCATTTGAATTTGATAGTACTGCAGTTCATAATACTGGAGTTCTTACTGTTCCCTTGAACATGTCAGACAAGTTACAGGACTTTTTTACTTGCTCTTCCCTTTTCTTGAAATGGCTTACTCCTTCGTTTTCTTCAGATATCTGCTCAAACATTACCCTTGTCTGAAATCTTATATAAGGTAGAAAGCTCCCTGCTGTGTCTTACTTTTTTAAAAAAGTCATAGTTATCACCATTTTAAACACTGTCTTGTTTATTTGTTGGCTCTATTCTCCTACTGGAGTACAAGCTCCATAAAAGCAGGGTCTTCATTTTATTTACTGCTCTATTTTCTGGGTCTAGAACAATGTCTAAATGATAGTATGTGGTCATCCTACAAGGGGCTTCCCAGATGGTGCAGTGGTAAAGAATTCGCCTGCCAATGCGGGAGACACAAGAGATGCAGGTTCAATCCCTGAGTTGGGAAGATCCCCTGAAGAAGGAAATGGCAACACACTCCAGTATTTTTACCTGGATCCCAGGGACAGAGGAGCCTGGCTGGCTACAGTCTGCAGCACTGCAGAATTGGATGCAACTGAGCATGTACCCAACTGAGTCTGAGCAGCAGTATATAAACTACCAAAATTGAACAAGAAATAGAAAATGTAGAGAACAAATATGAATAACAAAAATTAGAAAACAAATGTTTTCCCTTTTTAAAAAAGTCAGGCTTGGCTGAGTTCTAATTTTAACTAAAGAATACACAATTCCCAGTGTTATTTAAATTATGCCTGACAAAAGATGGAAAGTTTCCCAACTGATGTGAAGAAATAGGTCAATAAAACAATGAAGTACTCAGAAACAGATTTTCACATGTAAGGTAGACACAGCAGGGATGTGAGGATTTCTGGTTTTCAAATAAATGGTGGCATTAGGTCAACCAAATACACCATCTGTAGTTGACCCATCCTTGCATACGAAGAAGTAACCCTACTTGCTACTCATGGATATAATCACTATAAAATCTAAAGTTGTTTTTGCATTTGTATACAGTAAAATTTATCTGTAGTTTGATTTTCTAGCAATATTTTTAGTCTGGTTTTAGTATAAGGTTGATAGTTTTTATTACATAAATTGGACTTTATTGAATGGTACAATTTTTGGTATGTTGTCCTTTTACTAGCATTCTAGTGATATGTAGGCCAAGGAAAAGATTGGTTTCTATCAAACACCCTTACATCCCTGACTGCCTGCAATAGTATAGCAGCAAAATTCATCATTAGCTACTTTTTTTTGTCCTAAGGAATTAGAAGAACAGTTTATACTTGTAGCTATATTGAAGGTATAGCTTTGCCAGTTTATTATGTAAAGTTTCTTTTACATTTTATTCTGTATTAGAGGCAATATAGAATATTAAGTTATACTCTGAAATATTTTATCTTTTAACATTAAAACTGTTTAGAATGGTGAGCTACAGTGTATAAAGTAACTTTTTTTGTAAAAAGTAAGTAAAATCCAAGGCTTTTACTTACACAAAGATTGATTTTTAAATGCTAATGGAAAACCTTGCTTTTTGAATAAAGTCTGAGGGGAACTCTTGACATTTAAGAGCTGTGAGGTGAGGTTTAATGCTCATTTCATGTTACGTTTACTCACGCTGGAAGAAGTAGCTCTGTGTTGAATTCATGCCTTTAATATGTAGTTCTGGTCTTCTTTTCCTATTTAAGTGTAAAGAGAGGATGAGGCCTGTCAAAGCAGCATTGAAGCAGCTTGATAGGCCTGAGAGAGGCCTTTCGGAAAGAGAACAACTGGAACATACTAGACAGTGCTTGATAAAAATCGGAGACCATATCACAGAATGTCTGAAAGAGTATACAAATCCTGAACAAATCAAGCAGTGGAGAAAGTAAGTGACGTATTTTTCAGGACGTGTTAAATTTGTAATTGTGTAACTATTTGTCTCTTACTTGTGTCTAGGGCTTTCCTGATAGCTCAGCTGGTAAGGAATCTGCCTGCAATGCAGGAGACCCTGGTTCGATTCCTGAGTCAGAAAGATCTGCTAGGATAGGCTACCCACTTCAATATTCTTGGGCTTCCCTTGTGACTCAGCTGGTTAAGAATCCTCCCGTAATGTGGGAGGCCTAGATTCGATCCCTGGGTTGGGAAGATGCCCTAGAGAGGGGAAACGCTACCCACTCCAGTATTTTGGACTGGAGAATTCCAAAGAGTTGGACATGACTGAGCACCTTCACTTCACTGTTTGTCTGTTGTATTTCAGTTTCCTTTTCACCTCCTGAAGTTTAGGTCACAGAATGTTTACAGAGGGAGGCTGGTTGTTTTCATTTTTTTCCTTTAAAACGTTTTATAAATAAGTGATTCCTTAATTATGCATAATGAAAAACCACAGGTGGCATCTCTGCCTTTAAATAGTGAAAGGTGTTCCGTTAACATTCAGATTGCATTTTATTCATAAAAATTTCCCCAGTTTACCAAATTATTCTCAGTAATACCTCAGACTGTAAAGCCTTGTAAAAATAAGTGTCCTCAAGCAGTGTAAAATGCAGACTGTATTTTCCCCTTCATTTTAGAACTAGCAGCAACACATTTGATCTTAAAATTGTAAACCTGAACTATGATATGATGTGATAAGTGATACTATAATGTGATAAGTGGTATTAATCACTTAATGATTACCAAATCCAGGTCACTGTTAAGCCAGACTACTAGACCGGCTAGGAAAACAATAAAATGAGCATAAACTAGTTATTGACAACTGTTTATTAACCTACTGATTTTTTTGCTACATGCAGTGCAGCTGCATATCAAAACAAAACATTTTCATGACACCTTTCTGCAGGAGACATTATGATTTCACTAAATTAAAAAAAAAAAGAAAACTATCCTTATCCCCTTCTTAAACTCAACCAGGACTCATTTTAGAAAGAGGAGATGGGAAGTTGATTGTGATCGCTAGGCTTTTGTAAACAAGTGAAGCTGAGCTTGTGTCTAAAAATCTGAAGCCTTGCGTGGACGTCTAAAGCCATGTGCCTGTAATGACATGGAGTGGTCACTGAGGTTGGATCACAAGACATGCATGCTTAGTTGCAACTTGCCTAATTTTTGACTTTATGACCTTGAACAGTTACCACTATGTATGAGCCCCTCAGTATTATCACCTGTAAAATGCTAAGACTGCGTATTTTTCAGTTAGTGAAGAATAATGAAAGATTTTTATGAAGAGTGTGTGTGTGTTAGTCACTCAGTCATGTCTGACTCTTTGCGACCCCATGGACTGTGTCCTTCCAGGCTTCTCTGCCTATGGAATTCTTCAGGCAAGAATATTCTTTACCACATGAGCTACCAGGGAAGCCCTTTTATGAGGAATGAGAGGCATTAATTGTCAAGCACTATATTCATAGTGTCTAGTTTAATATTTTATTTATGGTTGGAGTATACATACTGGTATTAATACTTTCCTAAATACCATAAAAGAGATTATTCCATTTTTCTCAAACTCTTATCTACTCATACAGTGACCTCTAAAGTACAGAACTACAGGATAGGAATACAGTAGGAGTTCAACTATATATACCAGGATTAAGTGAGAATATAGCCACATTCTCTGTCTTTTCATATTTAAGAGCCAAAGTTAAATTTTCTGTGTCATTGACTCCTGAACATATTGATATCTTGATTGTTGTTTGTCTGAGATAAAATTAGGAAATAAAATAAATGCAGTGAGTTATCTTTAAAGCTGAGTTTAATTAAAGGATTATATTAAAATTATTTCCTGCCTTTAGTGTAACAGGAGTTTAGTTTCTATCTGAAAAAATACTTGTGTACTACATACCAGTTTTTAAACCTTCATGTAATTAAGAGTTCAGATTTTTTAGTTTATGTAGAAGGCAGAATACCGATTTTACTGGCTTTTTAGATTATAGAAATGAGCAGCATCATGTTGAAATTACATGTTGACTAATACAAATAGTTACTTCAGGTTTAGTTACTAGGAAAGGGGGAGGAAAAAAACCTCTAAAAGAAGAGAGACCAAATAGCCAAGAGACTTTCGTGTTCGCCCTTAACTTCCAAGGCTTTATTCCTCTTTCTGCCCAGCTGGGCAACTTACCTTTTGTTTTTCCTCCCACTCTCATCTACCTTGTTTTCATATTCCTTGGTACTTATTCCTGCTGCCACTGTGTCTGATTATACCAGATTCCCTTAAATGGTAAAGGAGAACAGAAAGACCCTAACTGAGAAATATTTCAAGAGTTTTTACTCTGTTTTTACTCTGCTGTCTTGGAGAAAAATTGGGGGAAAATGTAGAAGCAAGGGAAAGAGTCCCTTGTATTAAAGGTTGAACTTCTGATCACGTGACCCTGCCCCGACTCCACCCCACAGAACACAGCTATGGTTACTGATTCTACAAAAGGAAGAACTATCAAGACCTTACCTGCAATTGTAAAGATAGAGACTTGATCCATGATTATACTTTAAGCAAATTTTTATAATAACCATAATTTTATAACCTGCTTTATTTCTTACGGATGTTTATATACAAATATTTGGCTTGTATATAAACATGAATAGTTGATAAGGAAATGCGACACTAGTTTTTTATTTAAAAATCACTTGTAATCTAGTGATAATCATAATAATGCATATTTGTGTTTCACCTGTACTTTACTGTGCTTCGTTCTAAGATCCCTTTAATCCTCTGTTTAGGAAGTCTTAACAGTTATTAGTTCGACTTTACAGAAGAAAAAAAAAAATGGACTCAGGTAAACAACCTTGAAGGGCTAGGACCTGGCGTATGGCAGAGGAGGTGTGTAGCACACGAACTTTAACAAGGCACTCACTCTTGCACTAGTTCCAGGTCTGGAGTTTTGCCCAAGATCACACAGTTTAGCAGGTGATATAATTAGGACCAGAATCTAATTTCAACTAGATTGTTTTCTACAGAAAAAGTATTTTTAAAGAGAAATTACTGACAAAAACAGTTTATTAACTCCCTATCTCTTTACTCTTTTAACTCTAGAATGGCGATAGTTGATAAACTCATTTAAGGGCTAGTTGAATTTTCTCAGCTGCTGTGGATTTCACTTCACTTCAAGTTTGTCCCTGTGGTGGACAGGGAAGGCTGGTGTGCTACAGTCTGTGGGGTTGCAGAGTCAGACACTACTGAGCGACCAAACTGAACTGACCTGAAGTTTGCTTATAAATTTTATTTCAAGGTTAATGTCATACCTATAGTGAACATTTTAACATCTTCTGATGACCCATTTCCCTAACACAATATTCTTAAAAATTTAAAGACATACTGTGGGGAGGGGGGACATAAAGACGAGCTGATTTTTTTTTAGCCTTTTGTTGTAATAAACAACAAAATGAAAACTAGAATGTGCTCATTATCTTTAACGAATAACTAAAGTACATTATACATTAGTAGAACCCAATAACATTAGTCACAATTTTAATTTCATTTATTTTTAAACAAGACAAAACTTGCATTTTACTTTATTAAAGTATAGTTACCTTCCACTGTTAGTTTCAGGTATACAACGTCATGATTCGATGGTTTCATAGATTAGGTACCATACAGTTTTATACTATTGACTCTGTTCCTTGTGCTGTATGTTACGTCCCAGTGTTGTATTTATTTTGTAACTGGTAGTTTGTACTCTTAATGCCCTTCACGTGTCTCACTCCTGCACTTGTGCATGTGCCCTCCGGCAACCACTAGTTTGTTCTCTGTGAGTCTATTTCTGTTGTATGTTCTCCCCAACTGGAGTCCATCCATGTTGTCCCAAATGTCAAAGTTGTATTCCTTTTTATGTTTGCGTAATATTTCTTTGTTTGCATGTGTGTGTGTGTGTGTGAGTGAGAGAATTCTACTTCTTTAGTCATCCATCTATGGATGGACACTTAGGTTGCTTCTTTGTCTTGACTTTTGTAAAATAATGCCACAGTGAGCTTGGGGGTGCATATATCTTTCTGAATTAGTGTTTTCATTTCCTTCAAAGAAGTACAGAGGAGTGGAATTGTTGGATCATATGGTAGTTTTATTTTTAATTTTTTGAGGAACCTACATGCTGTTTTCCATAGTGACCATACCAATTTATATTACCAGCAACAGAGTATGAGGACCCCATTTCCTCCACATTTTGGGCAACACTTGTTTTTCCTTTTTTGCAATAGCTGTTATATGTGTGAAGTGATAGATCTCGTTTTGGCTCTGATTTGCTTTTCCCTGAAGATTAGTGATATTGAGCATCTTTTCATGTACCTGTCAGCCATCTGTATGTCTTCTTTAGAAAAATACTTAGGTTCTCTACCCATTTTTTTCTCAGTTGCTTTTTTTTTTAATTTTAATTTCAGAATAAGCTGTTTTAGTTTAATGTCAAACAATGGATAATAGGATTTGGCTAATTAGTATGTAAATTACAAAGATTTTAATATATTTAATATTGAAGTTGTTGAATGATTTGATTTCCCCAACCGCTATCTGATATTTTTCGTGACTTGATATTAGCTCTTTTTTCTTTCTTTCATTTCATTGATAATTGATTACAGAGAATAGTATTGTCTAAAGAATGTTTCAAATAAAAAAGCTAGGTAATATTGACTCTACTTAATAATATGCATGAAGTGTTTAGGGGGAGATACACTGATACCTAGACTCTTTCTTTGAAATGCAAACAGAAATTAGAGCAATTGAGAGGGATGGCTATATGGAATGATATGTGATGAAGCAGGCACATTAAAATGCTAATAAGAGAATCTAGGTGTTAAGTATATGGGTGATCATTGTAAAGTTCTTTTGTATCTTTGATGTATGAAAATTTTCATGTTGAAAAATTAACAAAATAGTTATGCATGTGTATTATGAAAATGTTCCATTAGTTTAAATTAGCCTGCTAATATTAGTCTTGATAACTTGATAAGCCTTGTTAATATGCTACATATTTTACTTAAGTAGCCAAAATTTACAGGCTATATGAAGTTTTACTAGAGAAACAAATTTTGAGAATATCACACATATATATGCACATTAAATACAAGGGTTTGAGTGACTGCTCTTTAAACTGCAATACATTTTTATAGTTTTTGTAAAATTATAGACCCAAATATTGATGAAGAAGTGGTATCATCTTTTATTGCAGTTAAGCAAGCAGCTGTCCCAAACTAAATTAAAAAAGAAAAGAAAGCACTTGAGAAAGCCACATCTGACTTAACAACACTGCTAAGAATTCTTTTAGAAATCACCAGTTATCCATCTCTGTATGCACATATGCTGGGATAATTTTGTAGTTATTGCATGACACAGATTTCTGATTTCCAGAATTTATTAACACTTAGCAATTTAGTAGTTTACAAGCAAGCAGCTCTTCACACATATCTGTGTTCAAAATCAAAAGGCTGGGAATGTTTGATCTTAGTGGAAAAAGAACTAGGAACCCTGTCTTCTGGCCTTACCTAGTCACTTAGTCTCATTACCCCATTTGTTTATTTTAAAAATTCTCTGCTACATCTGACTGTGCCTACCTGAGGGATGGTACAGGTTATATACTTTACACAGTTACCTCATTCAAGACTTTCTGACTGTATGTTTTGTAGTCCTGGGCAGTTGATGCTTGGTATTTGAGAGAAATACGTCTTGGCTATTACGAAATCCCCAAATTAAGTGCTGTTATATAATTTTATTTCTCCCATAAAAAGGAATGAGAAAAGTTATTTTCTAGCTCAGGATTTTTGCTTGTTTAGACTTTGTTACTTCTTTTACTATCACTGAGAGATGACTTTCTTTGGGGAAGTCATTATTCACACATACAGGGTTTTATTATTTTTTTAAAAACCACATAAGTGTGGACTTGTGCCTCAGTGGTAAAGAATCCACCTGCCAGTGCAGGAGACATGAGATCAATCCCTGATCCAGGAAGATCCAACATGCCTTGGCGCAACTAAGCCCGTGCACCACAGCTGCTGAGCCCGTGCTCTAGAGCCCGAGAACTGCATCTGCCGAGCCCGTGTGCCACGACTGCTGAAGCCTGCACACCTAGGGCCCATGGCTCTGCAACAGGAGAACCCACTGCAGTGGGAAGTCCACATGTCACAACTAAAGACTAGCCTCATTCACCGTAACTAGAGAATAGCCCACTTAGCAACGAAGACCCAGCACGGCCAAAAATAAATTAAAAAAAAAAAATCACCTAGAATCTGTTGCTTGAGCTCCGTAAAGATACTGATGATAGGTGGTCCACTAAACCTCCGTCACTGGCTCTTTAGTAATTTCTTTACTCTGTTTATGTAAGCAAGGTTCAAAATCTTTAACATACCTACTGGAAAGCTAGAGGGTCGAGAAAAATTGTAAATATATGAAATTATTACTATTATAGTGATGGCAGATGGACTTCAACTCACATGTCACTGATTTGTAGTGGCTCTGAAGAAGCTGTGTTGAGACTAATCCAAAGACTGCATCTGAATTTGTGAAGGAATACCATGGTCAATTACTAATCCTAATCCCAGCATTGGGATGGGAAGAGAGGCGTAAACATGGAATACTGTCCTGGGCTTACAGTGTCTGATCATGTTACTCTTGTGTTATTATATCACAATTGTAAAATGACAGTAGCCTTTTAATGCATTAAAGGACTTCTCTTTCACAAGCTTTTCTGATGATATTTTACTTGAACTACTAACATAGTTTATTCCTTTTATATCTAATCTGAACCATAATGTGAATCCCTTCCTCATTTGTAAGTTTACTTCTCTTTAGTTTCAAATCTTTGAATCCGAAGACTATAAAATGAAGGAGTTTGGAAGAGAAGTAAAAGTTAACACTGTCTAGTTTTATTGGGAATCTTATCCACTTACGAAGGTTTTTTTGTTGGTTTCTTTTTTTTTTAATGCTAGAAGTAACTTCTTGAGACTTTTTTCCGGAGAGGGCTAAAATGTGTGTGTTTCTGTGTATACTAAAGGGATTTCATTAAAAACTAAGTATTTTCGATCAGACTAATTTGCCTTTTATTCTTCTAGAAACCTGTGGATTTTTGTATCTAAGTTTACTGAGTTCGATGCAAGAAAATTACATAAATTATATAAGCATGCTATTAAAAAACGGCAGGAATCNTACTAAAGGGATTTCATTAAAAACTAAGTATTTTCGATCAGACTAATTTGCCTTTTATTCTTCTAGAAACCTGTGGATTTTTGTATCTAAGTTTACTGAGTTCGATGCAAGAAAATTACATAAATTATATAAGCATGCTATTAAAAAACGGCAGGAATCCCAGGTAAGTAAATGCCTCATTTTTCTTTATGTAATTAAAACAGATATTCTTCCTTATATAAGAATTCAGCTAATAAATGTAAAAGGAATAAGGGAAATAGAAAATCTCTGTTAAAGTATTAATACAACAGTAAAAATTGTTGCAGGTGAGAGCTTCCAAAGAAAGCTAAAATTAGTGGGCAAGAAAACGAGACAGTAGCATAGTCTGAAAGTATCTCCTCCAAGATCTTTATTGATTACAAAGAGAAAAATCATAACTTTGTAGAGGAGAAACCTGCCTTAGCTGCCTTAAGCAGTTAAGATTAATGTCACCAGTGATAAGGCATACTGACATCATGAACCCCCTGTATGGTGTAATGAAAAAGGTACATCACTTTGTGGAATTCTTGGCAAAAAGGAATCTCATGAGTCAAATCATGAGAAAATATCAAATAAACCCCATTTGAGAAATACTCTGTGTAATTGTTTAGTACTCATCAAGTGTCAAGGTCTTAGAAGACAAGAAAAACTGTCCCAGATTGGAGGAAACTAAAAGGACCTGAGTCTCAGATTGGGTTCTGGAGAAAAAGAACTTTAGTGGAAAAAAGTGAAATCTGAATAAAGTCTGTAGTTCAGCTAAGAGTATTGTACTAAAGTATAAATTTTTTAGGTTTGATTATTATACTATGGTTATATAAGAAACATTAAAATTAGAAACTGGTGAAAAGCATATGGAAACTCTCAGTACTATTTCTGCAGCTTTTCTCTAAGTCTAAAATTATTTCGTTTTTTGTTTTTTTTTTTAAGTCATAAGACCCATAGTTTCTGCTTTAAAAAAATATAACATCCCATGGATGGAGGAGTCTGGTAGACTGCGGTCCATGGGGTCGCTAAGAGTCGGACACGACTCAGAGACTTCACTTTCACTTTTCACTTTCATGCATTGGAGAAGGCAGTGGCAACCCACTCCAGTGTTCTTGCCTGGAGAATCCCAAGGACAGGGGAGCCTGGTGGGCTGCCATCTATGGGGTCACACAGAGTTCGACACAACTGAAGCGACTTAGCATCAGCAGCAGCAGTGTTACATTTATACATTCTAATAGAGGAGAACTTTTTTTAGAATCAGGATTTTCTTTTTCGTGTCTTACAATGTTGTTTGATGCCACTTAAAAGATTCTTACATATGTGTGTTTATTTTAGCAAAATAATGACCAGAACAGCAGCTTGAATACGCAAGTGATTAGAAATCCAGGTAAGTCAGTCTTGTTAATTGTTTTGGAAAGTCAGTTTAAAAACTGGCTTTTTTTTTTCCACTGGGAGGGTGAGGTGTTTTAGATGATATATGCCCATGTTAAATCTAGTATCTTAATAATCCTTTTTAGCATAACTTTTCATAAATCAACTATTGCCAGTTTCTAGAATTGTTAAACATATTTTTAAAAAATTATTTTGGAATATTAACAGATTGGTTAATAGACTAATTAATCCAATTAATTGAGTGATTAATTGCTCTGTGCAAGAGTCATAAAAGTATAGTCTGAGAAGAAAATGGACCTTAAATTTTTCATTGTGATTCTTCACATTTCAGATTAAAGTAAACCTATTCATAAGCCTTAGTACGACTTTTTATAAACTATTTTCTAAATGCTTTAATTCTTGTATTTGGGAACTGGACAGTCAAGAATCCACCTGCATTACAGGAGACTCAGGTTCAGTCTCTGTGTTGGGACAATCCCCTGGAGAAAGGAATGGCTACCCACTCCAGTATTCTGGCCTGGAGAATCCCATGAACAGAGGAGCCTGGTTGGCTGCAGTCCATGGGGTCTCAAAGAGTCGGACAGGAGTGAGTGACTAACACTTTGACTTTCTCACTTTTGTTGGTTGGAGCTGAAACAGGAGTTCCTATAAACTAGCAGTTAAATGATTTTGTTTTAAGTCATTAACAGAAGTTGGACACTTTTATCTTAACAGATGTGGAAAGATTAAAAGAGACTACAAATCATGATGACAGCAGCAGGGACAGTTATTCATCTGACAGACACTTATCTCAATATCATGATCATCATAAAGACCGACATCAGGGAGATTCGTACAAGAAGAGTGACTCTAGGAAGAGACCTTATTCTTCTTTTAGCAATGGTAAAGATCATCGTGATTGGGATCACTACAAGCAAGACAGCAGGTAAACTTGACAATTTTAAATTTTGGCATATTGATGTCTTTGTTGTGTTTGACTTTATTGACCAATTCAGTTTTCAGGTAATCAAAACACGTCTTATGTAAAATAAAGGTATTTTTAAATAAGGAAAATGTCTCTATAAAAATGGGTTTTTAATTATAAATTTAAGGTCAGAGTATATAATAAAAAAATATCTAGTCTAGGGAGTTCTATAATTAGTCATGGGATTGGTTGTTGGTTTGGAGAATATGGGCTAAAATACTTTTCAAAANATAAGGAAAATGTCTCTATAAAAATGGGTTTTTAATTATAAATTTAAGGTCAGAGTATATAATAAAAAAATATCTAGTCTAGGGAGTTCTATAATTAGTCATGGGATTGGTTGTTGGTTTGGAGAATATGGGCTAAAATACTTTTCAAAATATAATGAGGTAAAATAAAAGATTGATGGATTATGGCTGAAGCGTGATGATGAATTCTACATTCCATTGCATTAAAAAAATCTAATTTTTGTTTGAATAACTTATGTGAAAACAACTCACTGAGGTTAAATTTAATCAAAGCAATTAAAGTCTAAGTAGAAATGGCAATCCACTCTAGTACTATTGCCTGGAAAATCTCATGGACAGAGGAGCCTGGTAGACTACAGTCCATGGGGTTGCAAAGAGTCGGACATGACTGAGTGACGTTCCTAGTAGACAATTGGAATATAACAGAATACATTTTACTCTTGTTGATAAGGGGATATTTTCATTTAATAAGCCAAATAAAAAATACCGAGAAGAGTAAAAGATCAGAAATTAAGAAATTAATAGGTTTGTTTGTGTTTTAGTTGTGCTCACTGAAATTTCTTCTGAGATGCACAGCCACATTATAAACTTAGAAAAGCACACAGTGAGAAAGAAAAGCCATGTTTGTAGTGATAAATGTTTATAATTTCACAGACTTGCATAACAGTTTATATTGCTTATAATAAGGACCTTTTGTGAACAAAAAAACATTAAATTATGTTTGATGTATTTTATTTGAAAAGGCAAACATCTTAGAAATTACTTTTCATTAAACTCCCATAAATTTTTAGCAGCGCCACACACTTATGTGTGGATTAACTTTCACAATGATTTGTATATCAAATCTTCCTATATAAATAATCAAATTAAGGAAGCTTTCAATAGGCATCACCAACCAATAAAAGTTCTCATTTCATAGACTGTTTTAGAGGTTTTTATTTATTTTTCCTGCTGCAGACTCAAAAGGCTCTGATTTCAAGGGTATTTTAGATGGATATAGTTGTCTTAATTCTAATTAATTCCAATAAAGATGCATTAATACAAATGATGCATAGAAGAAAAAGTAGCAACCAATCTTAAATGGCCTTGTGAAGTTAGATGCCATTGGAAGTGCTTTGTATAGTTTCACTTTAGTTTTATGAATGGAATAGTTTTTCCAAAGACATGCAGAGATAATTTTTCAGTGATTTTTAATGAACTCACTTACGAAATTTTGTGTTGAAACACTGAATTTGTATAGAATTAGAAGTATGCATTATTTTTGTTTTATTTTTAATAAGATTTATTTGGAAACATTTAATTGGCATTGCTAATTTAAAATTCCTAACTTCTCTTTTATTAGATATTACAGTGATAGAGAGAAACACAGAAAACTGGATGATCACAGGAGTAGAGACCACAGATCAAATCTGGAAGGAAGTTTAAAAGACAGAACTCATTCTGATCATCGTTCTCATTCAGATCATCGCTTACATTCAGACCATCGATCAAGTTCTGAATATACCCACCATAAATCTTCCAGGGATTATAGGTACCACTCAGATTGGCAGATGGACCATAGAGCTTCCAGTAGTGGTCCTAGATCGCCACTAGACCAGAGGTCTCCTTATGGCTCCAGATCTCCATTTGAACACTCAATTGAACACAAAAGTACACCTGAGCATACCTGGAGTAGTCGGAAAACATAACAAAAACTGATATTGTCTTTCTGGACTTTTCTTTTAGCCATATATCATAAACCAACACAGTAATTGCCTTACATGACTTGAAAGATATAAACAGATCTTCTGTCAGTAGCAGTATTGTTACTTCTTTCCAGGATGCAAGGTCTATTATCCCAACAGAAGAGAAAATATTTTTATATTTAAGGATTATGCTGCACTGTACTACAAATATTGTAGTACTATTTTTTTTCTTTTTTAAAGAAATGGAAAATGTTTACTATTACAGGGACCTCAACACTGCCCTTCCATGTAGGCTGGATAAAACTGTTTTTAAGTCAGTGATTTTAGACTGACGTCCATTTAAATTATGTTTGTATATGAACTTTACTCTTACCTGTGATCATGTTTCAGGAAGGAATGAAAGAGAGTTCTTTTCTTAATAAAGAAAACACACTCAAGGACTTTATTCACTTTCCAAAGCTACTTGTTTACATTGTACACTGCGACCACCTTGCCGCTTTTCATCACAAGCTTGAATATTTAAATTCTGTACCTATATATGTAAAATAGCCAAGAATTTCCTGTTTGTGATCTATTATTATGCCTTTTTACACACACACAAACAATGGCTGTAAATTATTGTAAATGAATTAAATGAGCTTTCCTTACTTCCTTCCCCTTCTCAGGCTTTTTTTGACTGTTCCTTTCCCTACCAACTCAGGCCTTCTTATTGTTTAAATATATATATATATATCAGTGTAATAACACTTTTTAATGATTTGTCTTGATGGAATCATTGTTTAGAATGTAAAAAAATGGGGAAAGGGGCCACTTAATTCCATTATAGTCCTTTTTATATTGACTATTTTATTAGATACATGTTCTTTCTTTCCTTTTCCCTTTTTTTAGTCAGTATTGTGTAACAGAATGGTGAGATGATCTGTAAAATCTAAACTGCATGCTCTGGAAACATTTTTTTCAGATGCATTTGGTTTAAAAGGGTAGGTCTATGAACACTTCCAGAATCCAAAAGGCCAAAAGTTATTGTAAATCCATTTGTTTTCCTTTTCATGTGGGCAATAATGTCAAACGTGCTATGCAGCCAGGTAACATTTTAGATAAACTTGATTGACTTTTAATAAAAACTGTTACAATGCACACTGATTGTATATAAAAACCTTATATATGACAAATTAAATTTAAGAAAAAGGATATGTGGGCTCCTGTAATTTTCTGCTGCATTCTTAACTCCCTCAAGCACCTAACTTTTTTTATTTTAATAGTAACATTTAGTTTCCAGAAAAGAGTATTTTGGTAAGCAGTTGAACATTGCTAATTTGTGGCACTACAATTAAATCTATTTTGAAGAATATATGAATATATGAAGTAAAATTTAGATAATAGAAATCTTTGCTGGACTCTTGATTTTCTGCAGATATTATTTTAGAATGCCTTATATTTATTTACAGATTTTTTTTTATTTTGTTATATTCAGTGGGGATTTTTTTAATCTTGTGGCATACACTCTTGGATGTGTGCTGTGATATAACACATTTGAACCTTAACTTTGACAAATATATTGATATATTTCTATAATCTTAAATATGTCTATAGATTAGCTATGGGAGTGATGTACAGATACTTGTCTATAGATATATTTTTAATATTTTCCTTTTATCCAGTTAGGTCTAAAGTTTACACTATGTGTACTAAACAGAGCTTCTATATCCCCCCAACCCTTTTTTAACAGCAGTGATTCCTGTTTAGATAGTTATCTTGAATGTCATTTCCTGGTATGTCAGATAACTTGTGGAATAACTCAATTTTTATAAAAGTGATAAAACAATGCTGGTATACATTTTTGTAAGTTATTCTTTCCATTATTAGTATAAATGATTACTTTATTCCACAATATAACATTTAATAAAAAATTTGTAATGCTTATTAAAGTCAATATTAATACAGCTAACAGATCAGGGTTGACATTTTCCATTCATCACTTTGTAGCTGGGACATTCGCATTATATCCTATTGTGAAAATTTCATAACTCAGTACTACATTTTTGAGACAAATGGAATGGATTCTTAACAGTGCTATGTTTAGTTGAGTATTTCAGGCAACTAATCAGCTGAGTTGAATGAAAAATCTACAACTGTATGTAACATTTATTAGTTGATGGCAAATATGTTCATTATTTGTAAGAATCAGCAATTATGTAGAAAAGGAACAAGCCATACATTTTTAAAGACAAAACGGAGAAAAACATCAGTACATAGGTATGACAGGAAACATTCTCTATAAAAATATGCCTAATTTTTGTCTTTTTACATGCTCATTCTGATTTGCCATTTTTATCCATTTGTGTTTAATTTTTTAAGAATGAGGTTATGCATAGTACTGTACTAATTAACCCTCCACCTTAAAAATATACAATAAATGATTCTTATTAAAAGCAATGGTCTGTTTGCGTATAAAGAAAATATTCTTTGTTTAGGGTATGTTGTTAGAAAATAATTTTCAGACTGGAAAGCTGTGAAAAACGAGTGAGAATGATTCGTTTGTTAATTTCAGAGTGAGTGGGTTAATAAAATGAGAACCTTTGAAGTTGCATAAAATGTAGACTACACATGTAATTTCTCTTGAGCTCTGTCTTTGAGGTTAACTAATGGAAGGTTTGTGTAGATTATATGTTGGTTTACCCAGATTTCATTTCCTTGAGCTTTATCCAGAATATACACAAAAGGTAGATGGCATAATACTATGCACCACATACTGTTTCTGACTAGAAGATGATCATTGGACTATCAATAATTTTGAGTGTTCTTAAGGTGGGATTTGAAAAAAAAACTAATCTTATAAAGGGTTTTTTCCCCTAGACTTTCCCAGCCTCATGTGAAACAGTATGAATTGGTAAATGTGATTGTACTGTTAAAAGTTTCTGAACTGATATAATTAAGCATATTAATGTAGATACTTCTATTAAACAGATTATTTACATTCAAGGCTCAACTTAAAAATGCAAACTATTACATATTATTGTGGCACTTTATGCAAGACTGATGAATGGGACACATTTAAAAGGAAGCAACTAGGTAATAGTTCACCAACGAAATATCTGGAGAAAATGGCAAAACTTCTGTGTTAAAATTCTTAAGACATTTACTTTTAGACATTTAAAATAAAGTTTAATTAAAATTCTGTTTTATCCTGGAAAAGACTCTATGTTGATAGTGATTTTGCAGGATGCTTTATGCTCATTTTTTACTTATTTTAGCACCTACCTAATAGGGGCAGTGGCACCCCACTCCAGTACTCTTGCCTGGAGAATCCCATGGATGGAGGAGCCGGGTAGGCTGCAGTCCACAGGGTCGCTAAGAGTCTGACACTACTGAGCGACTTCACTTTCACTTTTCACTTTCATGCATTGGAGAAGGCAATGGCAACCCACTTCAGTGTTCTTGCCTAGAGAATCCCAGGGATGGGGGAACCTGGTGGGCTGCCGTCTATGGGGTTGCACAGTGTCGGACACGACTGAAGCGACTTAGCAGCAATAGGTTGATTTTATTACAGATAATCTTTGGATTCGTTATAAAGAAAGACCTAGATTTAGGAAATAGTACTTATGTTAAATAATGAAAGATGAGATTACTTGGTAAAGCAGAATTTAAAAATAGTTCTCAGATTGTTTTCAAGTCCCTGTACAAGGTCTCCAGGGGGGCTTCATGTGTCAGATTTTCTATTGTTAAAGGCCATTAGCCACCCTGTCCTTCAGTTAAAAAAAAAATTTACCCAACCTTTACTTGAAATGGGATTGGTAAGTCAAACTCCCAAATGAATGAAATGTTTAATTTCATGTTCTTCTCTACATTTGAGTTTTGATCTAAATATTAAATTGAAGAGGTATAAACAGTCTCAAGGAATTCCCTAGCTTATAATGATCCTATTAAATGATCATTGCCTGCATTGATGACATACATATTAATACTTCACATGCAGAAATGTGCATTGCCTTGTAATTTCATACTGTAGGCTGCCGTTCTATTTCCAGTCTAGAATGAGCTGTGGAGTTGAACTTTGCCTCTGATGGTGTAGTTTCACTGTAGTAAGTAGGTGTGGGTGGTTGGTTTTTTTTTTTTTTTTTTTTAATTTATTTGCTCAGGTCTTGCCTCTGCCCAGTTAGTTTTACTTTCTGGAATTCCTATGGTATTCTAGCCAGTGATTTTTGAACTTCAGTTCCCTGTCTCAACAGCTTTACTGTTTTTCCTTCTCTTCACATTTCTGTGCTAAGTATCTTCAACTTAACCACTCCCCATAAAGTCATCTCCACTTAGATATCTAATGTGTGTGTGCTCAGTCATACCCAACTTTTTGTGACCTTATGGCCTGAAACCTACCAGGTGCCCCTGTCGATGGAATTTTCCAGGCAAGAATACTAGAGTGGATTGCCATTTCCTCTTTGAGGGTATGTTCCGAACTCCAGGATAGAACCTGTGTGTCTCCTGCATTGGCAGGCGAATGCCAAAGATATGTAATAGATACCTAATTTTAAAATAGTAAAACTTGATTCAACTCTACATCAATGACAGTTTAAGAGAAAAAAAAAACTTCCAAATGTGCCATAATTTTTGATGAATATACTCAGCAATCACAGTTCTCTAATCTATGACACTCCCTCTAGCTGCTTCTGTTTGTTTTGCCTCACTCATGTTACTCCCATTGTTTTTCAAATACACCCAAGAATAATCTTGGGTCTTTGGATTAAGACTGTTTTCATCCGTGATTTGCAAGAAACATGTTCCCTCGCCTAGTTGAAGTCTCAGCTTAAGTATCATCTCAGGTCTCTATATAAGTACCCTGCCCTTATTTTCACATTCCTTATCTTGTTTTCTCTTCTAATGCTGAACTGTTATTTGACTTTATTTTTCTCATTTGTTATTGGCTGTTCCTTCACTAAAATGTAGTTTTACTTTATTTTGTTCACTGCTGTATCCACAGCGCCTGAAACAGTGCCTCACGTATCAGTTCTATTTTTTCTTCATTATTTTGACGTCTCCCAGAAATGCTATGTTCTATAAATGGCAGCCTTATCAAACTTTTCTTTCTTGCCACTGTTACCCAATAGGTTAGTATTAATGGAAACGTGTGTGTGTTACCAGCATCTCTATTATTAGTCTGTTTACTATCTTTCAGTTTTTAAACCTGATAAAAAGCATCTGAGACACTTGAGAAATATAGAAACAACTAAGTCTCATTTTCTATGAATTAAAGTTGGTAGTGAAGGGCCCAAGTAATATTTATAGGGATTTTAATATTTATTTTATTGATGTGAATAACAGGTTAATCCCACTGTTACAAATAAGCATGCATATGCTTACAAATAAGTGAAAAATTGGTTTCTGTAACTTATGGCTCCTTAGGAAATCTAATGATACCTTGTGAAGAAATGTTTAGAGATGTGGTATGTAATAGAAAAATATAAGACATTTTAATGTATATTTCTGAAAGGAAATGTGTTTACATGGCATGCCACTATCTTTTCCTACTGACAAGTAAAGAACAACTTGTAAAGACACTATAATGCAAGAGAAATAGGTTGCGTTTGCAGTATTTTTAAAGTGAAATACAAAAATCACTTTTTTATTACTGTGTAACATTTCTTGTATTGGATGTACTACAGTTTGTTTCTATCCAGTCACCAACTGGGTTTTCAGTATTTGGGTTATTATGAATTACGGTGCTATAAACATTTCATATAAGGGTTTCTGGTAGACATATTCTTTTCTTTCTTTGGTAAATACTTTGGAGTGGGATTGCTCGGTGGTATGGTAAAACATACGTTTTACTTTATAAAAATAAACTGCCGAATCATTTTTCAAGGTGGATATACCATTGTATATTCCCACCAGATGAGAGTTCTTACTACTCTATTCATATTAGTATTTTGTAGTGTAGGTTGTTTTTTGTTTTCATTTTAGCCATTCTGACAAGTGTGCAGTGATAATTTGCATTTCCCTAATGATGAGTGGTAACAGCTTTTCGTGTCTTTATTTGCCATCCTTATCTCTTTGGTAAAGTATCTGTTCATGTTTTTGTTCCAATTTTATAAAACAACTGTTGATACAAGTCCTCTATAGAATAAGTTGCAAAGGTTTTCTCCAGGTGTATGACTTGTGTTTTCATTTCTTAATGATCTCTTTTGAAATGCAGACTTTAAAAAAATTCTCATAAAGTCCAGTTTATCCACTTTTTTTTCTTGTATGTTTCATTAATTGTGTATAGAAATCTTTGCCTAACTTGAGGTCACAAAGATTTTTCTATGTTTTCTTCTAGGAGGATTACACTTTTAAGTCTATGATTCATTTCAAGTTGATTTTCATATGTATTATAGTATGAGTATGGATCAAAATTGTGTGTAGGGGTAAGTTTTCTCATTCTTTCTTTTTGGAATATGTATATCCCATTTTTCTAGTACCACCTGTTAAAAAGACCACCCTCTACGTGTGGGTCTGTTTATGGGTTCCCTATACTAGTCTATTAGTTCATATTTCTGTGCTAACACCATACTACCTTGATGACTTTATAGCAAATCATGAAATCAAGTAGTATGAACTTTAAATTTTGTTCTTTTTCAAAATCGTTTGACATTCTAAATTCCTTTGCTTTTTTAATGTATATTTTAGGATTAACTTGTCAATTTCTACCAGGAAGCCTGCTGGGGTCTTTATTGAGATTATATTGAATCTATAATCAACTTGGAGAATACTGACCATTTAACAATAATTGATACTGCTAACTTATTTACACTTGATGTATCTCCTTTGTTAGGTTTTAATTTCATCAGGTGCTGTGATTTTTCAGTGGAGAAATATTATATAGTTAAATTTACCCCTTAGCAACTCATATTTTTCTGCAATTATGTTTTATTTTAATTTCAGTTTTTAAGTATTCATTGTTTTGGGGATTTAACCTTTACTCTGTGACCTTGCTCTCCTTCATGGTCACAGCCTAGTCATGGGGAAGGGGTTTGCATAACTCACTGAAGCAATGTAGCCATGCCTCGCAGGGCCACCCAAGACAGACAGGTCATAGTGAAGAGTTCTGACAAAATGTAGTCCACTGGAGGAGGAACAGCAAAGCAGTCCAGTATTCTTGCCACAACAACCCCATGAACAGCATGAAAAGGCAGAAAGATATGACACTGGAAGATGAGCCCCAGAGGTTGGAAGATGTCCAGTATGCTACTGAGGGGGCTTCCCTGGTAGGTCAGACGATACAGAGTCTGGCTGCAACGCGGGAGACCTGAGTTCAATCCCTGGGTCAGGAAGATCCCCTGGAGAAGGAAATGGCAACCCACTCTAGTATTCTTGCCTGGAAAATCCCACGGACAGAGGAGCCTGGTGGGCTACCGTCCGGGGGTGCGAGGGGGGGGTGGTGGTCACAAAGAGTTGGACCCAACTGAACGACTTCAATTTCACTTTCACTGAGAAAGAACGGGGGGCAATTACTAATAGCTCCAGAAAAAATGAGGTGACTGAGCCAAAGCAGAAACAATGCTCAGTTGTAATGTGTCTGGTGGTGAAACTAAAGTCCAATGCTGTAAAGTACAATATCACATAGGAACCTGGAATGTTGGGTCTATGAATTAAGGTAAATTGGAAGTGGTCCAGCAAGAGATGGTAAGATTGAACATTGACATTTGAGAAGTCAGTGAACTAAAATGGATGGGAATAGGAGAATTTAATTCAGATGACCATTGTATCTACTACTATAGGCAATAATCCCTTAAAAGAAATGGAGTAGCCTTCAAAGTCAACAAGAGAGTCTGAAATGCATTACTTGGGTGCAACCTCAAAAACAACAGAATGATCTTGGTTCATTTCCAGGGCAAATTATTCAACATCACAGTAATCCACTGACACTGAAGCAGCTGAAGCTGACAGTTCTAGGAAGACCTGCAGCACGTAGAACTAACACCAA
Organism: Neotragus pygmaeus; assembly: GCA_006410875.1. Taxonomy (NCBI): domain Eukaryota; kingdom Metazoa; phylum Chordata; class Mammalia; order Artiodactyla; family Bovidae; genus Neotragus; species Neotragus pygmaeus. Next base: position 492,656 of record SJYV01000944.1, read on the forward strand.
AAAAGAGAAGTTCTTTTCATCATAGATGATTGGAATGCAGAAGTAGGAAGTCAGGAGATACCTGGAATAATAGGAAAGTTTGGCCTAGGACTACCAATAGAACAGGGCAAAGGTTAAGAGTTTAGTCAAGTGAACATGCTAATCAGAGCAAACCCCCTTTTCCAACAACCCATGAGACAACTCCGCACATGGACATCACCTGATGGCCAATTCCAAATCAGACTGATTATGTTCTTTGCAGTCTAAGATGGAAGGGTTCTATATAGTCAGCAAAATGATGACCAGGAGCTGACTGTGGCTCAGATCATAAGCTCCATGTTGCAAAATTCAGACTTAAATTGAAGAAAGTAGGGAAAGCCATGAAGCCATTCAGGTATGACCTAATCAAACCCCTCTGATTATACATGAAGGTTACAAACAGATTCAAGGGATTAGATAGAATGCCTGAAGAATTATGAGCAGAGGTGTGTAACGTTGTACAGGAGGAAGGATCAAAACCGTCACAAAGAAAAAGAAATGCAAGGCAAAGTGGTTATCTGAGGTGGCTTTACAAATAGCTAAGGAAAGAAGAGAAGTGAAAGGCAAGGGAGAAAGGAGAAGATATATCCAACTGAGGGCTTCCCAAGTGGTGCTAGTGGTAAAGAACCTGCCTGCTATTCAGGAGACCTAAGAGATGCTGGTTTGATCCCTGAGTTGGGAAAATCCCCTGGAGGAGGAAATGGCAACCCACTCCAGTATTCTTGTCAGAAGGACCCCGTGAACAGAGGAGCATGATGGACTACAGCCCACAGGGTTGCAGAGTCGGACACGACTGAAGGAGCTTAGCACACACGCAAGCATACCCACCTGGATGCAGAGTTCCAGAGAACAGCAAGGAGAGCCGAAAAGGCCTTCTTAAATGGACAATGCAAATAAATAGAGGAAAACAACAGAATGGGAAAGACTCGAGATCACTTCAAGAAAATTGGAGATACCAAGGGAATATTTCATGCAATGATGGGCATGATAAAGGAGAGAAATGATAAGGATCTAACAGAAGCAGATTAAGAAGAGGTGGCAAGAATACACAGAACTATATAAAAAAAAAATCTTAATGACCCAGAAAACCAGGATGTATAGTCACTCACCTACAGCAAGACATCCTAGAATGCGAGGTCAAGTGGACCTTAGGAAGTGTTACTATGAACAAAGCTAGTGGAGCTGATGGAATTCCGGCTGAGCTATTTCAAATACTAAAAGATGATCCTCACTCAATATGTCAACGAATTTGGAAAACTCAGCATTAGCCAAAGGATTGGAAAAGGTCAGTTTTCATTCCAATCCCAAAGAAGGACAATGCCAAAGCATGCTCAAACTGCTGTACAATTGTGCTCATTTCACATGCTAGGAAAGTTATGCTGAAAATCCTTTAAGTGAGGCTTCAACAGTATGTGAACTGAGAACTCCAGATGTGCAAGATGGGTTTAGAAAATGCAGAGGAACCAGAGATCAAATTTCCAACATTATCTGGATCATGGAGAAAACAAGGGAATGCCAGAAAAACATCAGTTTCTGCCTCTTTGACTGTGGGGATCACAGCAAACTGTGGAAAATTCTTAAAGAGATGGAACTACCAGACCACCTTACCTGCCCTCTGAGAAACCTGTATGTCAGTCAAGAAGTAACAGCCAGATCCCAACATGGAACAACTGACCGGTTCAAAACTGGGAAAGGAATATGACAAGGTTGTATATTGTCACACTGCTTATTTAACTTACATGCAGAGTGAGTGAAGTCGCTCAGTCATGTCTGACGCTTTGTGACCCCGTGGACTATAGCCTACCAGGCTTCTCCGTCCATGGGATTCTCCAAGCAAGAATACTGGAATAGGTTACCATTTCCTTCTCCAGGGGATCTTCCTGACCCAGGGATCGAACCCAGGTCTCCTGCATTGAAGGCAGACGCTTTAACCTCTAAGCCACCAGGGAAGCTCTCTATATGCAAAGTACATCATATGAAATGCCAGGCTGGATTAATCACAGGCTAGAATCAAGATTGCCAGAAGTATCAACAACCTTAGATATGTAGATGATGCCACTCTAGTGGCAGAAAGTGAAGAGGAACTGAAGAACCTCTTGATGGGTGTGAAAGAGGAGACTGAAAAAGCTAGCTTGAAACTCAACATTCAAAAAACTAAGATTAACAAAAAAAACCAAAAAGCAAAAAGCTAAGATACCATGTATCTGCTCCCATCGCTTCACTGAAAATAGATTGGAAAAAGTGGGAGCAGTGATAGATTTTATTTTCTTGAGCTCCAAAATCATTGTGGAGGGTGACTGCAGCCGTGAAATTAAAAGTTGCTTGCTCCTTGGAAGGAAAGCTATGACAAAGGAAAGCTATGACAGCATATCAAAAAACAGAGACATCACTTTGCTGAAACAGGTCTGTATAGTCAAGGCTATGGTTTTTCCAGTGGTCATGTACAGATGCGAGAGTTGGGCCATAAAGAAGGCTGAGCACCAAAGAATTGATCCTTTCAAACTGTGATGCTGGAGAAGACTCTTGAGAATCCCTTGGACAGCAAGGAAATCCAACCAGTCAGTCCTAAAGGAAATAGACCCTGGATATTCATTGGAAGGACTGATGCTGAAGCTCCAATACTTTGGCCACCTGATGCGAAGAGCTGACTCAATGGAAAAGATGCTGATGCTGCAAAAGACTGAAGGCAGAAGGAGAAGTGGGAGACAGAGGGTGAGATGGCTGGATGGCATCACTGATGCAATGGACATGAACTTGAGCAAACTCAGACAGATGATGGAGGAGAGAGAAGCCTATCATGCTGACGTCCATGGGGTTACAAAGAGTTGTACACAAGTTAGAGACTAAGAAACAGCTAGAGTTTAATACTTAAATTAAAATGAATAAAATCACCCAGTGGTGATTATATTTTTATTTATTTACCCACTCTTTTTTGTCTGACTTTTGTCTCTTTTGTCTGTTTCACATAGTGTTTTTGAGATTAACTCATGTTGTATGTCTCTGTGGTTCCTTCTTACTGCTTTGTAAAATTCTGCTGTATGGCTGTATTGATCAGCTCACAAATGAGTTTCCAGTGTTGGCTAATACATGGAACACAGACTGGTTTCAAATAGGAAAAGGAGTACGTCAAGGCTGTATGTTGTCACCCTGCTTATTTAACTTCTATGCAGAGTACATCATGAGAAACACTGGGCTGGAGGAAGCACAAGCTGGAATCTAGATTGCTGGGAGAAATCTCAATAACCTCAGATATGCAGATGACACCACCCTTATGGCAGAAAGTAAAGAGGAACTAAAAAGCCTCTTGATCAGAGTGAAAGAGGAGAGTGAAAAAGTTGGCTTAAAGCTCAACATTCAGAAAACTAAGATCATGGCATCTGGTCCCATCACTTCATGGCAAATAGATGGGGAAACAGTGGCTGACTTTTATTTTTCTGGGCTCCAAAATCACTGCAGATGGTGATTGCAGCTGTGGAATTAAAAGACGCTTACTCCTTGAAAGGAAAGTTATGACCAACCTGGACAGCATATTAAAAAGCAGAGACATTACTTTGTCAACAAAGGTCCATCTGGTCAATGCTATGGTTTTTCCAATAGTCAGATATGGATGTGAGAGTTGGATAAAGAAAGCTGAGTGCTGAAGAACTGATGCTTTTGAACTGTGGTGTTGGAGAAGACTCTTGAAAATCCCTTGGACTGCAAGGAGATCCAACCAGTCCATCCTAGAGGAGATCAGTTCTGAGTGTTCATTGGAAGGACTAATGTTGAAGCTGAAACTCCAATACTTTTGGCCCCCTGATGGGAAGAGCTGACTCACTGGAAAAGACCCTGACGCTGGGAAAGATTGAAGGTGGGAGGAGAAGGGGACGACAGAGGATGAGATGGTTGGATGGCATCACTGACTCAATGGACACGGGTTTGAGTAAACTCCGGGAGTTGGTGAAGGACAGGGAGGTGTGGTGTGCTGCAGTCCACAAGGTCACAAAGAGACACAACTGAGCGACTGGACTGGACTGAGCAGCTGTCGTCCAGCACCCTGGACTCTGTTTAACTTAACAGCCTGAGTTCCTTCCTTGCACCATTCCTACACACCTCAGCTCCTGCGTAATTTATTTTCTGGTTGGTAGAACTCTAGTTAACAGAAGTTTTACTCTAATTATAAATGATGTGAAAATAAGACAGCGGAAAACAAAACGCCACCTCACCTACATTTTTTTTCAGTCATTTTAGCTTCTGTATAAGTTTTTTACATTTAGTATGTAATTCAAGATAGTCTTTTTTCATTCTGGAAGGAAGAGGGCAAGGAAATGGTTTACTAGTGACTAGTTGCTGTCAGAAAGTTAGGTCAGATTCCTTCCTATTCCTTTCCTTGAGCTTCTCACCTCTTTGTTCCATTAAATGAACTTTTCTTATGCATAGAATATCTTTTGAAACTGTCCCCTCTTCCCTGCTCCAAGAATGCAGAGTGTTCCGAAGTATTTTTCCCATTTTATTTCTAGCTATAACATGTCATGGGTTCACAAAGAGTTGGACACTATTGAACGACTGAACTGAACTGATAACACGTCAACACTGATAGGCAAATTCTTTAGAGATCGAAATTAAATTATGTAACTAATAATTGTATTTATTTGAGTTGATGACACAATAAATAGTAAAGAACACATACCAGTATTTAACATTGCTATTGTTGCTGCTTAGTCACTCAGTCATGTCCGACTCCTTGACCCCATGGACTGTAGCCCACCAGGCTCCTCTGTCCATGGAATTCTCCAGGCAAGAATACTGGAGTGGGTTGCCATGCCCTCCTCCAGGGATCTTCCCAACTCAGGGATCAAGCCCAGGTCTCCCACATTGCAGGTGGATTCTTTACCAGCTGAGCTACCAAGGAAGCCCCATTTTAACACTATTGTTGGTCAGTTTGTACTTGAGCAAACATAACTGGTTACAAATAAATCTGAGATTATATGGTAATCCTAAATATTATACGGCTGGGTCACTCTGCCTTTATCTTGTGTTCTAAACCTGCTCTCCAATCATAGCAGAGACTCCTATGGTCAAGTTTGTACTTTGTGATTGTTAGGGTTCTCCAGAGGAAAAAAGATATATCTTTTCTGTCTCTCTCCCTCTCTCTCAGAGATTGGTTTATTTTAAGGCATTGGCTTACGTGACTGTGGGGCTGGCAAGTCTAAAATTCCTATGGCAGGCCCACAGCCCGGAAATGAGTTTGGGTTTCTCTGTTGCAGTCTAGAGGTGAAATTCTTTCTTATTTTTGAAGCCTCAGTCTTTGTTCTTAAGGGCTACAGCAGACTGAAAGAGGTCCACCCACATTATGGGGTTGGTAGAGGGCAGGTCATCAGCCTTCCTCAAAGTCTATTGATTCAAATGTTAATCACATCTAAAAGTAAGGCTTCCCTGACGGCTCAGTTGGTAAAGAAGCCGCCTCTAATGCAGGAGCCATAGGTTTAATCCCTGGGTCAGGAAGATCCCCTGGAGAAGGAAATGGTAACCCCACTCCAGTATTCTTGCCTGGAAAATCCCATGGACAGAGGAGCCTGGCAGGCTACAGCCCATGGGGTTGCAAGAGTCATACATGACTTAGCGACTAAACCTCCATCACCACCACATCTAAAAATACCTTCACAGCAACATCTAGACTGGTGTTTGACCAAACAACTGAGTATGGTAGCCTAGCACAGCTGACACATAAGATTAACCATCGCCATGATCCTGCCACTCCTTGGCCATAGCTGAGAAAAGATGCAGGACATTTTAAGCAGGACTGATCAAGTTTCTCTCTTGGGAATTCATTATGAGGGACTTAGGGACTCTTGTGGGTCTTTATTGATCCCTTGGCCTAGAAAGGTATACACTGGTTGCCTTCAAAGGAGCAAAAGAATGAAAGAGACATGCAAAGACGGGACACTAGAGCGGCCTAGTGTATTATCTTATGGGGCTTCGGCTATATTTATTGCTCTTATTTTGTAAGACAATGTTAGGTCTTTTTCCAAACAAATCTATTTTTATTAAGTTTGACTGAGTTTACATTCTTTACCACAAAGTCATCCCTAAGTGAAGTCACTCAGTTGTGTCCCACTCTTTGCGACCCCGTGGACTGTAGCCTACCAGGCTCCTCCGTCCATGGGATTCTCCAGGCAAGAATACTGCAGTGGGTTGCCATTTCCTTCTCCAGGGGGTCTTCCCGACCCAGGGATCGAACCCAGGTCTCCCACATTCCAGGCAGACGCTTCAACCTCTGAGCCACCAGGGAAGCCTTCATCCCTAAGATACCATTTTTACATACCATGTTTTTTCTCATTTCTGAGGTCAACTGTCAATAGCTGTTAAGTTTAGAGAAGTTTTTATTTGATTTGGTAATAGAAAATTAAATTCCTGACGTTGACAAATCTCATCCAAGTGAAAGGGTGTTAATGCAAATGGAGAAGGATATTAATGCAAATGAAGAAGGGTATTAATGCAAATGGAGAAGGATATTAATGCAAATGAAGAAAGCACGTGAGGTGTGGAAACAGAAACTGTGGTGCACAGATATTTTCAAGAAATGCAATGGCGAAGGGGAACAGAGAAACAGGCCACTATTTACAGGGTTATATGAAATGTGAGCAAGATTTTTTTTCCTAGGAGCAGAGGTTGCTTGAAAGGGAGGCAGATACTTAAGGATATTTTTCATTTATGGAAATGACTCAGTAGAAAGAAAAAGTATGACGCAGAGGAGAGGGGATAACTGCAAAGATCATGCCTTTATAAAGGTGGGAGTTTATGAAGAGAGAACCAGAGCACCGCGGAAGGAGGTGGTCCCTAAGAGTTACTTTCCACAGTAAAAAAAGCCATTGCTCACAGGCTGGTAATTCTGGAGGCTGCATTTATTTTCTCACTACTACAAACCAAGTTCAGCCACCTAAGAAATGGAGAAGAGAGAAGTTTAATAACGATGAAAAATGGTGAAATGTTTCTCTTAAAGGGAAAGAAAACAGGTAAGGAAGATGCATGTAATATCACTGCTGTTAACTAACTAAAAATGACCAAGATACCCCAACAAGTGACTCCCTGTGACTATATTTTTTATCCCTGAAATGGACAGACCTGCTTATCTTTCAAATGTATAAAACAGCAATAAGAACAATTGATCTCTCTTACTGAGCACTTTACCTATATGCTTTTAGTTTTTCATGGCACCTATGAGGCCAGTAGTTTAACCATTTTCCTGTTGTAGAAACGGACCAAGAGAAGTTAATTCTCTCAAGATCACGGCTAGGGATGGCGAGGGATAAAATCCAGATGCAGTTCTTTCAAATTTCACTGTGCTCTGCTCTTTCCAGGATGCCACACTTTCTCGATAATGTGCATGTGATTTACTGACAGCCTCAGGGTATGGAGTCCCCGGGGCACAGACTGTCAAGCAGAGAGGACACCACAGGGTGACTTAAAGGTAAAACTCCCCATTTGCATTGAATTAGTTAAACTTTTTAACCCCGAACTTACGGGCTGATTTTACATTCAGCTGATGGAGTGTCTGTATCACATCTAGGGACCCTTGAATATTATCTGGATGTCTCTAGAAAGCAAAATATCTTGCTTGGTGGGTAAGCTGATTTTTTTTGATTCACTGGGTTGTCAAATCCTAATTTTCAGAATCCTGTCACGAGAGCCACATTTCATTAAAAAAAAAAAAAAGTGAGAATATGTGAGACGTAGTCCTCTCTACCACAAATGGCTATTCGTTCAGCAAAAAATAAACGGAATTCCGTTTCTAAAATGCCGTATGTCCAGATCTGTACTTCATGTGTTCCAACCATTAGCCACAAGAGGGCAGTATGAATCCACCCGATAAACGGAACCAAAGAAAAGACTCGACAGGCGTTCTGAAAAATTTTGCTTGGAGATTCTTTAAAAAAATTTTTTTAATTAAGAGTCTCTTCAAAAAGTTTAAGTTATATTTAATAAGTTTCAAAATAAGGACATAATTTTTGTATGTTATAATACAGGATATAATTTCAGGTATATTTGAAATATCGCTAAAAATTTATATCACCTTTTGCATATATCCAAAGGCAATAAAATACCATGGCAATTTGATACACATCATCATCCATTTAAAAATAGTGAGTAGAGGGGAGGGAGGACCCCAGGTGGTTCCGCTCTACCCCTGCCCAACCTGGTCTTATCCGTGTATTTAATTAATCAAACAATCTCTTTTTAACCCCTAAAAAGTTTACATGGAAAATGCTTTCTTAAGCAATTAGAAAATATGTATTTTTCTATTTTCTTCTTAACTTGTATATAAATTCCACTTCTATCATTCATCATCCTCACTCCTCTGCAACAAAAATCATAAATAAATTGAAACATAGTTTTTAAAAAGTTTAAGTGACCATAATTATAGTTATTACTAACATACAATTGATCACAATAGTGTATGTATATTATAAATGTTGATAACTATTAAAACTAAAAAGTAAAAATGTATTGTAAATGTAGATATTAATGAGAAGGATGAAGATATATCCATTTTAGAATAAATGAATTCAGCATCAGTTTTATTTTTATTATGCTGACAAACTCAATCACATCATTAAGTAGTAGATGGAAAAGGAAGGATTTTTGCTTTGGTAATGTCACAAAGTTATTTGAATCCCTCCAGGTAATGGGAGGAAAGTCACATAGTTACTGATCATCAGAAATGTTTTAATGATCTAATAGTTGATGACTGATTTAGATCTTCCTAATTTGTGGTAAGAAAAAATTGAAAATTATTTTATTTGCTTTTTGCAAATGGTGCAACTAACAAGGGATTAATCTCCAAAATGTACAAACAGCTGGTGCAGCTCTATGTCAAAAAAGCAAACAACTCAATCACCAGATGGACAGAAGATCTAAAGAGACAGTTCTTCACGGAAGACATACAGATGGCCAAAAAGTACATGAAAAGATTCTCAGCCTAATTATTCAGTTCAGTTCAGTTGCTCAGTTGTGTCTGACTCTTTGCGACCCCATGAACTGCAGCATGCCAGGCCTCCCTGTCCATCACCAACTCCTGGAGTTCACTCAGACTCACGTCCATCGAGTCAGTGATACCATCCAGCCATCTCATCCTCTGTCGTCCCCTTCTCCTCCTGCCCTCAATCTTTCCCAGCATCAGGGTCTTTTCAAATGAGTCAGCTCTTCTCATCAGGTGGCCAAAGTATTGGAGTTTCAGCTTCAACATCAGTCCTTCCAATGAACACCCAGGACTGATCTTTAGGATGGACTGGATGGACCTCCTTGCAGTCCAAGGGACTCTCAAGAATATTCTACAACACCACAGTTCAAATGCAAATCAAAACTACAATAAGGTATTACCTCACACCAGTCAGAATGGTTACAAAAAGTCTACACATAATCAATATTAGAGAAGTTGTGGAGAAAAGAGAACATTCCTACACTGTTGGTAGAGATGTAAATTGGTATAGCTGCTGTTAAGAACAGCATGGCAGTTCCTTAAAAACCTTAAAATATGACTACCGGATGATGCAGTGATCCCACTCCTGGGCCACACCTAGAGAAAACCATAATCTAAAACGATTCCTGCACCCTGATGGTGAATGCAGCAGCACTAATTGCAACAGCCAAGACAGGGAAGCAATCCATCAACAGAGGAATTGACAAGGAAGATGAGGTACATATATATATAGTGGACTATTATTCAGCCATAGAAAAGAATGAAATCATGCCGTTTGCAACCACATGGATGGACCCAGAGATTATTAAACTAGGTAACGTAAGTCAGACGCATGGCATATACACTCATATGTGGACACTAATTTAAATGAAAAGACACAAAAGAACTTATTTACAAAACAGAAGCAGACTTATAAATACCAAAAACAAAACTTATGGTTACCAAAGGGGAAAGGTAGTGAGAGGAGTAAATCAGGAGCTTGGGATGAACACACATACACTCCATATGTAAGACAGAGACCAACAAGGACCCACTGCAGAGCACACAGAAATCTATCCATGTTCTGCAGTAACCTATACAAGAAAAGAATCAAAAAAAGAGTGAGTATATATATAAGTGTAACTGAATCACTTTGTTGTATACCTGAAACTAATATAACATTGTAAATCAACTATACTCCATAAGATTAAAATATTAAACAAAGTTCCATAACAAAAATAAACTATTTGATTTGCAAAAGGACTGTTACCTACTCATTAGAGTCATTCACTTGCTTAAGAAATATTTTGAACTATGCCAGGGCTTGACTCTCCAGAAGTTTTTCAAATCACAGCATTGTTACATGGTAACACAGAGGATAGTTGAGGGATATGCATTTCACATGTTAATTGGGAGAAGACTGATTACTAAGAGGCAGTGGGCAAGAAAAACTAACATGATCTCCAGCTTAAGGGAGGGTTTCAGCCAGAACAGTTCCAAGAAATATTACCTATGAAATAAGAGGGCCTGGAAATCATGTGTATGTATGTCTTAGTAAGTCTGCACATACATCAGCTGGAAGATTATTGTCCTTACTAACTTGAAGCAAAATAAAAACAGAACTTTCCTCACCTCTGGATATTTGCAATCAGTTGAGAGAACATGATGAAAACTGAGAAGCACACACAATATCTGATTTTTATCTAAGTAAACATATTCTTTTAAAGCCCAATGAAGAAACTTTTTTTCTCCAAATCAAAGTGTTTTATTAGTCTATACCTTCTTCTAACTCTTGTTCCTATCATCATAGATATGACTTTGCATGCTGCATTTTAACTGCTTGAAAGATACTTTTTTATTAAAATTAAAAACTCAGGCTATAAACACAGAAACACCTCCACAAAGCTTTTATGAAGAACAGTCTGGGTCTTACCCACTTCCCTCCAGCATCGTTTAGCTCCCTTTTTAAACACTGTCCATTTTATGATTGTAACTGACATATACTGAAACACACCATGGGTATTGCTACTGCTCAATCTTACAGTTGTAGGCATTAACTATCATAATTTTCCATTATGAAAGATGAGAATTCAGTTCGATTTTGCTTCCCTCTGAGCCCCGCAGAGTTCCCAACCGTTCCTGAGTAGATACAGCTTTAAAGGGAAACATGTTCAGTTCCCACCTTATGAGAATCACGTGAACAGTCTGAGTCACATCGGCAGTACGCTGTGATGACTCTGGCCTGCACAACATTTTATTTTCCTCAGAATTTTTAATAGCTTTCTACCTACTCAATTCAGTTCCAAACTCCCTGAATTATATAAATCCTCAGTTAATATGTTCGGACGTGTTAGGTTTGAAACAATTTCATCATCTTGAAGAAGTCTCTTCCAAAGCCTTCTCACCTTTTCCGTTTGGGGTGGGGCTGCCTCTAGCCTTCTGCACGGCCCTGGCCTCATTTATGAATCCTGCTGGCTTCTTTCCTGCAATAGATCCCCTGGCTCCCGGAATCCCGAGTTCCTCCTGGGTCAATCCCCTTATTCGGGTGGAGCATATTCTCCAGTAGCATTCTGAGAAAAAATAAATAAGAATTAAGGTTTTGAAAATGTATTTCTAAAAAATTTTTATTCTTTTCCCAAATCTGCAATGTAATTGATACTAGAGAAGGCTTTCAAAAGTTAGGTTACAACTTATTTTTTCTTTTGTCAAACCAGCGGTTTAGTAGAACGTGTTGCTTTCCAATGCTTATCCATATCTGGAACATCTTCTTGCGCCAGATACTTGCAATCTGACCTGGAAATTCTTTAAGGTCATATATGCGTCTACTTTGGAAGGAGAAAAAGCTCGAAAACTTCAAAAATAAATGGAATTTTCTAAGTCACCACTGAGGAAACAAAGAATTTCCCTGTGAATAACCTTTGCAAGTCATTTTCCATCTCCCGAATACTAATTTTTCACTCTCAGAAACTGGCCTACTCACCACCCCCAAACTTAACATCATTTTCCATACCTTTGCATGTATATATTCTGGGCCCTGAAATATATCTATTAGCAGTCTTACTTGTCCTTCAATTCTCACTTTATTTCCGGTTTTCTTTGTGGCATTTTCACCATTTACTTCTTAAAAAAAAAACAAACTTATTCCATTTCGAACATTTTATGCAACCTAACAGTGGTGGTGGGCCACTTTATATGCAAAGTTTAGCCACTGATTTTTAGGCAGATCAGAAGACAAGAATTTGTCACTCTTTATAAAAGGGGAACAATACTGAAAACATTAACTATCGTTGCTTCAAACCATGGAGGACAGTGACAGTATGTGCAGTCGTCACGGAGCAGCAGTGAGGCTCCATATCCAGGATGTTTCTTCTCTTGATCTGTATTTTAATTGAATTAGAAAACCACCTTCATGCATCATTCAGAATGGGAGAAACTGTTTGATAATAATCAGTTTTCCATGTTTGTGTTTGTATATAACACTGAAGTTAGAGAGACTGCTCACTGAAAATGACTTTCGTCACTTTGCTGGACACTGTAAGTGACTTATTACACAGAAAACAACAGCAACAATGAAAACCTATAAAGTTGACTGCTTCAACATAAAAAGGTGAACTCATAGGTTTCATTTAGCTCTGGGACATTTCTTCAAGCTCTGTCTTGGCATTTAGGTGAAGACAAAGTTTACACTATAAGAGCTCATTAATTTCATTATCTGAAGGATGAAAAAAAAAATCGAGTGCTTGCAAAAAGTCACATTCAACAAAGCAGTGATTTGAACAAAAATTTTGTCTTAGGAAAATTTATCTTCAACATTATTTTCATTCAAATGCTTATTTCAACTTTAAGACGTGCAATTTTGGTCTTGATTTATTAGATTCTGGCTATTCACTAGAGTAAAAATACAACATGAAAGTAAAAATACTACCGTTACTGGTATTTTCATGGTCACGATGAAGTGTCTTACTTCATCTCTTCTTTAAAAAAACTCATGAGAGCAACTTTTCTTTCAAAAGCCAGTTTACTGTGATATGTAAAAGCTGAGTCATCTACTTATTATTTCGTCACAAAACGTGAGGAAAGCAGTTATACTCATTACCACAATTTAATTACATTAACAATTTTCACAACTTCATTTAGTGCTGAATCATGACTGCATGTCGTATTTTCTACATAACTGCTCTCTATAAATAAAGCAGTGTGTAAATTGGCATTAATGTATAAATTATTTGCAATTTATGTGTCTTCCCTCCTGCATATCAGTTGGAGTGTTCTGAGATACATTTATAGTCAATACATGGCAACCTTTTCCTATAAATGTCCAGAGAGAAAATATTTTAGGTTTTGCAGGCCTAAATGTAGTGTCAAAGTAACATTCACAATATAAAGATGAAAGTGCCCGTGTTAAAAAAAAAAAGTTCTCTTTATGAACACTGAAATTTTAATTTCACATAATTTTCATATCAGGAAATTTACTCTTGTTTTTGTTTTCATTTCACATATCGGGAAATTTTCTCTTAAGTTTTTATTTTCCCATGTAAAAATATAAAAGCTACTGTTGGCTGGAGGCTAACAGGTGAAGATGAGTCAGACTTGCCCTGATTTTAGTATGCTAACCTTTGGCCCATATCACAGCTCAAAGAGAAAGCAATTAACAAAACAAAAAGTCAGGTCTTCCATAGCCTGGGTTTTCAGTAAAAAGCAAATAAACAGTAAATCATCAAATACTTCTACCTTATAGGTTCTGCATAGATGCCAAAATCTGAACCATATTTTGACCACTGGCGATTAACAATTAAGCAAATGATCAACTAGCGCACAGAAGAAAATGATTGGTCTCCCGCATTATGTGCCATTTATATATTTCATAACATCTACCAGCATCATCTGAATAAGAAATTTTACCAGTAGCCATTTGTTCACTGGCGGGCACATAAAAACATTCAGTTGTTTGTATTCAGGTTTCGTAATACATTTATTCTACCTCAGCCCACACACTTTTATTCTTTTGTAACAAATGATAGCCAAAAAGAGCTCAAACGTAACTGCTCTTTAAGGAAAGTGTGTATTCCTGAGAATTCAAGAGAGGGTGTGTCTTGATTTAAGTCTTGATTCACTTCTTTCGTCAGTTTTAGACAATCTTCAGCCATTCTCTCTTTGAATAGATCAAACATTTCCTCTGGAACTGGGTTTTACATATGATGGCCCTCACAGTCTATCAGCCGTGCCTCTTAAGCATTCTTTCATCTATTTTTTTTTTTCTATAAACTATTTTAAGCATAAAATAGACAAATTATAGAAAACAATATAACTTAAACCAGTAAGTCAATTTTGTCAGACCAAAGCGATTTGCCATACATGCTTAAGTTATATATGCTGCTGCTAAGTCACTTCAGTCGTGTCCAACTCTATGTGACCCCATAGACGGCAGCTCACCAGGCTCCCCTGAACCTGGGATTCTCCAGGCAAGAACACTGGAGTGGGTTGCCATTTCCTTCTCCAATGCATGAAAGTGAAAAGTGAAAGTGAAGTCACCAGTCATGTCCGACTCTTCGCGACCCCATGGACTGCAGCCTACCAGGCTCCCCCGTCCATGGGATTTTCCAGGCAAGAGTACTGGAGTGAGGTGCCATTGCCTTCTCCATAAGTTATATATATTGAAAGATAAAATATTATAGCTATAATTGAAATCTCCTGAATACTTCCCCAGAATCTTTCCCTTCATTCCTCTCCCAAGTTAATAATGATTCATTTTTAAATATTTTTGTACACAAATATGTTCTAAAATTTTCTGTCAAAATTAAATAGTTCTGATGTATCCATCTTTTTTGTGTGCAGTTTGCTTCTTGTGCTTTTAGTATATGATTTAGGATATTCTTAACTAAAGGTCATGAATCAATCTATATTTTCTTCTCAAATTTAAAAACGTTTTTCTTTTGACATTTATGTCTTTAAATCATCTGGAATTTATTTTCATCTAGAATGAGGTAGATGAAAATAAATTCCAGAATGAGGGCTTTTCTGGTGGCAGGGGTAAAGAATCTGCCTGCCAACACAGGAGACGTGGTTCAATCCCCTAGAGAAGCAAACGGCAACCTACCCCAGTGTTCTTGCCTGGGAAAGTCCATGGGCAGAAGAGCCTGCTGGGCTGCAGTCCATGGAGCTGCAAGAGTCAGACACGATTTAGCAGTAACCAAGAACAAAGAATTAGGTAAGATTAGCAGTAGTTCTCTGGACTTCCCTGGTGGCTCAGATGGTAAAGCGTCTGGCCACAATTTGGGAGACCCAGGTTCAATCCCCGGGTCAGGAAGACCCCCTGGAGAAGGAACTGGCAGCCCACTCCAGTATTTTTGCCTGGAAAATCCCATGGATGGAAGACCCTGGTAGGCTACAATCCATGTGGTCACAAACAGTCGGACACGACTGAGCAACTTTCTTCCTTTTTTAAGCAGTAGTTCAAACACACTTTATTAAAAAGTTCATTTCTTTCCCACTGATTTGAATGATAAAGTCCACTATATTTCAACTTCCTGTTTATGCTTGGGTCAATTTCTGGCCTCTATTCTGCTTTCCTAGCTTATTTTTCTCATTCTGAGGCAGTTTCACACTGTTTTCTTTAGTGTTATATAGTTATAGATACCTAGTGATCAGGCTGTTTGAACATATTTTTCTTCAAAATTATTCTGCTTTCTCTTCAATAAAGCACACAACATTGACCTTTTTTGGTTTTAAAGTCTTCGTAGCAATAAAGGGAAGGGGAGATAGAACATGAAAAATATCAGTCTGTCACACTGGTCATTTATCTGCCCTTAGGAAAAAAATTCAGCAGTTTATGTAACGAATAGTATTCTTTTGCATAGCTCTGTAAAACTGTGATTGATTTTACAAGCACAGTCATTGTGCCAGAAAACCTCTAGGGCTATATGTCACTATAGACAAGTGTTTTAACAGATAATGCACTGAGACTGGAGGCAGTGGATCAATTATCCAATAAAGTTCATTTATCTTATATTCATCATCATACTTAATCACACGCTCCTTAATTGGCTGCTTGTGCAAAATCATCACACGTTTAATTTCCCTTTCTCTAACCCATGCAGATTCACATCCTATATTTACCCTGGAGTTCTGCTCCCTGTCTATATTTCCACTTTCATTCCTAGTTGCAGTGTGCACACTACATTTTCATCGCTCTTTTTTAATGATCTGTTTCTAAGCTATGGATATACTTTTTTTGAATTAGAGTAACAGCAATGAAAAATGCAAATTTAACAAATTTAAGTAGTGATACTTAATTGACTTGAAACCACTGTGAGCACTGAGATAATATCTCAGTTTCTCTGAATGTCAAGCAAGAGTTTTTGATCAGAGTCCAAATAGCATACGTACAACCTCTAAAAGTTTAGAAATCATTAGAACATAATGAGATTTTAGCCAAAATCATGATTAATATTACATTTCAAATTTATAAAATATGTGTAAACAGTTGGATTGTGTTTTGGAGAAGTGGAACCTTGCTGCTGCTGCTAAGTCGCTTCAGTCATGTCCGACTCTGTGGGATCCCGTAGATGGAAGCCCACTAGGCTTCCCATCCCTGGGATTCTCCAGGCAAGAACACTGGAGTGGGTTGCCATTTCCTTCTCCAATGCATGAAAGTGAAAAGTGAAAGGGAAGTCGCTCAGTCATGTCCAACTCTTAGCGACCCCATGGACTACAGCCTATCAGGCTCCTCCGTCCATGGGATTTTCCAGGCAAGAGTACTGGAGTGGGTTGCCATTGCCTTCTCCATGGAGCCTTAACAATCTGAAGATAATGAACCCAGATACCAATAAGATCCCAGGTCTCCACTCAAAAACTGGCTCAGAGGGACAGCTTAGGATCCCCTAGGCCTTTCTCGGTACCTGGTTTCTCTATTCCTGAACCTTTCAGACGTGCTGCTGGTCTAACCAAGGAGCTTCCCACTGGTATCCGCCTTTATCTTTATCTCCACTGGGTGTCTCTCCACTCTGGTAGGTGACAGTCCCTCTATTCACTGATGACGGGCTTCCCAAATGGCTCAGCATTAATGAATGTGCCTGCAATGCAGAAGACACAGGAGACCTGGGTTTGCTAGGTTTAGAAAACATAGATTTATCTTAGTATCATCAAGAGCTGAGCTTTTGTTTCTTTTCTGTTCTCATTTTTGGGCTTTAAAAGTGGATTTTAAAGTGATTTTAAAGTGGATAACAGAAAGATTTTTTCTTTTTCTTTTTTTTGTTTTTTTTTGCCATTTTGTACCTGGGAATGAGATTTATCTTGTCTAAGATGATAAAGCCTCTTTAAGCCTCTACACAGAGCCAAAGCAGGGGTGCGTTATCAACCCAGCACTGCCCTTCGGGGAGTAAAGGACTCACTCAGGTTTATTCAGCTAGTCAACTCGGATGCCCATGATTTTCAATAATTCAAGAAACAATGTACAGCACACTGCACTAAACACCTCAAAAAGAATCCCTGAAACAATCACAGAAAAGTCCTTCCTCAGTTCTCAGGACCCTTGGAGACTTGGGTTACTTATTCTCAGGCAGCGCACAGCACTGTTAACCAACAGGATGTATGACTCAGGCTATTCACCGGGGCCAGCATGAACTACAGCCTGCTAAATAAAGAGGTGGGAAACGCGCCCCTCAGAAGGCCAGGAGGAAGGTGTGCCAGGGAGCATCAGATCACCAGCGATTTCCCACCCAGGTTTAGCTATCAGTGGCCCGGTTAGATCACAGTGTGTCTTAAGAACCTGAAGAATCTCATAAAAACT
The DNA here is from genome assembly GCA_006410875.1 of Neotragus pygmaeus. Classification (NCBI taxonomy): domain Eukaryota; kingdom Metazoa; phylum Chordata; class Mammalia; order Artiodactyla; family Bovidae; genus Neotragus; species Neotragus pygmaeus. Next base: position 510,400 of record SJYV01000944.1, read on the forward strand.
TTCAAATCACTCGAATGTAAGTATATACATTTCTATGTTTGGTATATCTGACCCTACTGAGAAATAAAGATGAGCATATAGGTAAAAATTCCAGCTAACTTTATGAGCTAATTGTATGGATTGCAATATATTTTCTTATCTCTTAATCTACAGAAAGTCTTTATGGAAAATAAGAAAATATATTGCAATCCATAAACAATCCAGAGAAGGCGATGGCACTACACTCCAGTACTGTTGCCTGGAAAATCCCATGGGTGGAGGAGCCCAGTAGGCTGCAGTCTGTGGGGTCACTAAGAGTCGGACACGACTGAGTGACTTCACTTTCTCTTTTCACTTTCATGCATTGGAGAAGACAATGGCAACCCACTCCAGTGTTCTTGCCTGGAGAATCCCTGGGATGGTGGAGCCTGGTGGGCTGCCGTCTATGGGGTTGCACAGAGTTGGACACGACTGAAGCGACTTAGCAGCAGCAGCAACATGATAGGGAATCTCTCAGTGCCAGCTTTTAATGATCTGTAAATCAATAGTGCATGCATAATTATGAGAAAGAAATGAGTTANTGGTGGGCTGCCGTCTATGGGGTTGCACAGAGTTGGACACGACTGAAGCGACTTAGCAGCAGCAGCAACATGATAGGGAATCTCTCAGTGCCAGCTTTTAATGATCTGTAAATCAATAGTGCATGCATAATTATGAGAAAGAAATGAGTTAATATTTGTAAAGAGCTTAAAATAGCATCCAGCACACAGTGACTTCTGTACAAGCTTAAAAAAAAAAAATAAATAAAGCAAACTATAAACTCAGCTGGTAAGAATCCGCCTGCAATGCGGGAGACCTGGGTTTAATCCGTGGGTTGGGAAGCTCCCCTGGAGAGGGAAAGGCTACCCACTCCAGTATTCTGGCCTGGAGAATTCCATGGACTGGATAGTCTATGGGGTTGCAAAGAGTCGGGCACGACTGAGCGACTTTTACTTTCACTTACAGAGCAAGAAGATACACATTCAAAATAAGTGAGATGGATGAGGCAAGTGGAAAACCAAAGGTATGGAATCAGAACACAGTGTGCAAAATAACCCCCTTCAAGTCCCTTCAATGATGAGAAGTGGATCACAGTCTTAGCTCGCGCCTTCTGGTACCAAGGCAAAGGCGGTCAGTTCTATGACTCACAAAGCCCAGAACTTAACAAGAGACAGCCTTATTCTTTATATTAAGAAGAGAGACAGTGTGTCCCCAGGTCTGAGTATCTGTTGTTTCCACTAAGTGTCTGACAGTGAATGAAGCCACAGGTTTCGGACAGAGAGCCAGCCCCTGAGAGCCATCTGAGGCTGCAGCAAACCTGCAGGAGAAAGAGCACTGGGGTGTGACTCCCTGTCTTTATGGCCTGGCTTAGCCTAGGAGTAACTTTGAGAAGGTCATTAGGATTGAGCTGATTGCTTATCTTTAAGGCTTCAGTTATCTAAATTAAAAAAAAAAAGCAGCAGCAGCAGGGGATGAAAGCCTCCTTGGCACATGGTGAACAGTCGATGTCTATTTCATAAAGGAATGAATGAAATCCTTTATTTCAGCCATTTTCATTGGAAAACTTTATGTGATGGGCAATACACATTCTGCCTTCTTATCTGGAATCCAAAATAATAGTTTAACCTTTTCCAGATGACTCCACTGGGAAGCACGTCAGTGCTGCCTCAGTGGATATTGTGTCTCTCACACTCTGATGTACAGTGATGACTCCTTCACTCTGTTGTACATTTTTGAAGTTCTCACTTTTGCATCCAAAGCAGTTGTCAGGTTTTTTTTTTTTTTATTATTGCCAGTGTACCTGTTTTACCAGCCATCTTTCTCCGCTCTGCATATTCGCTGCTTTTCTTGTGATGCTACACAGGAAGTTGGTTGAATGGCATGTCCGACTTGTATGTAAAATGGAAGTAAATAAGCCCTGAGTTGGAGGTTCTTCTCTGAGCGAGATTTTGTGTATATATTCTGTAAGTTTCCCTCAGTGGCTCATTGACTTCTTATCTTTCTATTTATTCTGGCCTGTGTTCGGGATAGTTGAGTTTGCCAGATAACTGATCTTGGGACAGATGCGACATTCATCTATACAGGAAACAATATTACGCTGATTAAGGTGTCAAACGGAGAGCTGACTTGCAAACACCTTCATGAGAAAGAGATTGCAGAAGTGTTGCTGGGAAAGCCATCTGCTGATGCATAATAGGTTAGTTAAGCAAGAGCGGCAGATGAACAGAGACCAGACAAACCAGACTAGAGCAGTGAGTCAGTCAAATGCAGGAGACAGAGGCATGGAAGGCCCAGGGCTTGAAGTTTGAATGTCCCAGACTCTCATCTGCAACTTCACGTGCCTGTCCCTGGAGCGAGAGGGTGGGCTTAGTCAATGCCTCTCTTGGTCACTTTCTTACTCCCTGGGTATAGTGAAAAAAACACTCCTTTCTTATCTGAGATTTGAGCAAGTTGCATCTAATTTTCATTTAGTGATTGTAATATCTACCCTAAACATTTGGGAATAGTACAACAAAATACATGGATAATATAAATGCAATACAATCTTCAGTCACTCAGTCGTATCTGACTCTTTTCAACCCCATGAACCACAGCACGCCAGGCCTCCCTGTATATCACCAATTACTGGAGTCCACCCAAACCCATGTCTGTCGAANCAAAATACATGGATAATATAAATGCAATACAATCTTCAGTCACTCAGTCGTATCTGACTCTTTTCAACCCCATGAACCACAGCACGCCAGGCCTCCCTGTATATCACCAATTACTGGAGTCCACCCAAACCCATGTCCGTCGAATCAATGATGCCATCCAACCATCTCATCCTCTGTCGTCCCCTTCTCCTCCTGCCCTCAATCTTTCCCAGCATCAGGGTCTTTTCCAATGAGTCAGTTCTTCACATAAGGTGGCCAAAGTATTGGAGTTTCAGCTCCAACATCAGTCTTTACAATGAATATTCAAGACTGATTTCCTTTAGGATGGATTGGTTGGATCTCCTTGCAGTACAAAGGATTTTCAAGAGTTTTCTCCAACATCACAGTTCAAAAGCATCAATTCTTTGGCATTCATCTTTCTTTATAGTCCAACTCTCACATCCATATGTGACTACTGGAAAAACCATACAATCTTAGGAAGTCTATTTTTAGTAGCATGAACAAGGATATTGGAGGTCTGTTCAGTATTTTTTTTTAACCACTCAGACTACACTCTCTCCCTCTTACTCTCCAAAAGGAAGAGGAAGATCATCGGTGGCTAACGGCAGCTGCAGAAGCAACACCAAGCCAGCTTCACACTCGGGAGAGAACGCTGCATCTCCTTCTCATGGTTTCTGTGTGCTCTACACGTTCAGAGAAACTTCTCCAGTAATGAACTATAGAAATGATCCATGAACATATAGTTTATTTTTTTTTTTAGTAGATCAGTGTAATTTACAAGAGAAAAAGGGAGTGTATAATCTGTGAAGAATAAGCACATCCTTGAGATTTTTTTTTTTTCCTGGCAAAATGTTACCCAATATACTACTGATACCATCAGAAAAGAATGTGTTGGGAGTATTTAAAATCTTATAAAATTTATTCTACCTACTTGGGCATATTGTTTTTGCCATTTTAATCAGATAATAATTTACTAGCAATTGAGTTTGTTGATACTGTTGCCAACTTGATTAATGAAATGGAGTGTCTGGAACATTTACCTATTTATTCCTCTAAAACACAAACCATTTATCTTTGTTTCTGAAAATTTCTTCCCACATATCCACCACCACCTTGGTCCCTATCCAGTTCTTCCCAAAGACCTAAATGCATCTTTTCTCCTGTTAAAAAAATGGGCTTCATAGTTGCTGATCACTGCATTGTCAGTTGGCTTATTCAATTCACTTTAAATTCAGGTTAAAATGACATGGTTCCAACTATAAATAAATTGCTTAAATTGAGGTCAAAGGCAGCTCAGGGAACCCTCTCCCAGAATTCACTGACCTACCATCACAACACGTGTCCACAGTCAAGTCAAAGTGTTCTCCAGTGAACCAGCCTCCTGCGACTCTGTAGCCTCATCATTCAGAGAAGCTGGGACCATCGGGACTGTCCCTACTGATGAGTGGCAGCAAGGCACACACTGGGGTTGGCAGCTGGAAAGGGCTGAATCTTTGCTCCTGGAGAATGTGACATGAAGGAAGCCTGCCTCTCCACTGCTCCAGAAAGTGAGACAGGAGGAAGATCTTGTCAGGAAAAACTGCAGTTTTCTAATACCTTTGTCACTGCAGATGGTGACTGCAGCCATGAAATTAAAAGACACTTACTCCTTGGAAGAAAAGTTATGGCCAACCTAGACAGCATATGGAAAAGCAGAGACCTCACTTTGCCAACAAAGGTCCATTTAGTCAAGGCGATGGTTTTTCCAGTAGTCATGTATGGATCTGAGAGTTGGACTAGGAAGAAAGGTGAGAGCCAAAGAATTGATGCTTTTGATCTGTGGTGATGGAGAAGACTCTTGAGAATTCCCTGGACTGCAAGGAGATCCAACCAGTCCATCCTAAAGGAAATCAGTCCTGAATATTCATTGGAAGGACTGATGCTGAAGCTGAAACTCCAATACTTTGGCCACCTGATGTGAAGAACTGACTCATTAGAAAAGACCCTGATGCTGGGAAAGATTGAAGGTGGGAGGAGAAGGGGATGACAGAGGATGAGATGNTACACCAGTAAGTCTGTTGATTCGCCTGATACAGCCAACTCCCCAGTAATTAAAATTTCTTAAAGATTTTCTCCTTAACTATACCTCCTGCACAGTACATCACTGGGACTACAAGGTCTAAAAGACTTAATCTAAATGACTGGCCACAATGATAAGGAAGAACAGGAGGTAATATCTGAGAGGGGGAAAGAGAGACAAAGAAATAACTTTAAGAACCACGATTTTAGGGAGTTGTGATTTTAGGAAGTTTTGCTTCCCAACCCAAGAATCGAACCCGGGTCTCCTGTATTGCAGGTGTATTCTTTACCAACTGAACTATCAGGGAAGCCCATACCTTGAATAGAGTAGATGCTAATTAAACATATAAATGAGTAAAAAATGAATTTGTAAAAGCTCCAAATCTTAAACTAGCTTTATATAAATATCTGCCCCTTAATCATTTAATAGTGATAATAATTATTTGTAAAGAATTTTAAAAATTAGAAGAGCAAGTATAATTATACTGCTTACCTACTAACCAATGTACTCCATTAATCATGCAAATGAAAACAGTGACTGACACAGTCAGGAAATTTCTAAAGAAGTCAATGTATTTTTAAATATCTTTGAGTGAAGTATAAAGTCCTGTAGAAACTGAAGGGTGGTGGGTAAGGGTGATGAATGCCTCTTTGACTACACACTGTGTTTTTATATTTTAAGCTCTATTTTTAAGCTCTCAAGATATTTATAGCACTGAGTTTATGGCTATGTTCTCAGAGATAAGGAACAGGGGGTACAAGTTTTATTTAAAACTCACTTAAAATAGCAAAATTATAAAACAGTGATTCATTATCATAATCCTCCTGTGGACATAGATCAAAACACACAGGAAACCGATTTCTCTCTGAAAAGTGAAGAAAGAAAAGACCTCTTTAAAACACTGCCCTATAATGTTGAAATCCTTAAAACAATTTGGTCTGAAAGATGTAGGCATCTTTACATAATATATTGCATCCAGAAAAGAGGGAAAACAAAGAAAAAAAGGAATAGATACTCCCAGCAAAAACAAAGCCCCAGCAGAATATACTGCAAAAATGCAAAGCTTCTGATACTGGTCATGCAAATATACATACACTTTCTGTGTTTGAAAATGCATCAACCCCTTAGACTTCAACAGGGAAGCAAGTGAGTAACAGGTTCTACTGAACAATCGAGTAGAGGTTCCTAAAATGCTAAAGCAATGTGAAACCATTTTGGGGTGGAGTTTGGGGTGGAGTTTCCTTTTTATCTAGAAAACAAAGAAGTCAGAAGTGACAGCACAGGCCTTCTGAACATCAGGAGAGTCCGAGGCTCCCCCATGCCCAACACTCGGCATCACCGCCATCTGTGTTTCCCTACACTCTGTACATTAGACATGTCCATTACATGTCTCTCCTCCAGCCTTTTCCCACCTCACGGCCTCTATCTCTTCACACTTCTGAAACAAGTGCACAGCCTTCTCCATCACTCGTCACACTGAGAATTGGAATATTTCTGTTCTTTTGGTGAACTCATCAGTGGTTTGATGCTTTGAGGCATTCTTCCTTTTTTTAAAAGCAAGCTAGAGAGGGACTTCCCTGGTGGTTCAGTGGTTAAGACTCCAAGCTCCCAATGCAGGGGGCTAGGGTTTGATCCCTGGTCAGGCAGCTAGATCTCCCATACAGCAACTAAGATCGAAGATCCCATGGGCCGCAACTAAGACCTTGAACAGCCAAATAAATTAAGTGAAAGTCAAAGTCACTCAGTCTTGTCCAACTCTTTGTGACCCCATGGACTGTACAGCCCACAGAATTCTCCAGGCCAGAATACTGGAGTGGGTAGCCTTTCCCTTCTCCATGGAATCTTCCCAACCCAGGGATTGAACCCAGGTCTCCCGCATTGCAGATTCTTTACCAGCTGAGCCACAAGCGAAGCCTAGGAAATTTAGTAATTAATTTGAAAAAGGCAAGCTAAAGAGTCATTTACTATGCTGTGAGGCTTTTTCATTTAAGTAAAGTCACTTTCAGCTTATAAAGAAAGCTTGCTAGCCCTATTTTGACCATGCCAATCCTTCTAACTTTTCTACTGACAATCATGTTTCTTTACAAAGTGTGGCCTATATTGACAAAGTACAAGGTACAGAATCCTCAACGCCCCTCCCAGAAGCCCTCCAGTGAAGCTCTCTGGGTCCTGGCAGCCTCCCTCTCACAATCTGGTGCTGGGTGGACTCCCTCCCAGCCATGGATTCCACGGCCCTCCCCTCCATGGGGTCTGCCCCTTGGTGTCCTGAAGAAGCATCTGGGGCTAGAATGCTGATCCCGGGGCCTCTGGGGCCCTTGTGCACCACTCTCAGAGGCAGCCCTGATCCTGAGTCTCACTGTCTCCACTTGGAAGGGACCCACCTCAGCCCTCCTCTTGGGCCAGTTCAGCCAGGCCTAAGGAAAGACGAAGGGCAAGCATCAGTACTTGAAGGGGCTGTCCCGGCTTCTGATTAGCAAAGAGGTCAGTAAGGCAGCCAAAATGCTTTCTGCCCAGTCTTGATCAGTAATGGGGCTGTCCCTGCTAAGGCCCATTTTCTGTGCCTCCTGCCTGTCACTGGGCCTGCCACCCTGTCCTTGCACTTGTAGGCTAAGGTGGTAATCATTTCATGGACTGTAATCTGTCAGGCTCCTCTGTCCATGGAAATCACCAGGCAAGAATACTGGAGTGGGTAGCCATTCTGTTCTCCAGGGGATCAAATCTAGGGTCTCCTGCATTGCAGTCAGATTCTTTACCATCTGAGCCACCAGGGAAACCTATTTCTACCACATCTGCTAGACAAATTATAAAAGGCAAACTCAGATGTTGAATGAAGTCCATTAACACAGGAATGAAAGGCCTCGGCCACCCACTTGAGAGGCTGGTTTCTTGAGCAACTGCAGGTGCACCCTGTGATCTACGGCCAAGGTGATAAGCTTTGGAAAGATGGGCCTTACAGCACCTGCCGTCTCCAGCCAGGGGCTGGTCTGGGAACAGCACTAAGCGTAACACAGCACTGACTGGGGGTGCAGTCAGGACAGCCACACGCTTGAAATTCAAGAATGGGCTGAAAGTGGCCCAGGGTGCAGTGCTCCTCTTCCTCTATTCCTGTTCTGTATCCAGGCTTCCCCAGTGGCTCAGCGGTAAAGAATCCACCTGCAAAGCAGGAGCTACTGGAGACACAGGTTCCATCCCTGGGTCAGGAAGATCCTCTGGAGGAGGGCATGGCAACCCACTCCAGTATTCTTGCCTAGAGAATCCCATGGACAGAGGAGCCTGACAGACTACAGTCCATGGAGTTGCAAAGAGTCAGACACANCTACTGGAGACACAGGTTCCATCCCTGGGTCAGGAAGATCCTCTGGAGGAGGGCATGGCAACCCACTCCAGTATTCTTGCCTAGAGAATCCCATGGACAGAGGAGCCTGACAGACTACAGTCCATGGAGTTGCAAAGAGTCAGACACAACTGAAGCAGCTTAGCACGCATGCAAACTGTATCCACAGTTGAAAATCTCACTTTGTTAATTGACAGAGAAAGAAAAGGAACCTGTCAACAACTCTTGAGTTCCCCACCTTTGGGACAAAGGCCATCTGTAATTTCTCTGGTCCTCTCTGGGGGAGGGAAGGAGTGATGATACACCTGCTGGCCCTTCTTCCCATCTACATACGTTTCCAAAGCCCATAAAACTCTGAAGATATTCAGTCCCAAACTAACCAAGGTGTCCAAAAGTACACACCTTTCCAGATGGAACTAGGCCTCAGAGAGACACTGATGGCTAGCACCACCAACCTCCACTTCTGGTGTCTTTTCCTTAAGCCTAAGTGACACTCAAGCAGATGACTGACAAAGGAGTCTAATCTGAAAGGTCGTGGAAGAAAGATTCAGTAACTGACTTGTAAGTGGAGGCCCTTTCGGCTAAGATCATACATGATATATAAATATAAGATATAAGATATATATATATATATATATATATAAGATATACATATATATGTGTGTGTATATAAGATGTATCCATGATTTCCTTAGAAACAGCAAAGTACATCTGCTAGTCACCAACAGTGCATAAGGAACACTGCAGCATGCAGAAACACCCTCCCCCACTTAGGGCTCACATATTTAAAAGATAGGAGAAATCAAGCAGAAACCTTCTCGGTGCTACTTGTTCTGAACTTATGATCAGAGAGAACTTTTAATGCAGTCCTTCATCCTAATCTATAGGAAGAAGACAATTGGATGGCCCTTACCACTATGCTTTCTCAAGCTCTAAAATAACAAGGCCCCATAGAACTTTCAGTTCCATCACCCCATGGCAAATAAATGGAGATAAAGTGGAAACAGATTTTATTTTCCTGGACTTCAAAATCACTGTGGTTGGTGACTGCAGTAACAAAATTAAAAGACATTTGCTCCTTGGAAGAAAAACTATGACAAACCTCACTACTGCTACTGCTAAGTCGCTTCAGTTGTATCCGACTCTGTGCAACCCCATAGATGGCAGCCCACCAGGCTCCCCCATCCCTGGGATTCTCCAGGCAAGAACACTGGAGTGGGTTGCCATTTCCTTCTCCAATACATGAAAGTGAAAAAGTGAAAATGAAGTCGTTCAGTTGTGTCCGACTCTTAGTGACCCCATGGACTGCAGCCTACCAGGCTCCTCCNAAATAAAGCAAACTATAAACTCAGCTGGTAAGAATCCGCCTGCAATGCGGGAGACCTGGGTTTAATCCGTGGGTTGGGAAGCTCCCCTGGAGAGGGAAAGGCTACCCACTCCAGTATTCTGGCCTGGAGAATTCCATGGACTGGATAGTCTATGGGGTTGCAAAGAGTCGGGCACGACTGAGCGACTTTTACTTTCACTTACAGAGCAAGAAGATACACATTCAAAATAAGTGAGATGGATGAGGCAAGTGGAAAACCAAAGGTATGGAATCAGAACACAGTGTGCAAAATAACCCCCTTCAAGTCCCTTCAATGATGAGAAGTGGATCACAGTCTTAGCTCGCGCCTTCTGGTACCAAGGCAAAGGCGGTCAGTTCTATGACTCACAAAGCCCAGAACTTAACAAGAGACAGCCTTATTCTTTATATTAAGAACAGAGACAGTGTGTCCCCAGGTCTGAGTATCTGTTGTTTCCACTAAGTGTCTGACAGTGAATGAAGCCACAGGTTTCGGACAGAGAGCCAGCCCCTGAGAGCCATCTGAGGCTGCAGCAAACCTGCAGGAGAAAGAGCACTGGGGTGTGACTCCCTGTCTTTATGGCCTGGCTTAGCCTAGGAGTAACTTTGAGAAGGTCATTAGGATTGAGCTGATTGCTTATCTTTAAGGCTTCAGTTATCTAAATTAAAAAAAAAAAGCAGCAGCAGCAGGGGATGAAAGCCTCCTTGGCACATGGTGAACAGTCAATGTCTATTTCATAAAGGAATGAATGAAATCCTTTATTTCAGCCATTTTCATTGGAAAACTTTATGTGATGGGCAATACACATTCTGCCTTCTTATCTGGAATCCAAAATAATAGTTTAACCTTTTCCAGATGACTCCACTGGGAAGCACGTCAGTGCTGCCTCAGTGGATATTGTGTCTCTCACACTCTGATGTACAGTGATGACTCCTTCACTCTGTTGTACATTTTTGAAGTTCTCACTTTTGCATCCAAAGCAGTTGTCAGGTTTTTTTTTTTTTTATTATTGCCAGTGTACCTGTTTTACCAGCCATCTTTCTCCGCTCTGCATATTCGCTGCTTTTCTTGTGATGCTACACAGGAAGTTGGTTGAATGGCATGTCCGACTTGTATGTAAAATGGAAGTAAATAAGCCCTGAGTTGGAGGTTCTTCTCTGAGCGAGATTTTGTGTATATATTCTGTAAGTTTCCCTCAGTGGCTCATTGACTTCTTATCTTTCTATTTATTCTGGCCTGTGTTCGGGATAGTTGAGTTTGCCAGATAACTGATCTTGGGACAGATGCGACATTCATCTATACAGGAAACAATATTACGCTGATTAAGGTGTCAAACGGAGAGCTGACTTGCAAACACCTTCATGAGAAAGAGATTGCAGAAGTGTTGCTGGGAAAGCCATCTGCTGATGCATAATAGGTTAGTTAAGCAAGAGCGGCAGATGAACAGAGACCAGACAAACCAGACTAGAGCAGTGAGTCAGTCAAATGCAGGAGACAGAGGCATGGAAGGCCCAGGGCTTGGAGTTTGAATGTCCCAGACTCTCATCTGCAACTTCACGTGCCTGTCCCTGGAGCGAGAGGGTGGGCTTAGTCAATGCCTCTCTTGGTCACTTTCTTACTCCCTGGGTATAGTGAAAAAAACACTCCTTTCTTATCTGAGATTTGAGCAAGTTGCATCTAATTTTCATTTAGTGATTGTAATATCTACCCTAAACATTTGGGAATAGTACAACAAAATACATGGATAATATAAATGCAATACAATCTTCAGTCACTCAGTCGTATCTGACTCTTTTCAACCCCATGAACCACAGCACGCCAGGCCTCCCTGTATATCACCAATTACTGGAGTCCACCCAAACCCATGTCCGTCGAATCAATGATGCCATCCAACCATCTCATCCTCTGTCGTCCCCTTCTCCTCCTGCCCTCAATCTTTCCCAGCATCAGGGTCTTTTCCAATGAGTCAGTTCTTCACATAAGGTGGCCAAAGTATTGGAGTTTCAGCTCCAACATCAGTCTTTACAATGAATATTCAAGACTGATTTCCTTTAGGATGGATTGGTTGGATCTCCTTGCAGTACAAAGGATTTTCAAGAGTTTTCTCCAACATCACAGTTCAAAAGCATCAATTCTTTGGCATTCATCTTTCTTTATAGTCCAACTCTCACATCCATATGTGACTACTGGAAAAACCATACAATCTTAGGAAGTCTATTTTTAGTAGCATGAACAAGGATATTGGAGGTCTGTTCAGTATTTTTTTTTAACCACTCAGACTACACTCTCTCCCTCTTACTCTCCAAAAGGAAGAGGAAGATCATCGGTGGCTAACGGCAGCTGCAGAAGCAACACCAAGCCAGCTTCACACTCGGGAGAGAACGCTGCATCTCCTTCTCATGGTTTCTGTGTGCTCTACACGTTCAGAGAAACTTCTCCAGTAATGAACTATAGAAATGATCCATGAACATATAGTTTATTTTTTTTTTAGTAGATCAGTGTAATTTACAAGAGAAAAAGGGAGTGTATAATCTGTGAAGAATAAGCACATCCTTGAGATTTTTTTTTTTTCCTGGCAAAATGTTACCCAATATACTACTGATACCATCAGAAAAGAATGTGTTGGGAGTATTTAAAATCTTATAAAATTTATTCTACCTACTTGGGCATATTGTTTTGCCATTTTAATCAGATAATAATTTACTAGCAATTGAGTTTGTTGATACTGTTGCCAACTTGATTAATGAAATGGAGTGTCTGGAACATTTACCTATTTATTCCTCTAAAACACAAACCATTTATCTTTGTTTCTGAAAATTTCTTCCCACATATCCACCACCACCTTGGTCCCTATCCAGTTCTTCCCAAAGACCTAAATGCATCTTTTCTCCTGTTAAAAAAATGGGCTTCATAGTTGCTGATCACTGCATTGTCAGTTGGCTTATTCAATTCACTTTAAATTCAGGTTAAAATGACATGGTTCCAACTATAAATAAATTGCTTAAATTGAGGTCAAAGGCAGCTCAGGGAACCCTCTCCCAGAATTCACTGACCTACCATCACAACACGTGTCCACAGTCAAGTCAAAGTGTTCTCCAGTGAACCAGCCTCCTGCGACTCTGTAGCCTCATCATTCAGAGAAGCTGGGACCATCGGGACTGTCCCTACTGATGAGTGGCAGCAAGGCACACACTGGGGTTGGCAGCTGGAAAGGGCTGAATCTTTGCTCCTGGAGAATGTGACATGAAGGAAGCCTGCCTCTCCACTGCTCCAGAAAGTGAGACAGGAGGAAGATCTTGTCAGGAAAAACTGCAGTTTTCTAATACCTTTGTCACTGCAGATGGTGACTGCAGCCATGAAATTAAAAGACACTTACTCCTTGGAAGAAAAGTTATGGCCAACCTAGACAGCATATGGAAAAGCAGAGACCTCACTTTGCCAACAAAGGTCCATTTAGTCAAGGCGATGGTTTTTCCAGTAGTCATGTATGGATCTGAGAGTTGGACTAGGAAGAAAGGTGAGAGCCAAAGAATTGATGCTTTTGATCTGTGGTGATGGAGAAGACTCTTGAGAATTCCCTGGACTGCAAGGAGATCCAACCAGTCCATCCTAAAGGAAATCAGTCCTGAATATTCATTGGAAGGACTGATGCTGAAGCTGAAACTCCAATACTTTGGCCACCTGATGTGAAGAACTGACTCATTAGAAAAGACCCTGATGCTGGGAAAGATTGAAGGTGGGAGGAGAAGGGGATGACAGAGGATGAGATGGTTGGATGGCATCACTGACTTGATGGACATGAGTTTGAGTAAGTTCTGGGAGTTGGTGATGGACAGGGAGGCCTGGCGTGCTGCAGTCCATGGGATCACGAAGAGTCGGACATGGCTGAGCGACTGAACTGAGTACCTTTGTTGCTCTTCCTGGCATGCCAGAACCTGTGAATTTACCATCTGGGATTTGCTGAGACCCCACTTAGGTAAACTGTCTTTTTAAGAAGACTAAAGCACGCAGAGGCACAGACCTTTTTAAGCACTGGGAGAATATTTTGGAGTTTCCCAAGCCTATCTAATGACATATTCAAACATGAAGAGTTGCTGACAGTTTAAAAAATGAATTTATGTTAGTTTTTTCGTGGAAATTATTCATATTTCTCTTTTACATGCAGTGCTACAGAATCATGCTGAGACTTTTACAACAATCTCCACTGATGGGTAAACAAGAGATGCTTGAAATCATTTTTAATTAATGTAGGGTAAAAGGCAGCTTATGAAAAATGAATTCTGAATTTTGTGCAATTTATTCTGGTAGCCATTTGTGGGGGAAAAGAGAAAAACACACAATAACAAAGGACACACCAGCTGCTGCTGAGACGAATCATGAAGAAGGGACAATATTTTCCTGCGCTTTGGCATAAGTTGTAAATTCCAGGAAGACATGGTTTCTGGGTTATAAGCTTTTACGCAGCCTAAAGCACTTAACAGTATCATATAGATAATTCACTAGATTAACGTCTGCTTGAATTGATGAAGAGCTGAAAGGACATGACACCCATAGATAAGCATTTCCATCTATTGTCACTGAAGACTGTCTGGATTTATTATCTTGCCCTGGATATTAAACACGTGTTTCTGTGCTACATGGGGTGTGGGGTGGTGTGTATGTGGTGTGTCTGTTAGAGCCGAACTAGTACTCGACTCAGCATTAGAGCGGCATTCTTTCTCCAAATGTGGCATTTCCTTCTTTCCCTTAGGAAAGCGCATACGGGAATAACTTTGCTTGCCAGATAGATATGATGATTTACTGCATTTGAAAGGTTTAATGCTTGGTTACAGCAATTTGAAACGGAACAGTGCTCAAAACAATGGCTTTTCTCTCCCTGGCAGATGATGCTTTCCATAACTCTAATCCCACGTTATCTTCTGCAATGTGGTCGTGATGTCCCTCATCCAGAGAGCTTATTTCTCTGTGTTCCTAAGTTTGGGTAGGTCCCGTGACTGCTTTGACTTACGAAGTACAGCAGACGTAACGCTGTGCTCGTGGATCCTGGTGCAGCCCTTAGTTCTTGATTTATCATAGATGCTTTTGCATTCCCTCTCTCTGTGTTCCCTCTTAGAGCCGCCATCAGTTCAGTTCAGTCGCTCAGTTGTGTCCGACTCTTTGCGACCCTCTGGGCTGCAGCTCGCCAGGCTTCCCCATCCATCACCAACTCATGGAGTCTACCCAAACTCACGTCCATCAAGTCGGTGATGCCATCCAGCCATCTCATCCTCTGTCGTCCCCTTCTCCTCCTGCCTTCTCTTTCCCAGCATCAGCGTCTTTTCCAGTGAGTCAGCTCGTTGCATCAGGTGGCCAAAGTATTGGAGTTTGAGCTTCNCACGTCCATCAAGTCGGTGATGCCATCCAGCCATCTCATCCTCTGTCGTCCCCTTCTCCTCCTGCCTTCTCTTTCCCAGCATCAGCGTCTTTTCCAGTGAGTCAGCTCGTTGCATCAGGTGGCCAAAGTATTGGAGTTTGAGCTTCAGCATCGTCTTTCCAGTGAACACGCAGGCTATGCATGAAAAGCCAGAGTCAAAGCTGCGTGGAAAGCCATGTGTAGGTGTTTTAGTGCCTGCTCGCCTCCCGCATCTTGGATGTCCAGCCCAACTGAGCTTTTTGATCACTGCCCCCTTATCCTTTTCCCTAATTTGTTTTATCAAAGAGTGCTTTTTCTCAGGATAGCTTTTATTGTAACAGAGTACCATGGCTTCCTTAATGACTTACTGGTTAAAAAAAAAAAAATCCGCTTGCCATGCAGGAGACACAGGTTTGATCCCTGGGTCGTGAAGATTCCCCTGGAGAAGGAAATGACAACCCACTCCGTTATTCTTGCCTGGGAAATCCCATGGACAGAGTGGCCTGGCAGGCTACAGCCATGGGGTCTCAAAAGAGTCAGACACGACTCAGTGACTGCGCACGCGCTGCCTGAAGACCGCTGACCACCACTGCGGGGAGACCCCAGGGAAGAACCACCCGCTGAACCCCTGAACCCAGCAGATCTGTAGAGCCAGGAGAGAAAGCACTTTATTGAAACTGTGGGTTGATATTATAGAAAGAAATTACACTTGCTGCATGAAAAACATATTAGCCCTTAAGAATTTCATTTAAAGTTGAGCACTGAGAGAGATGATCCCAGCCCTGCCTGACACCTTTACAGCAGCTTTGTGAGATTTCTGCTTTATTGACTATGCCAAAGCCTTTGACTGTGTGGATCACAATNGCAAGGAAGAGGGGACACAAAGACAGCCCCCCTCCAAGCACACAGCTCAGACATCACATTTAGGGCACAGTGGACTGCGTGTTCTATCACTGAGTTGATCGTGTTAAGCATCATGCTTACTAGAGGTACTCGGGGCAAGAACAGTAAATTCAAAGGGAAATACCATCCAAATGAAAACGTGAATGTGACTCGTCCAATTGAAAGACAGGCTGAAAATGGATGCAGGCCAAAACAGCATGGTGAGCTAGGGAGTGAGATAGCAAAGAACTGGGAACTGGGAACTGCTCCCTGCTTCTTGGGTGTCTGGGTTACATTCTCTGTGGGGGGGATGTTCCTTGGTTCACATACAAATAGATCACTGTTTGTGGGAACAGGAGAAAAACTGATGCCAAAGTATCTTGGCCCAGAAAGGACGGCAGAAATCCCTGTGCTTTATTCCAGGTGATTACAAGCAACAGGATGCTGCTCAGCGCCGTGGCTACCAAAACAGACGGGGAGAGAGAAACTGAGATAACAGGATTCTTAGAATCTGTTAGTCACCATTTGCTCTTCAAGACAGTAACAGCTTCTTTTTAAGGCTTTAGACGCCTGCTCAAATTTCAGTCCCTGAAAAGCTGGAGATCTGGATGTGAATACAGTGACGAATGTTTTTCCTCTTAAGCACAGACTTCACGGTGACACAGATTATTTCTTAGTGTTCGTTCAGTACAAACATAAGCACTAGGTACTTGGTGGCTGTAACACTGGCATCTTACTCTGTGTGGGTGGCTCAGTTGGCATAATTTTCCTTTTTTATTTGTTCCGAAAGGCCACAATTAAACACCACACGTAAGGGTTAACTTTCTCTTTTAAGAAATGACTATGTATGTTTTCCCCAGTCAGAATCTGCTCCATTTAGTATCCTACCCAGTGGCACGAACAGTGCGTTTCTGTGTCTTCAGTTTGGGTTTAATTCTCTCCCAAGCTTTTCTACCCTTTGGCATGTTTCTTGAACAAAGACCAAATTGTGATCTTGTGATGTCTCTTTCTGGAACACCCAAGAAGTGAGAATTTACTAAAGTTTACAAAGCCAGAAAATCCTGCCCCAATATCCTCCCCACCAGGACTAACGAAGTTGCCACCATCCAAAATGCCTTCAAAGAACCAAATGCAGGTTCCATGTTTGCAGGGGACCAAAATCAACATTAAAAAAGACCTTTGGGATGATGCCAGTGGACTAATCTCACAGATACTGACATACTTACAATTGCTTATAAATTAAGGAAAAACTATAGTAGTGATATAGTTCAGAATATAAGTGAGTTTGTGGACAGGCTGAACGACTCATTGTCAGTAACCATGAGGGATTTTGTACACACACCCCGTCACTCCCTTTCTTCTACTATTTCTCCACTTTTCCAGCAGGTGGCACTACAGTCACAGACCAGACATTCCACAGCAGGGTATGTAACTTTATTTTTCTACCATAATAATTTAAAGTATTTACACACGGCACACTCACTGTTTTACACAGATACTTATTCATATACCTATGAACCACATCTAAAGGTTTCTTTGCAAAGACTCGACACACTGTGGGGGTTTCCGAGCGTAACAAAGAGAAGGGAAGGACAAAAAAAAAAGTTTTGAGTCTTCAGACAGCCATGTGGTGCATCTGTGAAAACCAGTGTGTTCCCATAAGATTAAGCTCCCCCAGAAGATGTCCTGCCTAACGTATGAGTATGACCCAAAATGCTTCTGGTTAAGGGGGGGTATTTCAAAAACCAACATGTGCAAGGAACATTTTTTTTCCCCCTTTCCAGACATTCTATGAAAGAAACAGAAGAAAGTAAACCAGAGAAATACCTGTATTTCTGAAACAGTTATCCGTGGGGAAGACTTCAGAGTCATAGAGAGACACTGACTGCAAAGGGAGAACAGCCAAATCCACTGGTACTAAGAGCTGTGATACAACCTTTCCAGGCAAATGATGCAGCAGAACAACCTGGCTTCCTCTTCCCAGCTATCAGGAGAGGCAGTTGTTTTGCTTTCACTGAAAAGGACACAGGTATGTTACATCATGTACACACTAAACCCAGACATCGTAGAAAACTTCTACCGTTTTCCACTTTTAGACTATTTGCACAAAAATAGTGGTTAGAGGTACCCTAAATATTTTCCCTCCTGCATTCTACTCGGTTACATAACAGAAGTACTAGCTAACTACAGCTTCTGACCGGGGCACGTGATTCCGTAAGGGAACAAAAGCAGTCGCCGTTCAGAGCTGATGGTAGGCAGGCCCCCGTTCGGCTTTGATACAAGGATACCAGGTTTGGGTTCAGCTCTCTGGCACTGCATCTTTGCCCAGTAAGAGGCAGGATGCCTTCGGGATTTTCCCAGACTGGCCAAGGTCATTCTCTCATACACTAGAAGACAGGCTCGAGAGAAGCTTTGCCACCTCTGGTGAGTCGACAGCTCCATGCTGTGACCGACAGATCAGTTCACAAAGAAACAGAACTTTCACGAAGCGACATCCTCTTTGCTACCAGTCTGGTAGCGCCACTCATCAAAAGGAAGAAATTAACCCAGCCAACTAAAACTACGCACAACCTTGACCCAAATCTCTGTGGCCTTTCAAGTTCCCCGTCTGTTTGCATTTACGTAAATGATTCAACTACAAACTCTACCAGTAATTCTTGCAACCAGATATTTACATTTTAGGTATAACAATAGAAACCTTCCTATCCTGGAGTTCATGTTCTCAGCTACTGCTCTTGCCTTTGGGTGGTGGTGGTTTCCTTTTTTCAAGAGGTGCCAACAATGATGGAATGGAATAAAGAAGCAGTGTAGCTCGGTGAAATCACTATCAAGTTAAATGAGCAACTAATAGTCACCTATGCATATTAAGAGGGAAAGTGATTAAATCGAGAGCCCACGTGGGGAGCAACACTGGCTAATGAGAATGTCTGACCAACCAGCACGCAGTCAAGCTGCACACAGCCTCAGGCCAAGGAAGCACAGCCGTTGTCAGGACCCCAGTCCATCCCATCAGGACCTCAGGACCCCAGTCCATCCCATCACACAGACACGAAGTGGGAGACAGGAAGACCATGGCGTGGGGGCCAAGGAAGAGGAAACCCTTTGCGGCGGGATCTGGGTCTTCCCATGACAGAATCGAATACACCCCCGAGCCTGGGCTCCCGGGCTCCAACACTGAGCCTGGGGAGGGCTTACTGGGCGTGGACGCGGTAAGTACAAGTCCAGACGGCCAGAGAGGCGGCGGCTGAGAACGCGGGCTTGTACGAATCACAGAGGGAAGAGCAAGGCACAGTCGCTGCACTTAGGGGTTTGCACTCTCTTTGTTCAATGTAGAATGGAGTTAAAAGGGGGAAAGTGACAGTTTGAACAGGGAATGAGGGACGACAAAAGTCTGAAAGGGCTCTAGCAAGATGCCTGCGATCTCCTTACCCATTGCCATCTGGAGCCCCGCCTGGCCTAGAAAAACAGCAGTTTCATACGGTTTAACCTGCCACGCTCTAAGTGCTCGGATGTAACAATCCTAGTTAATAAGAACTGTGCTAACATTCTCCCCACCCTCCGAAAACAAGTGGCAGCTGTCCAAGAGGGAGAGGGCTTCCTAGAATCAGTGTTTAACAGCCAAATGCACCTGTCGGGGGGCGGGGCGGGGCGGTTAACAATCCTTCCGCGTGGAGCGAGGGCAGGAGAAGCGGGCAAGGACCTAGTTCCAAGGAACGAGCCAGTGGCACCAGGAGGGCAGCAGGTGAACGCTGGGAGCGCGGCGATGGCCAAGGCCGTGAGGGCGCCGCCAGCAAGAGCTGCAAACGAGGTCGCCGGTCCTCTGCCAAGGGCGCGCCGCATCCGGTGTCTGTGCGCGTGTACTATATACGTACTGACCAGGTACACACATAAATATTTAATATATAAAAAATAAAGTGCTTTCTAACAGGTCCCCGGGCAGGGACGTTATAAAACATTTCACAAAACTGCAAAAAAAAAAAAAAAAACAAAAACCCCAAACCAAAACCCCAAATTGGTAACGGTCCAAAACACTACATCCAACATTACGTGGAAAACAGCCAAACGTGATATGTACAAATCAGGTGGGCATCCCGGGACACACGCATCCTGTCATATACATGGTATATACATATATACTCTTTTTACTCAATATATTATGACAATATATATTTTNCCCAAACCAAAACCCCAAATTGGTAACGGTCCAAAACACTACATCCAACATTACGTGGAAAACAGCCAAACGTGATATGTACAAATCAGGTGGGCATCCCGGGACACACGCATCCTGTCATATACATGGTATATACATATATACTCTTTTTACTCAATATATTATGACAATATATATTTTTAAAAAACTTTGTTATAGACAGGAGAAACGGAACAGAAAAAAAAAGAGAGAGAGAGCGAGAAAGACAATCCCCTACAAAAACACAGCAAGGATCAAGCATGTGAGTCCCAGGCCGACAGACAGGGGGCGTGCACGGGGCGCCCCTCGGGCACTGCTCGGGAAAATATGCCAGCGCTCCTTCCTGGGGTGCAGCGCCTCCACGTCCTCCAGGGCGCTGTGCGCGGCGGCCGTGAAGTTGGCGTCGCCGGTGGTGAGCAGGTCAAAGACGCAGGACTGGAAGTAGATGTCCTTCACCGGCATCTGCTCGTGGCACCGCGCGCTGGCCGCCTCCAGCGTGTAGCCGGGCCAGGCCGCGGCCGCGGGGCTGCGGGGCAGGCCGGGCCCCAGGATGGCGGACACCTGGCCCTGCCCGTCGTCGATGCGCTCGCCCAGGGGGCAGCCGGTCACGCACAGCTGCAGGTCCTGGCTTTCCTCGTAGGCCATGGCCAGCGCCTCGGGCATGCGGATGGCCAGCGTCAGGTAGCGGCCCAGCTGCCGCACGAACACCGTGGTGCCCATGTAGCGCGCGTGCATCTCCACCGAGCGGCCGCTCTCCCGCTCCACGATCCGCAGGCTCTTGGGGTCGCCATCCCCGCCGCTCGTGCTGCCGTCCACGAAGGCAGCCGGCAGGTCATCGGTCACGGCTTGGTACACTTTCTGATCCGTACACTCCCGGTGTGCTTTGAAGATGATGGTGATCTGTGGGGGAGAGAAGGGGGACAAAATTTTAACACAGATGGGAGGGATATGGGCACGACAGCAACCTTGGGCCGTGAGGGCTCCCCTCCAGTTCTGGAGGTTGGACCGGCTAGAGACAGAATCTCCCAACTCAGCCTGTGTCTGCTTCTGCCTTGCAAGTGAATGGTGTCACTGTTAGGGACAATTTTAAAGACCCTATGTATTCATTCATTGGAAGGATGGATGCTGAAGCTGAAACTCTACTTTGGCCATCTGATGAGAAGAGCTGATTCATCGGTAAAGACCCTGATGCTGGGAAAGATTGAGGGCAGGAGAAGGGGATGACAGGGGATGAAATGGTTGGATGGCATCATCAACTCAATGGACCTGAGTCTGAGTAAACTCTGGGAGTTGGTGATGGACAGGGAGGCCTGGCCTGCTGCAGTCCATGAGGTCACAAGAGTCAGACAGGACTGAGCCACTGAACTGAACTGATGTATTTTTTCTTGATGTGGACTTTTTTTTAAACTTTTTATTTTATATTGGAGAACAGCTGATTAACAGTGTTGCAACAGTTTCCAGTGTACAGCAAAGGGACTCAGCCATACATATACATGCATTCATTCTGACGTGGACCATTTTTTAAAAGTCTTTATTGAATTTGTTACACTATTGTTTCAGTTTTATGGGTTTTTTTTTTTTTTTTTGGCCATGAGGCAGGTGGGATCTTAGCCCCCTCACCAGGAATCGAACCTGCACTCCTCTACACTGGAAGGAGAAGAAGTCTTAACCACTAGACAGCCAAGGAAGTCCCGAAGTCCTATGTATTTAGAAGGAAAAACCGACACAGATCCAGAGAGTGTATCAGCAAAAAATTTTTATTTTCCTGAAACAGAAAAGTGTTGTTATTGGGATACAGGCAAGTTTTATTGATCATTCGTATCAGTTGTGGTAGATAGCTCTGAGAGAAAAAGAAAGATTCCTTTCTGAGTTGTGCAGATGTTCTAAGTGGCTTCACTAATAATAAACCTACCAGAACTGTGATTTCTAAAAAGTTTCTCCCTTGGACTCGAAAACAATATCCTATGACTCATCACTACAAACTGAGCTATACACACATACTCAGGGAAGAGAGGAAGCTGAGGAGGGAGCCAGCCCAGCAACAGCTACCAACCATGTGCCTCAGGAAAGATTCTCTAAGTCTCTTAATCAAATGTTTCACATGACCAGCTAATCCTTGGGACAGCGAAATCACTTGNTACACATACTCAGAGAAGAGAGGAAGCTGAGGAAGGAGCCAGCCCAACAACAGCTACCAACCATGTGCCTCAGGAAAGATTCTCTAAGTCTCTTAATCAAATGTTTCACATGACCAGCTAATCCTTGGGACAGCGAAATCACTTGGCAAGTGCACTCCCAAGCACTGGCAGAGAATAAATACCCTAAACCTAGTTACAGCAAATGTTTTCCCCAAACAGCATGCTTGCCCTTCAGCTTCTCAGAAATCTGTCCCCCAGTCAACTCTCAACTCTCCAAATTAAGCAGAAAATTCATGGAGGGAAAAAAAAAAAATCTAATGATAATATAAAAACTTCCCTTTAGTGAACTTACTTTCCTTAATTAGAACAGTACTTAGAAAAAAAAAGAACTCTGAGCACCTTCACCTCCAAAATCCTTGACATCTCTGCTACAGGGGATAGAAAGATGCTAAGACAGACATGGGCTTCTGGATCACACAAGGTGGGAAAATGGCCCCCAAGCAGCAGCAAGGCGGGAGGCGGGGGGAGACAACATTTTGAGATTTGAGTTATTGTCTGTAAGTGAGGTAATGGCTTATTATGCTTTCTTCTTGAAGAAAAGAAAAAAGTATCAGGTGACTTCAGTCAAGCAGGAAGGGAGACAGGCCAAACACTCTACAAATTACTCTGAATGGAGGCAAACGGCCACCTCCTGCAAGGGGACTAATCAAAACAATAGACCCTTGTTAAAAGGCCACGAGGGCCTCCCTCCCCACCCTTCTCCCTACATGCCCC